>JAWNOU010000207.1:1717500-2145000 GCA_035045725.1 Drosophila ezoana
CCAGTAAAAGTTGAGAACCAAATCAACAATTACACGGCGAATTAAGTTGTAGCCCCACAGCACTTGACACTCGCCAAGCCAGAGCCAATTCCAGAACCCGGAATGAAAGGCAAATAACACTCGGCAATCGTCTCAGCTCTCATTAGGCATTCATGGCGCGTAGACGAGCAGAGCCATAGATAAAGGTAGCCAAAAAACAAGACAAACTCCAATTCAAGGCGTACAAAGACAGTTTCCAAACAAAACAATTTACGTATAAATTAATTTACTTTCATTAATTAGTCGGGGTATTAGACGATATCATGGGGTGACAGTGTGGAAAATTGAAATGTAAAAGTTGGCAAAGTGAAATTTACATAGAACTCAGCTAACTGAAGAGAAATGCAAGAAAATTACTTATATACAATATAAAGTATACGGTATTATTTGCATGGCAAATTAAATCGCCAACAAAAGTGAAACTTTCCAACAAAGTTTCTCCCAAACGGAAATTGAGCTTGAAATTAGAGCTGTTTGCATATTGAATGCTAAGAAAAGATTCTTAACAAAACAATAAATTTAGGTATAATGAACAATTATAACAAAGGTTAATCGTTTCTATAAATAATTGTTATTTTTCCTCGATTGACGAGCTTTTTGGCTATTTTGACACCGAAAAGAGAGGGTGCTAGTTCAAATCTTTGGATGATTACTATTTAAACTATTGAATGCTTATAAATATATTCTATATTTATATTATATATATATAGGCTTTAAAAAACAGGTTGCGAGTTCGAAGGTGGTACACCTAACAGAGAGGGTGCTGGTTCAAATCATTGTATGGTGTGCTATTTATAAGTTTTCCATTATTTTAGATATACTATAAAAAACTGTGCGCGGTTTCGAATGTCTTAATGGGGTGTTGCAACTTAAAGAGAGGGTGCTGGTTCAAATCTTTGGATGATTACTATATAAACTATTGATTGCTAATAAATATATTCTATATTTATATTATATATATAAAGGCTTTAAAAAGCAGGTCGCGATTTCGCATGTCTTACTGGGGTGGTACACCTAAAAGAGAGGGTGCTGGTTCAAATCATTGTATGGTGTGCTATTTATAAGTTTTCCATTATTTTAGATACACTATAAAAAGCCGGGCGCGGGCTCGAATGTCTTAATGGGGTGTTGCAACTTAAAGAGAGGGTGCTGATTCAAATCTTTGGATGATTACTATATAAACTATTGATTGCTAATAAATATATTCTATATTTATATTATATATATAAAGGCTTTAAAAAGCAGGTCGCGATTTCGCATGTCTTACTGGGGTGGTACACCTAACAGAGTGGGTGCTGGTTCAAATCATTGTATGGTGTGCTATTTATAAGTTTTCCATTATTTTAGATATACTATAAAAAGCTGGGCGCGGTTTCGAATGTCTTACTGGGGTGTTGCACCTTAAAGAGAGGGTGCTGGCTCAAATCTTCAAATTATGTGTTATTTAAGCTGTTAGGTTGATTGCCAAAGAAAAATATTCTAATTTATATTCTGTAAATATAAATTATCCATTATTTTAGCTATACTTTAAAATGCAGGGTGCAGGTTCGAATGCTTAAATTTCATGATATTCAAAAAATTTGAAAAATTTGCTTAATTCTTTAGCCTATACTGATAATAACAATATTATTACAAAAATTTTCAGATATTCTAACAAATGTATAAATTCTTAGACTTTGTTATTTTCAAATTTCATCTATTATAAATAAAATTTCCTCCTTAAAATGCTAGCCACGCCTTCTTTGAGACCTTCTTCCAGTTGTTGTCAGAGTATTGTAAAAATGTGATGTGTGGAGCGTATAAAACTGTTTTCTTTGTGTCAATTTCATAGTTTTCGATGGCTCTGAAATCTATTGAAAAAGTAACCGATAAAAATTTTTGTAGCGCATGCGCCACAGTCAAAAGAAAAGGTTGAAAGAAAAACTGAACTTAAAATGCGCATAAATTAAGTACAAAAGAAAACGCCTAGAACCCAGTTGGGTAATATCTGGAAAAGACGACAGGCCGTAGGTGTTGGCAACGTCACAGATCGAAAAGCAAACACAAAACTTGCCTTCCAATTGGGTTCTTAGGAGAGTGAATAAACATGCGAGTCCATAAAAGTCGCTGGGGTAACGATTTAATTTATAATTTCATTAAAATAATTTCCCTCAGCTTGAAAATGGCGCCAGCGACAGAGCATAATTTAATATATATGTATATAAAAAACTTTATGGCTACAGCTTGTAGCTTATCCCCGGAGAGCAGAGAGAAGCTTTGCCGTTTGATAGCCAGCGAAATCCGTTCAATTAGCGGCAATTTTTCGGTGTAGCCCATAAAATAGGAAAATGGCCACATTTGCAAGTGGGCAAATTTTCAATTTAATGCTCTTGCAACAATAACTAAACGCTTTTAATGCCTCGATGCCATATAAACATTAATGGTCGCTTAATACAAGCCATCAAAATATTTTTAATACGGGATGTTGGGCAATTTGAGCAACAGCCAAATCGCAAACCTAATGGGGATGACAATTAAAAGCAAGTAAGGCTGCACTAGTCGGGAGTGCACGACTAGGGGATACCCTGAACCATCTGCTTATTTGAAAGATACCTCAAAGGTATATACTATTCTAGAAGCTACATGTCAAGTTTGGTGGACTCTAGCTCTTATTATACACCAAAATTGCTCAAAAAACAGGATTTCGATATCGATTATTATCGTTTACTTGGAAACGGGGCAAGTTATCGAATATCGGAAACAAACTCGATCTGCGCAAGCACTATGAGGACTAAAATTTCAAGTCTCTAGCTCTTATGGGTTCTAAGATCCTTGCGTTCATACATACGAACAGACGGACGAACGGACAGACGGGCGGACGGACAGACGGACAGACGGACGGACGGACAGACAGACGGACATGGCTAGATCGACTCGGCTGTTGATGCTGATCAAGAATATATATACTTTATGGGGTCGGAAATGCTTTCTTCTGCCTGTTACATACCTTTGCATAAATACATTATACCCCTTTTACCCATTTTTAATGGGTTCCGGGGTCGGGTATAATGAAAGGCCCTATAAACACGGGACGACAAGCCTTAAACATGGTTTGCATATATATTTGTCTGACTTAAACCAAGTTAAAACTAACTGAATTTAAGTAATTCCGTGAACGTTTTGCCCAATTCTGCTTAGAGAAATCATTTTCCTTATTCTACCTAATGCTAGTTATCTGCCGATTTCCCGGTGAATATCATCGACAGATAAAAGAGGCAAATGAACAAAAGCAACGCGCCAAAATACACACGAGTTTATCTTTCATTAACGCTACTATTTCATAATTTTAAATTGGCCCGACCATTCCGCAGATACAAAGAAGCCAAATTTATATGCCAGCAGCAACAACAAGTCTCTAAGAGAGAGAGAGAGATGGAAAAAGGGGGGAGATACAGAAAATCGTGTAAGAGAAATGAAAAGTTTAAAACCTATAAAATTTTAAATTGATTGTTCAATTAATCTTAAGAAACTTGACAACACAGCGACGTGTGCTCCGAGTTCCAAGTCCCGCACCGAACCTTCCCCTCTCGCCCAGCTCCGAGACGAAGCGCTGCAAGAATGAGAATGCAATCGCAGTCGAAAGACTCGACTGAAGTCGTGTTTCGGTTTTGGCTGCCTTCTTTTTATACCCATTGAAAATGGGTAAAAGGGGTATAATGTATTTGTGCAAATGTATGTTACAGGCAGAAGGAAGCATCTCCGACCCCATAAAGTATATATATATTCTTGATCAGCATCAACAGCCGAGTCGATCTAGCCATGTCCGTCTGTCTGTCTGTCCGTCCGCCTGTCCGTTCGTCCGTCTGTCCGTATGTATGAACGCAAAGATCTCAGAAGTTATAAGAGCTAGAGACTTTTGGCTGTAGGTCCTCCTAGCGCCCGCGCAGATCGAGCTTGTTTCCGATATTCGATAACTTGCCCTGTTTCCGTAATCGATAAAAATCGATATTGAAATCCTGTTTTTTGAGCAATTTTGGTAAATAATTAGAGCTAGAGCCACCTTCTAGAATAGCATATACCTATGAGGTATCTTTTAAGGAAGGAGATTGTTCAGGGTATCCCCTAGTCGTGCACTGCCGACTAGAGCATTCTTACTTGTTTCTTTTTATTTTTCCTTTTTACGCTTGAAGGTGCGTAATGTTCGACCCGCAGAAGGTGTCTAAGCCATGATATGCATAAGACAAGCGGCACAATGAAGATCAAATTATCAGCTTAACAGAATTGCATTGAAGCTGGACAAGCACAAGATATGAAATATACAACTTATAAAAATAAAACAAAATCATTGAGCTATCATAACTCGCCTTCACATTCGGAAAGAATATAAATCTTGTCCTTCTTAAATGGAAAACGTACAAAAACTTATTTAAAAATAAAACTAATCAAAGATAAACATAAATTCTTTATATAGCTTATAAAAGTTCCAATATCATGCATAAGCAAAGCATCCAACAGAATTTCTTATGGAATTCTTTTACATTAAAACTCCTTTTAATATTTCTCCTATTATTCCTTCATGAATTTGGCCTCCTACGAAACTAAAGGGCCTATTTACTTTTAGTCTAAAACTTAAATTGTCAGTATAATATTTAATGAATGTCAGGGATTATTCCTTTCATAATTTCATTCAGAACTTAGACTCGTTTCCTTTGTCCACTTTTCCCAGGAATACGTCTAGAAAAACCAGGTTCTACCCAGTTATATATTTCTCCCTTGTGAATAGTCATAAGTCTCAGGCATTAAGTGACTTTCATCCGATGGTTAATTCCTTTATTATCACTTTAAGAACTAAGGCTTAAATAGGTTCCATTTCTAAGCAATTTACTCCTAGCTAAAGTTCATGAAGCACTTGTTTTTTTCACGCATAGGTTTGCTATATTATAAATCTCTCACTTTTTACATATCCGTAAAGCAAAGATCCTTAACTCCTACAACACGTTTGTTCAGCCTTGCCACACACTTCCTTAGGGTCCTATTTGACAGTTTTGAGCTATCAATTCCTTAAGTTTATCACACACATATTCGCCTTATAGACACCATGCTCAATAGTCTAGACCGTAAACCAAAGAGCGTCAACAAAAAAGCAGTTGACACAAACAGCCAGAACGGCTACAAAAGGCAATCCGCAGTTACATAAAACCAGTTGAACAAAAGAACTAAAAAAAACAAAAAAAGAAGAAGAAGAAAACAACAACAACAACCCATGTGAGTTATAAGAAAGATGAAAACGCTTTACGCCTCTCAGCCAGACAATGCAATAATATTTTTCATAATTTTGTTTTCATTTTTGTTCTTTTTTTTCATCAATTTTTTTTTTTTTTCTTTTTCTGGTTCCAATTAATGTCCCATAATTTTGAGCTTCGTACGGTACCTTGTCGATTGGGGAACTGAACTGAACTGGACTGGAGTGTCCCTCAACTTGTCATAAGTCTTTTAATTGCTAATGGGTATTTTGATAGTCGTGCCGGGCGGGTTAATCAACAGACCGAAATCGAATTCGAAACCCATAACTGAGAAATATCAAAATCAAGCCGCCGAGAGAGAAAGGGAGAGAGCGAGAGAGAGAGAGAGAGCGATGCGATCTGTCGATCCGCTGAGAAATATCAAAATCAAGCCGTTAAGAGAGAGAGAGAGAGTGCGAGAGAGAGAGAGAGAGAGAGAGAGAGAGAGAGAGAGAGAGAGAGAGAGAGCGCGTCAAATGAAAACCGATCCAATGCGATCTGTCGATCCGTCGATCTGTCGATTTGTCGATCCGCTGAGAAATATCAAAATCAAGCCGTTAAAAGAGAGAGAGAGAGAGAGAGAGAGAGAGAGACAGAGAAAGAGAGCGCGTCAAATGAAAACCGATCCGATGCGATCGGTCGATATGTCGATCTGTCGATTTGTCGATCCTTGCCTGGCGTCACCAAAAATTGCCGCTCATTTAACGATCGTCAGCAGATTTCCATGCCACTCTCCCTCTCCCTCTCCTCTCTCTCTCTCTCTCTCTCTCTCTCTTTTAGATTTTGGGCTTGCATCTGTTCTCGTCCGTAGCTAAGATGGGGCTGTGGCTGCTGCTGCTGCTGCTGTTTTAACGGCTGCCTCGCCGGCATCATTAACATTTTCGAGATTTAATCATCAAACATGGCGCTGGTTGCCCCGAAGGGTAATGATGCCATGTTCTGTGCCATGTCGTACATGCGCTTTTATCGCTATTTAAAATATAACTCTTTCTAGCTAGCGCAGTGGGCGGGGCCGAAGGCGTTGCGATTGGCTGCGATTTGATTCCTGCGGCGCAGCTTTCGTCAACTTTATGGCAGCATATTTAAGTTTGAATTGAAAGATTATTGAAAACCATTTGGTAGCTCCAAAGTCGCATCCATGCGTAATCGGAGACGTCAAAAGATGCCCTGAGATATGCACTGTTTCCGTAACCATAAATGTCACGGGTTTAGGGCTTATAGACATAATCATTTGACATGATATCAAAGAGGTTCTCTATGCGATGGAAGATGTGTGAGCTTAGCTTATAATCTAAGTCGGAACAAGAATTCTTAAAGCCGTAATAAAATATATACCAAAATAAAATACTAAACTCAAACAGCCTGAAAGTGTATCAAAGCAAGTTTTGAATGGAATGCAAATCAAGTTCTGAATGGAGTCTAATGCTAAGGGAAGACTCAAGAAAGACAATTCTTAGATCTTACCCAGTTTTGCATGGAATTCAATTCAGAAAGAGAATTCTTAAAGTTGTAATAAAATATATACCAAAATAAAATACTAAACTCAAACAGCCAGAAAGTGTATCAAAGCAAGTTTTGAATGGAATGCAAATCAAGTTCTGAATGGAAAGGAAGAAAGTTCTTTGATCTTACCCAGTTTTGCATGGAAATCAATGCAGAGAGAGAATTCTTAAAGTTGCAATAAAATATATACCAAAATAAAATGTATAATTACTTTCTTAGCCTGAAAGCGTATCGAAGCGAGTTTCCCTGATATTATTTCCCATGGAAAGAGCGCAATTGTAATTGTTAGTTCAAGCCCCAGGCAGGCACCTTAAAAGGGTTAATTGCAACAACACGCAACAATCGATGTTCGAGTTATCGACAACATATCGATTCGTATTCACACGTTCAGCTATTCAGCCACACAGAAGTCGCTAGTTTTTCTAGTCACAATTCATAATTTAAGCAATTTACAATTGTTTTCGCATTTCGTTTCTTTTGGGGAGAGCGAAGAAAAAGGGGCGTAAGACATGACGAGCCGCAAGGCTCCATGTTCAACAGTTAATAAAACAAATAATTGCGCTGTGTATGCAATAAAAATCAGGTTAAACGGTGGGCAGGACAAACATCGGACAGCTCGGACATACCAAGCTGGCGGCCATTGAGAAGTCGACCTGCCTCCCCGCCACTCCCCCTCAGTCTAAGGCCAGACAGAGATGGAAACAACGGCGTTGAGCACTAATCATCCATCGGCGGAGAGCGACGGACGGCCAGACGACCGACAGTCGACTCTACGTCGCGCCAATTGGAATTGCAAATCTGCCAAAGGAGACAACACGCGGCTGGGCATGAGGACGACTCGGAATGAGAGCTGTGACAATTCGTTCAGAACAAGTTCAATTGAACAGGTGGAAAACACGAAACACGTTTCAAATCACATTTCACATTGATATTGGAAAACTATTTCAGTAGAGTACAAAGCCCAATAGTTTTATACCTTAGTTTTTCACCCATTTTACGAGCTTGGAAGTGAATTTAAAGTGCCATTTTTTATAGAGCTTTCAAAGCTCACAAAATCAGGAACAGCTGTTTTGAACAAATGTTCAAATTCGCGACAAAGTTTATTCACGAACTGGAACTAGAAGTTCCACATTACATTACAAAGTGCAAAAGTTCCATGCAACAGTTTTTCACGCATTTTCCGTGCTTGAAAGTGAATTACCACAAATAGATAATTAACGTATTTTATCTTTTCTTATGGAGCTTTTAAAGCTCACAGAATAAGTAACTGCTGGATTGAACAAATGAACAAATTCGCAGCCTAAGTTCACGAGAAATTTTATTCGCGAACTGGAACTAGAACTCGCAGCTCCATTGTGAATGTCCGCGTGCGCGTCTTAGACAAAATGGTGGAGACGACGTCGAAGACACAGGTTCATTCTCCCATAAATACGCGCAGCGGGTGTTAAATATTTTGTACGACTTCTGCAAGTCCTCCGGAGACGATGACTACAACCGGCCCAGTGCGCGCACACACACACACACACACACACACATTACCTGGTCCCCGCTACTCTCCTCTCCCCCTCTCACCTCTCTGCTGAGACATGCTCGTATCTCTCTCGCCTAAGCAAAACTTTGGCCCAAACGCCTTTGTTCATCAATTAAGCTGTCCTGTCCGTCTGTTCAACTGAACCCCCCTTCCCAAAACGCCTCTGTCTGCTGGCAAACACACACACACATACACGCACACACACACACACGCGCGCGCTTTAAGCCAAGTTGTGAGAGGGCCAAGGAGCTGGGGCTGGGTAGATTGGAGACACATGCTATGGCTTGTAAATTGTGCGACGGTCAGAAGTTGAAATATGGCGTCGCAACGAAAGCAAATTGAAATCAATGAAAACGACGTCCTTTAAATGAACTTCCAATTCACATGAAATTCAACTTGAAGGCGGAGTCAACTTTAAGCAATGCCCAAGAAACTTTGGGACAGATTGTGGCACTTGCATTTGCAGAACTTTCTCAAAATATTGTAGAAACAAGAAAAGACATTAGGTTTTCGAAAGCTGTCAGTTAAATGGGAGGAAGCTCGTAATTGCTGAGCTTGATTAAAGCAGAGAGAGATATAGAGACTCTTTTACTTGGCGAGACTCAAATAGGCCTTTTTTCTTACCTTCTGTTTCTCCATAGAACTAAAGTTGAAAGCGTGAATTTTAGATACTAAGAGCTAGAGTCTTAAAGATTCAACGTAGCTTCTATATGCACAGCTAAAAAGTTTACATCTGGCTTCGTTTTGTCGATTTCATGGGTATCGATAAATATCGATATCGAAACTGTGTATCTTAGCACATTTTTTTGAGCCTATCGGAGCTGGAGACACGAAATCTGTTATGTTGACTCTCGATATGAGTCGAATATATTACCTGACCCCGTTTCCCTCGAATGGAAGGTCCTTCGTATTCACTTACATTTTGATGCCCTATTTCTGCCCTTATCTTTGGTAAGGATCGGATAGGTGCAGGGTATCTCCTAGTCGAGCACTCGCGACTGGAGTACTCTAACGTGTTTTTATCTAGGTAATAGTTTATGTTTATAGTTAAAGTCTTTCAAACTTAATAAGCTTACGAAGTGCGATATTTCATATGCTTAAATCATATATTAAAACGTGCCCGTGAGTAAAAGTCACATGTTTCTTTAATAAATGTAATTAGTTGTAGCTCGGGCAACGGAAAAAGAAAATTTTTCACTAACTTAGCTGACACAGAAATTAGCATAAAAAACTCGAATGCAAAATATGCCCAAAAGAGCGCGAGATTAATCAGTTAAATAAACATAATAAAAGGTTAAGCGCGAGTTTTGCGACATTTTGATAAATATCAAATCAAAATAATGCGTCAAAACAATTAATCACGATTAAGGAGAAAGGGCGACAGCAAGAGAAGAGTATTAAACAGTCAGAGAGAATGAGAAATGCCAAAGGTAAGGGGCGGGCGATTAGCACCAGGGAGGGCGGGGTCCATTTGGCCTATGCTGATGATCGATAAACGCTAAAAGCAAACAGCAGCGGGTGGTGAGTGTTACGGAGGGCGCGGGGGGGTGCTGAACAAGTGTTTGCAATCACACGCCATTTTCAAATTAGTAGCAAAAACAACAGCAAGTAAACACTGGCACGCACTCACACACACACACACACGCACACACGCACATAGTATGCCCGCACTTGTGCCCAATGGGAATTAAACAAAAGTCATGCACAAAACAAAAATAAATAAATCTGGCAACACTTTGCCAACAATCAACGTCACGTAATCTAATGCAAAATGTAATAAATGCGTGTAAATGCGATTTGCAGGCGTAAGCGGCGAAAAACGCCCCCCTAGGAAAACAAGGCAAAGAGGGCGAAAAGTCGCCTTATTCTATTTACATTTCGACTTTTGTGCATAATTTAAATGTAATTTGACGCGCAAGTCAATTTATATTCATGGCTGCGCGCGTGTGTGTGTGTGTGTGTGTGTGGGAACTTTGTCATGTGTCCGGCTGCCTGTGGGCGATTGGCGAATGGGCAACCCTTTTTCCCGATTATTTGTGTCTGCTTTTTTGCCACCAAAAATCAGCAGTTTTTTTTTTTATATGCTTCAACGCGCTCCCCTTGCGGTTTGTCAATGAATGCACAATTGTCAATGTGTCAAGTTATCAACTTGTTGCGCAACAGCAGCAACAACAACAACAACAAGAAAGCAAGTGAGACGTTTTGGCGCCTCGCACGGGCTAGCACATACACACACATATCACATATGCAAGGTTAATAAAATTCGCCTATTTTTTACTCACCCTCAATGTGTCTTTATTTAATAGATTTAGTTTTACAATTTAAAATCGAATTAACACAAGCCGCGAGAAAAAACACGCACTAAACTAAAATAGCATACTTGCAAAAGCTGAATGCCATGAATATAAAATAAGCTGGCAGCACTGTTGTAAATATCACAAATTTCAATTAAAAGCCGTTAATTGTCTTGCAGCTTAAAGAATTTCACACTTAATTGTACAAACCGCATTATACATGTGTATCATTGCATATTTATGTGTAACTGAGCCGGGAAATGTTAAGTTGAAGATTTTTCCCCCTTGTTTATATTCAATTTAATCAAAAATCAAGTTTAAGTAACGATCATCGTTCACTGCTGGCCCCAAGGGTAACATTTAGACGGCGTTCTTGCTGTTGTTAGTGTTCGCACGTGCAACAGGCCGCAAGCCGCACAAAAGCGGTCCGCGTGCGGTCGCCGGGTGGGTGGGTGTGGCAACAGGGCAATGGCGCCTGTCCACAACCCTTAATTGTGCGTGTAATCAGCGCGCGAGCGAACTGTGCGACAGTTTTCCACTTCGGGGTTGTGTGTGGGGGGGGGTGGCAAATTTCTAATGCCTTGTAAATGCAACTAAACAGCTTGTTGTGCGGCCTCATAAGTCCAAAGTAATAAGTGTTTGAGGGTGTCGCTGATAATGTGATTCGGCTTGATTAGTTGGCATTAGCGCAAGATTGATGGAGCATGTGTCAAATAACATGTTAAATCAATGCAAACTTAAGCCGCTTGGTCAGCGCAAAACAATTTGTTGTCGCAAATTGATTTTGGACGGCTTTAAAGTTTAACGTTTGCATAAATTTAATTTAAATTTGAAATTTGCGCCCTGACACAGGCTGAGCGCTTTGGTTGGCGTTGCCAATTGGTGCGGGCCACAAGCACGGCTGCCAATTGAGTACATTTAAATGTACCTAAAATTACTAACTATATTTGCCATTTTACTCACGATATTTTCACTAATATAGAAGCATATTCAATAGTTAAAAAATGTATGTGTAAACTTGAGTAAACAATGAAACATTTAGGTACATGTACACTGCAAGTGGCAGTGGTATCATTTAAGTTCCCTGTTAGGTACATTTGTAACACATGTAACAAAAGTACTATTATGGTCCGCCTTGGTACCTTCTTAAGACAAGTGGCAACCATGGTCGCGACAGCTGTCGGCCAAAAGCAATGACAGCCAACGGTCACACTCAAACGATATAAATGCCAAAAAAAAATATCGATTTTTTTATAGTGCGCCTTTTTGCTGCTTTAACATTAATGAAGAATTGAGTTGAAAAATGCAGCGAGTAAGTTGAAGTTTAATATAACATAAAATTGATTTTAAATGCATGCAATTGCTGCTGAAAACAGGGCATAGACTCGTTCTTCAAGCGGCTGCCCGGCAAGAAGACCAGCGACGAGGATGCGACGCCTTCGCCGGCGCCCCGCAAACGCAAAGCGCTCGTCATATCCAGCGATGAGGATGAGGTGCCCGCCAGCCCGCAGCTGAGCAAGCATGGCAAGGAGCTGAAGAAAACGCGCCGGGCGCCAGAAGAGAATGGCCACTCCAAGAAGCCCACGCTCTCCAAGCTGAAGGAGGCGCCGAAGCAGCAGCTGAAAAAGGTGAATCCCTCCGAGCTGTTTGGCGGCGAAACCAAGCGCTTGGAGGCGCCCAAGCCGAAGGAGCGCACGGTCCTGGAAATGGAGGACGAGGCCATCGATCGCAGTCTCATGGAGGTGGATCTCGATGAACCGTCACCGCCCGCTGTAACGCCCAGTCGCAAGCGCGCCAAGGCCAGCAGCCCAAAGCCAACGCCAGAGGCGACGCCCAAGAAACCGAAGGCAACGACGCCGCGCGTCAAGCAGGAGAAGCATGCGGATCTGGAGAGCAGCGTGCTGTCCGACGAGGAGCGGCACGAGCGCAAGCGCATGTCCGCCATGCTCTATCAGAAGTACAAGAATCGCAGCAGCTGCCTGAATCCGGGCAGCAAGGAGATACCCAAAGGTGCGCCCGATTGCCTGAAGGGCCTAACATTTCTGGTCACGGGCATTCTGGAGTCCATGGAGCGGGATGAGGCTGCCTCGGTTATTAAGGAGCTCGGTGGCCGTGTCATGACTGTGGTGGGCAAGAAGCTCAACTATTTGGTTGTGGGCGAGGAGGCGGGACCCAAGAAACTGGTCCAAGCCGAGGAGCACAATGTGACCATCATCAGCGAGGATGGGCTCTTAGATTTGATAAGGGAGAGATCAGGCGAGAAGCCAAGCGTTAAAGTGGAGCAGAGTCCCAAGCTGAAGCAGGAGAAGGAGAAGGGCAGCAGCTCGAAGATTAAGCATGAGCAGGAGGAGAAGGGCAGCAGCTCGAAGATCAAGAAGGAGCAGGAGAAGAAGGACAGCAGCTCAAAGATTAAGCATGAGCAGGAGGACAAGGGCATCAGCTCGAAGATCAAGAAGGAGCATGAGGAGAAGAAGGGCAGCGGGTCGAAAATAAAGAAGGAGCAGGAGGAGAAGAGCAGCAGCTCCAAGATTAAGAAGGAGCATGAGGAGAAGAGCAGCTCAAAGATTAAGCATCAGCAGGAGGAGAAGAGCAGCAAAGGCAGCAGCTCCAAAGGGGAGCACGCCGTCAAAGTCAAGCCGGAGCCAAGGATTAGTCCCAAGGTAAAAAAGGAGCCCAACAACAATGTGGATGCGGCCAAGACAGAGCAGGATATCAGCAGCAACATGGCCTGGGTGGACAAATACAAGCCCAGCTCCATCAAAGAGATTGTCGGCCAGGCCGGACCGGGCAGCAATGTCAACAAGTGAGTAGTCGATATGCAGAAAATGATTGACTACTGATTGAGCGACTGATTGATCTGGTTGATGAATGATTGAATAATTGTAAACTTAAATGTAATTCTGGATCTGACTAATATTTATTGTTGATTAGGTGCTTCACTTACAACTGATTGATTGACTTACTGACTGATTGATTGACTAACTGATTGATGGACTCACTGATTGATGGACTCACTGATTGATGGACTTACTGATTGAATAGTTGATTGATCTGAGTAAATGACTTATTAACGGAACTGATTGATCGACTAATTGCAGCTGATTTTCGGCCTGAATAACTGATTGAGTGATTGATCGACTGATGAACAAACCGATTGATTGCCTAACAGATTTCCTGACTTATAAATTGAACAACTAAAATGACTTATTCGATAATTTACTGACTGATTGACCAAATTACAAGCTGATTGAATGGCCAACTGGCTGATTGATTGATTAACTGATTTATTAGTTGACTAATCAAACTGATTGAAGCTGCATTTTTCAAAATAGTTTTCTTTTATGATGTTAGTCAACTCCGAGACGGGGCTTAGGATAAATTCTCTAGATCTAAAATTTATAAAAATCGAATGATTTCCCACGTTTCGAAAAATCCACTCCAATGGGTGCGAAAAAGGGGTTTCCAACTGGAATTAGAAAATATCCGTAAAACTAAATAATTTAATTGCTTAATCCTTGCGCTTCACAGGCTGATGAACTGGCTGAGCAAGTGGTATGTGAATCACGATGGTAAAACCAAGCCGCAGCGTCCAAATCCCTGGGCGAAGAATGACGACGGCAGCTTCTTCAAGGCGGCGCTGCTGTCGGGCCCGCCAGGCATAGGTAAGACGACGACAGCGACGCTCGTCTGCCAGGAGCTGGGCTTCGATGCCGTCGAGTTCAATGCCTCGGATACGCGCAGCAAGCGTCTGCTCAAGGAGGAGGTGTCCAGCCTGCTGGGCAACAAGTCGCTCGCCGGCTATGTGCACGGCCAGTCACAGGCGGTGTCCAAGAAGCACGTCCTGATCATGGACGAGGTGGACGGCATGGCCGGCAACGAAGATCGCGGCGGCATGCAGGAGCTCATTGCTTTGATCAAAGACAGCTCCGTGCCAATTATATGCATGTGCAACGATCGCAATCATCCCAAGATACGATCCCTGGTCAACTACTGCTACGATTTGCGCTTCCAGCGACCGCGCGCCGAGCAGATCAAGGGTCGCATCATGAGCATATGCTTCAAGGAGAAGCTAAAGCTGCCGCCCGCCAAGCTGGAGGAGATCATAGCCGCCACCAACAACGATATACGCCAGACCATCAATCACATTGCGCTCCTCAGCGCCGGCGAGCAGCTGCCGCAAGCCACGACAAACCAACAGGTGGCCGCCAAGGATCTCAAGCTGGGCCCGTGGGAGGTGGTGCGCAAGGTCTTCACCGCCGACGAGCACAAGCAGATGAGCATCTATGACAAGTGCGATTTGTTCTTCCACGACTACAGCATGGCTCCGCTCTTCGTGCAGCAAAACTATCTCCAGGTCCTGCCGCAGGGTAATCGAAATGAGGTGTTGTCCAAGGTCGCGGCCGCTGCGGATTCGCTCAGCCTGGGCGACATGGTGGATAAGCGCATACGCGCCAATTCCGCGTGGAGTCTGCTGCCCACGCAGGCTGTGTTTAGCTCCCTGCTGCCCGGGGAGTTCATGTGTGGCCATTTTACGGGCCAGATCAACTTTCCCGGCTGGCTGGGCAAGAATTCGCGCAGCAACAAACGCTCGCGCCTCGCCCAGGAGCTGCACGATCACACACGCGTCTGCACCTCGGGCTCCCGGCTGTCGGTCCGTTTGGAATATGCGCCCCATCTGCTGGCGAATATTGTGCGTCCGCTGGCGCAGGATGGGCAGGAGGGCGTGCCGGCTGCGCTGCAGGTCATGAAGGATTATCATTTGCTGCGCGAGGATTTGGAATCGCTGATCGAGCTGACCACCTGGCCGGGCAAAAAGTCGCCCATGGATGCCGTCGATGGGCGTGTCAAGGCGGCGCTGACGCGTGCCTACAACAAGGAGGTGATGGCCTATTCCTATTCCGCGCAGGCCAACGTCAAGAAGAAGCGCGCCGAGGCTGCCGGCGAGGAGGAGGAGGCCGGTCTACTGCTTGGCGAGGAGGAAGCGGAGGGCGCCCAATTGGCTGCATCCAGCGATGAGGAGGACCAGGACAAACTGGAGCTAGACGGGCTGATCAAGGCCAAAAAGAAGCCGGCAGCCGCCGCCAAGAAGCCAAGTGCCAAAGCGCCGGCCAAGCCCAGGGCCAAGGCCAAGAAATGAAGAGTTGTTTCGCAAACTATTAGTTATTTAAGCAGCCATTAATGCATGCGATTTATTGTTTACATTTATTTTTTTTACACGCTCAAATTCGTATGTTATAGAAAGCAAAAATTATATTTAAATAAGAGCGGGCATTAAAATGAAAAATTTAACTACAACGAACTTCTATTTAATATTGCTATGTTGTAAAAACAACAATTAGCTTAGTAAATTTAAAAATACGCGCCTTAAAATTAAATCGACTTAAATTTGTTTTGCATTATAACATGACAAGGTATCGATAGCGATTTCTGTGCAGTGACTGCTACTTTTAAAGTGACAGCAACACAGCTTATCGATATTTGGCAACACAAAGCTATCGATAATAAAGTACACATCGCACAGCACTAAACTCGAACAGCTGTCAGAAGTAAAAATGGCGTTGTCGTGAACGGTTCGGACAAACTTCCATGCACCGCGCAAAAATTTCATTAAAAAAAATGCAATTTGCATTTTAAACGGGCTATTGACAAAAATACAAAAAAGAACTGTAAACAAAATGTGCGCGCAGCTCTGACACAACAACTTGACCAGCAAAAAATAGCGTGTGCGTGCAGTATTATTAGTATATATTTGCCATTAAATGTGTGTTTTAGCTGTTTACTTGGTTAACCGATTTTTGCACCAGTGAAAAATTTCGTGTCTGTGTGTGAGTGTCGCGTTTGTGTGTATGTATGCGTAAAGGGCGCAGCAGCAGCGCAAGAAAATGAACGTAACTGACAGTGTAAATTTAATAGAGTGCCATTTGATTTAATTAATTAAAACAAAAAAGTTCAAAGCGTGCTCTGTTCATTGGCGTAACTCATTTGTGTCGTTGAAAACACTGAAAATTCAATAAGCACGCAAAAATTCCAGAACACACACACGCACACAGAGAAAGGCGTACAGCATCACACGGACAGGCACACGCATACGCGCACACGCACACAAAGGCAAGTGTAGACTTTGACAACAGCTAACTGGGTGGCGCTGCGAGCATTCCTCTCCCCCCATTCCACAGCATAGCTGTTGTGTTAGGCACAAGGACGTTGCGTATATGTATACACAATACAGTTACCCATACATGCGCACCAGCCTACAACTATACAACTGTTAAGGCATGCCTGAATAACTGTAAACACTTGTCACCGCCTGCCGCGCCTTGAGATATTTGTTATATTTGCCTGCACCTCTCAATTAATTTTTGGCTCATATGTTTACCTTTTCACCCACACACACAAACACGCACTTGCTAGCGCCCTTTAAATTCAGGTCATTGCATTTGTTGCTCCCACGCTGCGCTCTCTCCCACACACTCCTCTCCCTCCCTCTCTCTCTCTCTTTTTCTCCGGTTCGCACGCTCTCTGTGCCGACCTCTCACTCACTCTTGCACACATATTTAGCCCGTTAGACTGTTGATTTTTCAATACATTTTCGCTTTCATTTCGTGCGGCTGAGCTTTTGTCACGCCAATCAAATAAAACGCTCGACTGCAAAGCCTCAGTCGCACGCTCTCGAACGGTAAGCGCAGCTCTGCTCGGACCTGCAGCTGTTTCTGGACGATTTTTTTTGCACCATTCACAGTTTTGCATTTGCATAATTTACAAAAATAAAAAACACATATAGTTCGATAACACACACACATTTATACGAATGACATGTTTGTTTAGCGGCTTTTCGTGTTCAGCTGCTTCGTTTATTAGTTAAAGGCAGCTGATAGCAAGAACAACACACATCGAAATATAGATAAACATTATTGTTGCTGTTGTTGTGCTTGCTGCTGTCTATTTACACACGCAGTTCGTTATCAGCTTGCGTCTGCCTGTATGTGTATGTGTAGGTGTATGTATATGTGTAGGTGTGTGTGTGTGTGTCTGTGTGACTGAGGGAGTAGGCTAGAGATAAGCGCGACAACTCACTTGCCAAGGCGGAGGCCAGCAGAAGAAGAAGAACCAGCAGCTTGTTTAAAATAACAGTTTTTCGTGAAGCTCTTGATTATTGCGAGAGGGGTTTTACTTTTTTCGGTTTTTTTCTCTTCTGTTTTTGGCAACTCCGCCCTTTCAAGCACAAGTGCTGACATCATCAGCTACGTATTAGCTGTGTATCTGTGTGTGTGTGTGTATGCTTGTGTGTGTGTGATTGTCACATTCTACGCCTTAGGCTGAATTTAATGAAGTTTAATTTGAGACGAACGGCAATTAATATATATGTAAAGACAAAGTAAAAACGAGATGGAAGGGTTTTCGCCGAAGATTTAATACCCTTGCAGATTGAACCTTTTCATAATGGTTGTCAATAGAACAACTTAATTTCCGATCGTTCCTTGGCAGCTGTATGATATTGTGGTCCGATATTGATAGGGTTTTGCATATATATGAGGAGCAAAGTAAAACTAGTATATGCTGAGTTTGAACAAAATACCTTGAAAAACACAAAGTTTTTC
Organism: Drosophila ezoana; assembly: GCA_035045725.1. Taxonomy (NCBI): domain Eukaryota; kingdom Metazoa; phylum Arthropoda; class Insecta; order Diptera; family Drosophilidae; genus Drosophila; species Drosophila ezoana. The sequence continues at coordinate 1,735,727 of JAWNOU010000207.1, forward strand.
ATACACAATAACCTATATTTCGACCAATCGAATTGGATTGGACGTGTTTTCTTCTATCCGCTACACATTTCGAGATAAAATTATAATACCCTCTACAAGGGTATAGAAAAAATTTTTTATGTAAAATACATATCTTTTGCAGTACCGAAGATTAAATACCCTTTCAGGCATAAAGCTTGTTCCCATGTAGCCACAAAGAGGGGTTTTTCTTACCAAAAACGTTATGATATATTTCTCGAATGTTGGTAAGATTTCGCTGGAAGAAAATTTTAATTGTTGAGTATGGCTAAGATATTTTGATAGACAAAAGGCTCTGTTTCCAGCAGATGATTCCTATTGAAGCTGTATTACATAGTTCGTAGATACTTATCAGTTAAAAAATAATTGTTAAGCTCGTAATTGCTGGCTTTATTGATAATATGCTGAGTAGGATCGGGGTTCATAGTAACAAAAGCTTTGGTTTAAGCTAGCTTAGCTTAAATATTTACAATTAGTAGTTGGTTTATTTTGTTTGGACTAGACTATTTTGTTGAGGGTCTGCATGCTAGGTCCTTTAAGGCCTCCTTCCTCTTCGCCCCCTTAGCAGGCTCCTTGCCTGGACTTTAGATTGTTTGCGGAGCTTGTGCGTTGACCCTTAAGGTCCTTTGCGATTCTCCGTGTGCAAATATATCAAATGGGCTCCAGAAATGCTTCGCAAGGTTTTGGCCTGAATGTTGCGTAGATTGTTTAGGTGAGTTTAAGCCTGGAGTCCCTATCGCCATGCAGGGGCAAGAACTACCTTATCGATAAGGACCTTGTTTAGCAGCCAGTTCAAACTTTGCACGCTGTTGGCTACCTCGGTGACAATTCTAATCAACTTCTCTTCACTCTTCACTCACTTCACATTGCTTTTTAGACACTCAGCTCCATTTTTTGGCATCAAGTTGGCAGATAGTAGAAAAATCTTTTTATTGAATGCGTTACAAACTTCCTTGATTTTCCCAGATGGCTTTTGTTTAGCTTGTCCAAGCGGAAAAGTGGTTTATCTAGCGGTTCTTTAACCCATTTGACGACTGCGTACGCTGTCAGAGACCAGTTCGATGATGAGCTGGCGACATGTTGCTCAAGACTTGTCATTAATGATGGTTATGGTACTCCATAGGAAGGATTAACTGGTAAAACGGCATTCTATGTGGGTGCCGTTACGGGCATGCCGCCAGCGGCAGCAAATGCAATTAAAAGCGAGCCGAGAGAAAGAAGAAGAAAAGAAAACTATGCTGACAGACAACTGCATTTTTGCCACATGTGGCAAGAGTACACACACACACACACACACACACACACACACACACACATACACACACACGGAGCTGATCATAAAGCAAGAGTCTGTCTGCGATGTGCGGGGGAACGTGTGCAACGATAAACAAAGGCGAGATATATATGTATACATATGTTTATGTATGTGTATATAAAAGAGCTACTGTTCCTGGTTGTTCGGGCTGCCGTTTTTTTAATACTCTATCAAAGAGTTATATTCATTTTGTCAGGCGTTGTGTGACGTAAGGTAGAAAGCATCTGTCATCCTAAAAGGCATATATATTCCTAAGTGGCATAAACAAACTAGTCAATATAATTATTCAAATTACTCTCTCGGTTTTTAGGTTATCATAATAAAACTTGGCATGATTATGTCCATTTGTTGCATCCAAAACATAGCTTCAATTTTCAAGGGTCGAACTACATGACAGCGATCTATTAAAGTTTTAAACATCGAATCAAAATATCATATAGCTGCAATAGAAATCATATATTGAAAAAAAGTTCTCGCTAGAGAACAAATTTGTTTAAGATATCTCAGGAGAGTAATAGCCTTATTCCACTATCAACATTTCTACATTTGTAGCGAGTTGTTACATTTTTTGCTAATGTGAAATATGTTGCCTGTACGTTTCCCCATAAGAAACTACATTTTTCACATTTGCCCCGAATAATTCCTAGTTTTTGTGATGATTTATCGAACTTTGTATCGATGTTATGAAAAATATAAAATTATCATTACCACAAACAACCGATATTACGACAACTTTAAATTTTAAATTTGAATTTTACAAATCCCACAGTTTTTAACATTAAAAGTCGGCGAAATCCCGCGAAGAGTCCATTAAATGAGGCCCTTCTTCGAGGCCATATTATTTTTGGAAAGAAATCTTTGCGTTTAGAAGACACTTGCTAATGGAATCGCAGAATGTTATGTTTGTAAATGTAACATATTTTGAGCATTGTGGAATCAGGCTATAAGAAACCAAGAAACCCTTGTATGTGAACTTATATAAAGAAGTGTATTTAGGCTTCTCTGCTCGAAAGATATTTGTTTTTTCTTGTTTAATACATATTTTAATGAACTGCACAAAGACGAACCGACTTTGCTGAGTTTGACTTTGAAATGTACTCGCGGCGTAGCAACAACAACTGCCTGACAGACAAAGAGAGAGAGAGAGAGAGAGAGAGAGAGGGAGAAAGAAAGAGAGCGAGAGGTGGGCCTACGTAGTGCATCCTTTTATAAATACGTATACCAACGTATATCGTAATTTGGTTTGCTTTGCATTTTATTTTTAAAATCAAGTACGATGGAAAAAGACTCGCGTTGCCATGTGGCATTGGATGCAATGGAATGGAATGGGTTGGGTTGGGCCGGACTGGGATGAGATGAGATGATGCTACTGCATGGATTTTTAGCTGCCTACGCAGACATCCATCAGAGATTGCTTTAGTGAGTTGTCTTTTTGGTCGTGTTCTTCGTGTTTTACATGGTATACCAAAAACTTGAAGTGATTCATCATGTATTTTGGCGTTTCGAGTTTATTTTAATACAGATGCATCGAGGTACAAACTGAGAAAGTAGCTAAAAACTTGTCTAAATTAACGGAAAGAAAACTTTATTAAGGAAAGTTCAATAACAAGATGATTTCACAAGATATGCATCGTAGTACTGGGCTTCATTTAACTTTCCTCAGTCTGGTGGCCGGAACCGCCCACTTGTGTTTATTTATCGACAAACTTTGTTATATTTGTATCATATAAACAATATTCGCCAGAAATATTTTAACAAAGATCCCGAGATATCAATGCTTGAAACTTAAGCATGCTAGCAAAAACTCTAAAAATAATTTCCACAAGATGTCAGTCATATGGCGAATAGTTTGTTAATATGCAGCACAAACCACGAATACAAAAGAAAACAGCAGAAAAACTCAAACTCGAACTGAAACTCATAAATACAATGCGAAAGCCAACGCACTTGAAACGTTCCGTCAACAAACCGCAATTGAAAATACACACCAGATGTGGAAATCAATTAGTATTGTCAAAGCATTGCTGTAGACAATGACGAGCGGCAAACGGGCAGAGACCCAACAGCAAGCGTAGAAAACCTATGCAGATACACAGCTACAAATACAGATACGAACGTATAGATACAGATACAGATACAAGCCGCCAGTTCAAGCTCCAAAGGGGGGGCATTACAAAGCAAGTGGGCGCATTGATTAGATATTAACAGTCAGTTGAGTGTATCAAGAGGCCTCTCTATGGCATATTATTAATAACAAATGACTGCAATTTGTCGCAGATACAAAACTATCTAATATCTTATGAAGACAGAGATAGATATAGAGAGAAAGAGAGAGAGAGAGAAAGAGAAGCTCAAGTGCTGTGACAACCTTGCTGCATGCAACTTGACTGACATTTCAACAAGCACGCTCAAAGGGTTGCAGATACACACACACACACACACCCACTTACACACCCGTCAGATACAAGATACAAGTGCTCAAGTGCTCAAGTATCTGAGTATCTGATGGTCAGGCACACACTTAAGTTGAGCTCAATTTGTATGCAGGCCGAGGGCTCAGCGCGCAGTTAGTAAATTTATGTTTATGAAAACGGATATGGAAATCGTTTATCGATCAAAGCCGCCTAAAAAAAACAAAAAATAACAACAAATGAAACCTGTTTGCAAGTCGCGTGCCGATTAAAACTTGTACTCTCTGAATTTGGCCATAGATATAGACAAAGAAAACATACTGAAATTAGTTTTAATTTGACCAAAGTCAAGATTTCTAATTAAAAACTATTTAATAGGGTATACATATATACATATGTATTTATTTATAAGATTTTCGCTTATATATATTTCTATCCCTGGCTGGCAGCTTAATTTGTTGAGCTAAGTTTCTGTGCTGCTTTGTTGACCCATTTCATTAGTTTCCTTAACTCGTTTATTGCTGGACGCGACAACAAGTTTCAGCCAAGTTCTCGCGAGATTCTCTCTATTTGTAGCTGTCGCCGTTGTTTTTGCCATTTGTTAAATTATTTTGTGTCCATACAAAATGCAAAATCAATTCAATGAGAATAGCAACAACAAAAACAACATAAATCGAATCGAATCAAAACGAATTTCATTAAAAATGGAGCGCAAACAACGTGATATAATGCGAAATACAATCCAGCTTATATAAAATAATCTGATGCATATAGATGTAATTTATTCCGCTTTGTATTAGATCATTTGTTATGAAAGTTAGTAAAGCTTATTGGGTTTCCATCTCTTAATACACAAGACTTTGTACCGTTTGACGGATTGGTAATCAAAAATCATAGATATCTATTCCAACAACATATATAACGAGAAAGAAGGGAATATCTTATACCCTTACACACCCAACCTTTTCATAATGCTCATAGTGCTTTGCCCGTTTGCCGAGTTTGAGAGAGACTAGTTCGCATAGAAACAGACAGACGGGACATGGCTATATCGACTCGGCTGTTGATACTGATCAAGAATATATATTCTTTATGGGGTCGGAGATGTTTCATTCTATGCGTTACACGACAAAATTATAATACCTTCTGCAAGGGTATAAGAATGTGCTTAGCAAAACGTGACGTCATTCGCCTGCGTGGCTTCAACGTCTTAGCGTCAAACTAGCAAGTCGGAGGTCGCCAGTTCATATCCAGTACAAATTTGAGTGAATTCACATAGAAAAAGGGAATGAAAATAAAATTAGACAAAAAAGACGCTTGCGTTTCCGCCTCCAAAGACAGACATTCAAATGATTGAAGGGGTTTTTCAATTTAACATTTGGCCCGTTAATCTTTGGCAATAAAAATCATTTTAATGGCCAGCAAAAATGATGCCTTGCCGATTTTGCAGCTTGGAGACAAGAGCTCATCTCGGGAACACCGCATTCGTTGGCCACACACACTAAAATGGGTTAAAGTACCGCTATCAAAGCAAACAGCGAAGAATCCAACTAGCCACGTTTGGAGCTGTCAACTGGCTGCCCAACTATGTCAGCAGCGTCAGCTGTGGCCATATGTGGCGGCATATTTTGCGTGCCAGCCCAACTACAACTGCAGCTAAATGGGCAATCATGTTGCCTGCAGCAACAGCAGCTTTAAAGTTGGTCGTTTTAATCAGAGAGTTGACAACTTTTCTGCAGAAAAAAAGTTTCTATGCCTCGTCTTTATCTTTATGGTGACCCAATTTGATTTTTGCATTTTGCGCAAAAAGTTTGCACTCGTCGCCGCTCATCAAAACTTTATTGCCTTTACATGCAGTCAGGTGATGTAAATTTACGGTTACTTAATTAAGTTTTATGGATTCGCTACGAGTAAAAAAGACTCAAGAATAAGCTGAGAAGGGCAACTGCCTTTTGTGCGCAGTTTTTATCGTTTGAAAAGTAATCAAAATTAACTCAGGATCCTTTCAAGTTATCTAAGCGAAATTTTACCTATAATTTGCTTGTAACTTTAGCTATAAACGTTTCAAGCCAAAAGTAGGCGGTTCCACGCCTACGACATAGGGAACTCACATATGTTTAAAACCCAATGAGCAATAGAAAATCAAATAAAATTTTTATGGCACTTAACTCAGGATCTATTTGAACTATGTAAATGAAAGTTTACATAAATGTTGTTAACAGCATAAGCTATAAATGCCATATAAGAAAAGTGGGCGGTTCCACGCCCACGACCCAGGGAAGTCACACATAGTTGTGACCCAGTGACCCAACAATATAAAATTTAATAATACTTCGAAGACACTTAACTCAGGATCTTTTTCAGCTATGTAAATGAAAGTTTACATAAATGGTGTTAATATCTTAAGCTATAAATGCCACACAAGAAAAGTGGGCGGTTCCACGCCCACGACCCAGGGAGCTCACCCATAGTTGTGACCCAGTGAACAATATAAAAGTCGACACAATAAATAAGTTCAAGAGTGGGCGAACTTATCGACATGCTTTGGTTGGACATGGTTTTCGTTTCCTCTCTACTTTTCCGCTCGCTTCCACAATTTTGACAGTAAATAATTAAAAACACATAAAAACGCAAGCGCCCAAACAATGACCCAATAAAATTGTCTGTCACAAACAATTTCGAACATTCAAAAAGGCATGAACGACACGCAACAGCACCAATGAAAATTGATTGCGAGAGAGCGCGAGAGAAAATGGAGTGAAAATTAGTAAAAGCACCTGTGAAAATAAAAAAGCTTATCGCAGGCGACCCAGAAAAATGGAAAAAACGGCGGTACACAAAGTAAAAATGAAAAATGTTGAGCGCTTAAAAGCAAAATATTGTAAAGCCGGAACGACAGGGAGAACGCGAGACATAGAGAGAGAGAGAGAGAAAGAGGGAGCTGGTATCAAATGGACAGCCCACGTGAGAGGCGCCCACGCGAAACCGGAAAGCTGAGCGCTTAAAGCGAAAACCGAAAACCAAAAACTTAAAGCTGGAGTTGAGGTTATGGCAGCGTCATTGTCTGAGGCCAACCTACATGAAGGCGGCTAGAAGAAGTTTGGCGCCAATTATATTGTGGGCCGCACACAGAAAATTAACAAGAGAGTCGAGCTCGAAGCTGCCCAGCGAGAAGATACCCTGTAACCAACAGCAAGTGGCCCTAAAAATAATCTTCTATAAAAGCACGAGTAGCTCAGATATCCGCAGTGCTTCTTATTTAAAAGTAAATGAAATATATCTAGAAATGAAACTATGCTCAAAATACGGGGGATTCAAATCGATATCTATCGATTCAATGGAAATGGAAAGAAATATCGAATGAATCAGAAGTATATAAGAAACTCTATCAAGAACATATGAGCATGGACTCGGATGCCTCCCCTTTGTCTAGTTTCCCTGAGTACAGGGTATATTTTACGAAAAATTATGATAAAGATGGAGCCTCAGCAAACGTCTCGTCATATATTTATGGGTAGCTCGTAAATTTGACTGCGGACGTGGCCCGCTGTCAATTTGCAGATACAGGATGCCCGGGCCTTACGAATGGGGCGTGAAATGTGTGAATTTACGATGCGACATGATGAGCCAAACAGCCGAGAGCAGTCAGGTCGATCACAAGAACTCTCTCTCTCGCTCTCTATATGAATATATATGTTATGTATATATTTATAAATATGTCATCGATAACACTTGAACCAACGCTGACAACGTTCAATGACCCAGCACTCATTCGCTCGATTCACTCACTCATTTATTCACTCCGTGAGTTTCTCATCAAACTTAGCTGCTGCTCAGATAACGACTCACCGAGTCGACTCGTATATGTCATATGCCTGCCATAAAAAAATAAATAAAAATAAAAGTCTAGAATATGCTTGACTGGTTCACTTACTGAGCCGCATAAGTCACGTTTTGGCACACACATAACTCACGAATGATTAGCATTTGCTCATAAAGTTTTATAGACAATGCGAGAACTGTATAGTCTAGTGCTCTTCAGTGTACTCTCTGTGCTAATTGCATAATGATTGATGCCCGCAGAGATCAAAAAAACAATGAGCGATGATGGGAGGACACGCTGTAATTTGTTGCTGCTGGTCCAGTCTTTGAAATTAAATGTATCAGCACGAGAAGGGAGAGAGAAAAGTAATATATTAGCTAGAATTAGCAGTGTTATGAAAGCGTGTTCCTTTATGCAGAAGTTGGAACTCTGTGTTATGGTGTTGCTTAAGATAAATGTCTGTGCCTTGTTTATAGAGCTATAAACAATTTCTTTTGTTAAGTTCAAAAAGATACTGAGATAAATACTTCTCTTATTGACTTTGTTGCCAAAGAATGGGAGAATGTAGTTCTTCGGTTTTACAGGTGGAACCGCCTACTTGAATTTCTTTAGAAAGAAAGTTTAGCTAACCATAAATATATGTGATAAGTTTCGCTAATATGACTTTAAAAGATCCTGAGATATTAGCCCTACAAAGTGACTTTGACAATGGAAACCTCAATAAAATAGAATACAGAATTTTCATGCCAGTTTGTTTAAGACTCCAACATCATAAGTTTTAAAGTCTGTTCTTCACTTGCACAGACGGAACCCCATAATCTGTTTCTGTTATAAATAAACAGAGCTAAGCTATAAATGTACACGACAAGTTTCATTCACTTGGCTAAAACTGATCCCGAGATAAAGGCCGTTAAATAAATGCGTGACGTCACTTTTGCACAAATTTGACATCATTCGCAAATCTTTTAATGCCCGACTCAAATTTGCTTAAGTTATAAAGCTACACATAACAGCTGTGACATTATTTTTATGAACTCCCAACTGTTTTTTGAGGCTTAAGTTCATTTATGACTTACTTTTATTTATGTTTTGTTCTTATTGTACTTGCAGCAAAATGAGGCAACATTCAGCTGAACGATGAGGAAATCGAGTCCACATGCGCGTTATAAATATTAATGAAGAAACCAAAACGAAACGCAACGAGAATTCAATTGAGCGAAGCAGCAGCTAAATATTATGCCAAACACAAGAATCGAAACGAAGACAACAACAATAAAAGGCACTTAAAAATATATTTTTTGGATGAACCGAGTCAAATGTAAAGCAGATGTGTGTGTTCGAGTCTGTGGCATAAAGTTGTGGCTTCCACTTTAATTCGACTTGTTGTTGTTTGATTTTCTGTTCTGTTTCTGGAAGCAAACGAATCAAATTGAATTGTGCCACAATCCACAGCTTTATACGAAAACCGAACCGAAGCGAAACGAATCAAATCGAACTGAAGCTGAACCGAATGATATAATTCAAGCCCAGTAGCATTCCAAGTCGTAGCATTTAACTAAGAGGAAATATAATAAAAGACAGGATTCGTGCAATCTATGCATGATATATACAAATCCATTCAGCTTGGAGTAAGTGCAACAGGAACCAGGCCAGCGGCAGCTGTTGCTGACATCTCCGTGTTGCGGTAACCAACATTTTCGTGTACAAAATGTCACTGGCCGACATGGGCACAGTTACACGCTCCGCGGGCGGCGGCGGTGGTTCGCGTCACTATGATCTGAGCGGAGCGGGCGGCGGCGGAAGCGGCAGCGGACCTGGTGCTGTTGCCGGCGGTCGCATGACCCATTCGCTGAGCACGCCCAGCGGCGTCGATGGCACGCCCTCAACGCCCAGGCATCGCGGCGGCAAGAAGCTGACGGTGCGCATACAAATGCTGGATGATTCGGTTACCATGTTTCAAGTTCAGGTGAGTAACAGGGTATTGCCGACTTGCCGACTAGCACCTGCGGGCGAGTCGATAAAGATAAAAAAATATATATGGGAACAATTAGCTCAAAATTGAGTTGAAAACCTGCTTGGCATTGGGGTCTCAGCTTTAAACTAGTAAGCACAAGGACACCGGTTCAAACCCAGCGGCAATTATCGGGCTAAAATCTTGTTTAACTCACAGAAATCTATCTTAGTTAAATTCTGCAACGAATACCTTAAACTTTTTCATAATCTGACTATTTCATTACAAGTATTAACTTTCATAGGAATAATCATGTGGAATAACACGTTCTATGGAGTATTTAGTTAAAAATTGTTTTTTCCCATACATACTATAGAATAGGAAATATTATATCATATTATGTTCAGCTTGTGTGCAGTTTTATATGATATTTAAACCCTAGCAGCTCTCAGATAACTTTCTGATCTCTTCATTCATCTTCTCTAAGATAAATATGAATATATATAATTGGAAATATTATACTTATGTATACCTCAGCAGCTTATAGATAACTAGCTGATTTCTTCCTTCAACTTCTCTGGGATAGATATAGATTTTTCTTCCAATAGCAAAAGCTTTTGTTAGGTTCACGTAATTGTCGTTAACTGTGATCTAATTCATTTAATATTTATTGATTTGTTGCCGTCTCCTCGCACGATCTCGCCCACATACAAATTTTCAATTACTTTTCGACCCTATGACAAATAACACTTACGCAGACCCCAATAGAGTTTCGATTACTTGCGTCATGCTTCGGCTTCGGCAATGTGCGCCACAACTTTTCAATAATTCTATTAAAAAAGTTTCTGTATTTCTGCATTATCAGCAAAGCTGTTGACTTTTCCTATGCAGATAAGCTCCTAAGAATGTTTTTTGTAAAAAAAAAAAATGAAATAATATCAATTGAACAACAAAGCCTTTTGTTAGATAAATAAATTGGCGTCAAAATAAAAGGCGAGGCACAATTTCTGTGTCATGGCAAATGAAATGCTTGAAGGGCAGAAAAACTGAAAGCCAAAAAGCTGAAAACTTCAATAAAACAGCGAATTTCTGTTTGAAGGGGGACGTTGAAAAGTTGCCTAACCCAAAGTTGCTTTATTTCTATTTATGAAAGCGAAATTTTCAATGTCATGGAATAGAGAAAACAGCATAGAAAAGCGGCAAAGAAATTTGCCTCGGTTTTATTTATGTTATACAACTGCTTCCAAGTTCTTAAAGTTCTCATCTTGAAACTTGGGCAAATATTTACAGAGACGCATCAAATAGTTTCTCGTAGTTTTGAATCTGTGGCTAAAGCTGAACAAAACTGTGTGTGAAAAGACCCGCAGGTTTTTTTCGTTCCAACAAAGGACTCAACCACAGGTCAACTGTGCGGCTATCGTTTTGCTGACCCATCAGAATAAAATATCACACACATTATAGGCAACCACAGGACATTTCGAAGGGCTTATAATACCCTATAAACTAGTGTAATGTGTGAAAAAGGTAGATAGATAAATATAGAATTATAACAGGCAAAGACTAATCCCATAAAGTATGCATATATTTTTGATCAAGGTCAATAACCGAATCTATCTGAACTCAGAAACTGTAAGGACTAAAGCTTTACAATTTCGGATGTGGGTTCGGGTTCAGAGTTGACAACAATAAAAACTGTAAAAAATGCTCGATGTATGCAGCCAATTTCTATAAAATCGATGAAAACAAGTTACCCGCGAGGTAAAGAAATTAGTTTTTCTCAAAAGTTTCTTAAGCAGCTTAACTGTTTCTTCAACAAGAGCTGTTGACTGCTTTTGACTTATGTACAGGGCATCTGCTAGTCAGCTACTTTCGGCTAAGCCATCTCTATTTACACATAATGCACTTGACCAAACTGGCGCTTCGTTAACGAACGGCACATAAATTGCCACGACCACAAACTGATATTACAAAACACGAACTGCGGTCGGTTTTGGTTGGCAAATATGTTCAGAATAAGCTTTGTGGGTTGCTTTGCTGGTCATCTATTTATGGGGTTTGCAGCCCTTGGCAATAGCTTGCACAAGCGGCGTTACGTATACGCAGCGTGCGCGCGCCAGAAGAAATATGTGTATATGCTCGTGTTGCTGGCAAACAAATTTGTTACGTGCTTCAATTTTTAATAAGCCCGCACTGGACGTCATCTAAGCTCAGGCAAGGGTGCACTTGAGCGAGGGGGTTGGGGCCTTCGGGCCATGTAAAATAAAACTGCCAGCAGATGCTATAAAATTGTTTTTGTGTTTGGCACTTTAAAAAGCGCTCAACATTTCCAGCAGCAACAGCAACAGCAACGCCTCAAGTGCAACTGGTTCACAAGGGTTTACTCTTAAACCAAGCCAAACAACCCACACACATACACACAAAAACACACACGCATGCCCGCCCAACAATGCCGGCAGCAGCCACAACACAACAGCTTAAGTGTGTTGCCAAACTATCGTCGGGCTTGCTGTGACTAAAAGATAGCCTCTATAAATAATTTGTGTGTACTTAAATTGTATACGTAGTTGTCACAAAAGTTCACAGCAAGCGACCTTTTTGCCAAACATATTTGAAGCCAGCAAGTGCTTATTACCCAGCTTGACTTAAGCAACGTAATTTTTAATAAATATATTAATTTTTAGCCTTGGTACTGAAATTTCAAGATAACATCACATTAGCTAACAACTGTTATAAGTTCGACCTCCTATCTCTAACAGTTTGGGCTGTGCGTTGATCATCAATATTTTTGAATATTGTATGTTTATCGAGAGAGCTCTGTTTAGTAGTCCATGCCCCAACAAGCTATATATTACAGGGTATAACAATGGTATAACTAGCAGCAGCCATTTTGTTGTTGCAACAGTTTTGTTTTTAGCACACTTCGCCTCGCCGTGTTGTAAGTGAGCGAAGCCTTTGAAATGTGTGTCTGCCGTAAGTTGGCTGAGCGTTGAGAGCTGAGGGTTGAGAGGGGCTTAGGGCAGCCAGGGCGTGGCCACTTCAACTAAAAACCGAGTAAGCCTTTTGCTCGGCTGGGCTAATGGAGCCAGGAAGTGAAACAACAAAAGCAACAAACACAACAACCACTAGAAAAGCTATTAACAAAACCCAAAATGACGGAAAACAAGTGCGGAAGAAGGCAAAAAGGAAAAAGCACTAGCAGAAAAATAAGTACAAGGCGCAGGACAACAGCTGTGTTTGCATTAATGCGATTTGTGGTCAAATGCAGTCAAATAACAGCAGCTAGAAAAAGAAGAAGAATACGTTAAATAACAACAAGAATTGGCCATGTACTGTGTGTGTTTGTTTGTTTGTTGGCCGCAGTTCGTAGACCTCTAATGAACCACAGTCTGGGCCAGAAAAAATTCAACAAGAGTGAACGACTAAAGAAGACCCTGTCATCAACTAAACATCACAAATCAGTCGCACATTATAGTAAACATATTCTAAAATAACTTCTGTCCGATTTTTAAATAGTGTTCAAAGCTCAGATATGTTGCTTTATGCTTTCATATACCAAAAATGAACAAATTTCGGGGGAAGTTATCCCAAATCGTCAACTATGTAAGGGAATATGTAAGAGAATCTACTTACCAAATTTGGAAACTCCAGCTTTTATAATCTTCGAGATTATGTTTACCTAATGTAGCCGTTAAATCGATATTTATCGGTTCTTAAGGGCTAAGTTATCGCTATAAACATGAAGATGTACTAAATATGTATTCCTAGTTCTTATACTCTCTTTATATAGATAGAAATGACTAGATTGTTCTGGTTACATGAGTATGCACAAAAACATGATACCCTTTTTTTTTTGGCTTCAGGGTATACAAAAAATATAAAGAAGAAACAAACTTTATTTTTGGAGTCAGCAGCATCCGCAACACCTCCCAAACCAGGTCTGCCAGGGGCTGCTGCTGCTGCTTCTGCTGTTGATGGTGGGCGGGAGTTGGGGGGCGGTGCAAGGGAAAATTTGTTGATTTGTCGGCAGCTTCTGTGTTGCCTCAGCCATTGGCTGGCTGCCTGTTTTCTGTGCTCTTGTTAGGCCCGAACACAATTTGGCTGTCTGCCAAAAGCTGTGAATGCCCTGCCACGCCCTGCGCCAGCCGCAGCCCCCAACTCCCCTCCACTTCAGTTGTCGCATTAATCTCTTATGCGTGCGCAGAGCCTGCGCCTCTGCCTAGACTTTAGTTTGTGCTCCCTTTTATATAATTATACATTTCTATACAGATTTCGCATTCCCCAGCCTAGACTTTATGGCGGGAGAGAGAGGAAGTGCTCTTATGCATATATTAATGCAATTTCATTTTATGCTTGGCTTCCATTTGGCAGCAGTTTCTGGCGAAAGATTGATGCGATTTCAGGTCACATTTCGTTGGCAGGTGCTTTGGGGCAACTTCTCAACTATAAATAGGATTTATTTTCAGGTACTTGATGTGCTGGAAAAGGCTTTGCAGCGCACTTGCTGCACTTGATAGCAAAGTAGCTGTGGAAATGGATTTTTAGTGCATTTTTGTGTATGCCTTTTGATGCATGGAACTCAGCAAATAGGTTTAAGCATTCACCTATCAAATGTTTAAGTAGCTGCCGAAAAGCATTTCGAACTGAAAAATAAGAGGGTAAAGGGAATTGAATGCCAGGCTAGTAAACTATTTTAGTAGCATTTTAGCTTAACACTTTAAATTTCAATGGCTAAGGTATTAAGTTTCGTAACAGCCAACTAAAGTAGTTACTAGAGTTTCATAGCAGACATATTCAGTACTATCGATAGTACAAATGTTATCGATCTCCACAATCTTATACATGTATACATATCAATTATATCTGTACATACTATCTTTGAAAACTTGTTAGTTCACAAACTCACAGAGAAACCCAAAGACTAACAGCAATTGAATTGTATCGATAAATTTATCGATCGCTTTTTGCTTTACTGTGGCATAGTTAACATATTTTTTGGATCTGACATATCAGTTAGGGAATCTAAGAACCTCAGAAACTCCCTTTTCTATTACAGGCAAGCATTAATCTAAATTTAAAAACTTGCACGATAAATTAATCGATCTTTTTTTGCTGCTCTGTATCGCAGCTAACAGCTTTTGTTTTGCACACTATTTAGCTGTTGACAAATCCTTAAGCCCCAACGGACCTTGTGATTTCCGCAGGCAACTTTAATAAACTTTTCTATTAGGTTTATCAGAGTGAGGCCCGCATAACACAAAATTTATTGCGCCAGGCACCTGTTTCAATAGACAACACAACCAACAAGGTGTGTGTGTGTGTGCGTTTGTGTGTGTGTTGCCTGATAACTGAACAAAAGGCAGAAAACATCGCAGTTAGATTGAGTTGGAAGCAGCAAACCCCTGAGGGAATACACCTGCGTTGTCAATTCAGCTATTTTCTAGCTAGATTTGGCTATTGTCTGAGGTCGTCAGGCAGGAAAGGTTGTTAAAATTGATTTAGCTATTTTTATACCCTGAACCCATTAAAAGGGGAAAGGGGTGAAAAAGGACAAACCCCCCGCGGGGAAGGGGGAATTATATGGCGGGAAAATAAAATTTTATAAAATAAAGGGAGAGGAATATAAAATATATATTTCCCCGGGGGGTTTCTAGAGCAGCAGTTGGCAACACTGGCAGGCTGCTGAGGCAGCCTCCTCTTGCATCTATTTCGGAGCCAGCGACAAATTGTCAACAAGCATGTGTGTGTGTGTGTGTGTGTGCTTGTGTGTGTGTCTGTTAGTTGTTTGCATTCGGTAGCGCTTCCTGTGCTTTTTAGACATTTCCGTTTGCTATTTACCATTGCCTTGGCCCGTGCTTAGTCGCCGCCGCGTCCAAAGCTAATTGGCTGTTTGTAGTTGTTGAAAATCCCAAATTGGTTTAGTGGATTGGTGGTCCATGAAGGAGGCTCTGATAAAAAAAAACCGCACCCGCGCCAGTTCCAGGCAAAATGTCAAAGTTCGGGCGTGGCTTTGGGGCCATTGTTGCCCCTGCTGCTCCTGCTCCTTCTGCTGCTGCTCAGCCACGCCCTGCGCCCACCACTGCGACTGCAATTTCTGGAGCAGCTGCTCTCATGGGCAAACCCGCACATTCAGCTTGCAGCAAAGAGGTTTTCTCGTTTTCTCGCTCCTGTTGTTTGCCCAAATTAAATTGAATATGCCTCAGTTATTGTGCAAAACTTGTGTAAATTTCATTTTAGTTTGACAATTAGTTGGAACTGTGGCCCAGCTTTGGGCGGCGCCATAAATTGCATTTGCTCAAATGCCATAAATAGTTTTCAGTCGGCAGTCTGAAGGGAATTCATTGTTAAATTGTGATAACAAGCGACAATTAAATTGCGCTTTTGTAACCGCAAGCACAGCTGCCAGATTGGGTTGGGAATTATTAAGAAACTTAGAGAGAACTAGTTTAAGGCTGCAAGCTTAAAGTTTCTAGCAATTATTTAATCAAGTTCCTATTAATGATGTTCTTTTGTTTTAAGATTTGTAAGTTTATTTACTGCAATGAACTAGTACATTCTTTCCGTTCGGTTGAACTAGATGATTAAACCTTAAACCTCCTTATCTAAATGGATTGTAGTTTGGAACTAGTTGTCGGAACTACTCAAAGTTAATATTTCCAACTAGCTTGGTGTATTTGTAGGTAATTGTGTTCTTTATGATCGTAATCAGATAAATCCTGGAACTAGTACACAGAACCAGTTCATAGTTTAAGTTCATAACCCACCTTTAGTACCTTTTCGGTTCTATGCACTTGAAATTCAAGGTTTCCTGAACCAGCTATTGGTTTCCGTAATTAGCTTAACCCAACTAACTTTCTTGTCTTATGCATTCATATTCGAGAGCTTTTGTTGTTTGGAACTAGTTTTTGGAACCAGTTCATTTCTCTTCACAACTTGGTTAATAAATGGGCCACACAGCAATCGATTTATAATGTTTAAAAATCTTTTACATAATAAATCAAAATCAGTGCCTGCATTTTGGATGCTTCTCACTTCTCCACCGAATTCCCCACTGACCTTAAAACCTCGGCACAAATGTTGCGCAACTTTTCTTCTCCTTTTTTCGCCGTTCTCTTCACTCATCAAAAATGCATCAGCTATTCTTTTGTGTGTCGGTACATTGTTTGTTATTTCATTGTTTCAGTTGAACTCTTTGTTTGCTTTCGGCTCACATTTCAATTAAAAAGGGGTTGGCGCTTCATTTGTAGAGTATGCGAATTTATGATATATGTTTGTGTTCTACTATAATTTCTTTTATTTATTTAATGAAACATTTCTGTATTCTTATCAAGTCTTGACCACGCCCAAAGCCATTTGCATTGTGTTCTTGTTTTGGTAGCTTGCCAAAACCCAACACATAAAATATTCAAATGTCAGCCAAAAACATGCTCAGAGACAAAGTGGAAGATGGGGTTAGAGGCTAGCCAACTGTGTGGTAGTTAAGACTTTTAATCACATTTTGTCACGCCCCATGGACTGACAACATTTCACACTTCGAACCAAAAATCGAAACTGAGAAACAGGGCACTTTGCTTGATTGCCTGTTGGAGTATTTGCGGTAGCACGCTAAAAGGTTGCTTCGTTTACTCTATAAACGTGTCGATAACATTTCCATTTGTCTAATGGTGCATAGGGTGCAGCAGCTGTTCAGGGCCCGGTCTGGTGGGGGCGGCGCTCGGGGCGGGGGTTTTGTGGTTGTTGCCATAGCCCGAAATTAGCATATTATGCAGCACATGGCACATGGCTCTAATCTAGACATGTGTTTGCCGCTTAACCTATTTGCAAATTGAAGGACATCCCAAGGATATGGCTGTGTGTGCGAGTTAATGGATTATTAATAAGCTCTTGCTGATGAAATCTTCATTTCATTTAATTTGCGGTAGGTTTCCAAATGACAGCTTATTAAATGAATATCCTTTATTACGTGATTAAAAGTCAAGTGGGCCTCGATTAAAGCCAGAACCATTTGGAAATTATAATAAATAGTTAAAGGTTCTTTTATGAAAAGCATAAAAACTCTTCGACTGATGAACTTGTGAACTCTTTATGAAGCTTGGCGTTGCCCAGACTGTTTAATATTCTCGGAAAGAGATGCCTTTGAATATATTTCCATTATAAGTTTAACATAAGAATAATATTAAATTATTGGGAATTTCCCACACGACTTCGTGTAATATTCCAAGCTGGTCAGATCCATATTCCATTGTCAAGCCATGGAATATTACATTCCAACATTGCTAAACTCTATAGTTTGAGTTACTCAGTAGACTCTCCTCCCCAGATTGGCGTTGCCAAACTGCGCAATATATATCATCCAGATATATCCAATGAGGTTAGCTTTGCGAAATTCTCATCTGACTCTGCTTGGATAGTTTAATATTGAATTCAAACGTTACCAGACCGTTTCAATATTTTTCCAATGAATTTTACGCACAATTTACTCGCAGCCTCCATGCGATGGGCGTGTGGGCGTAGGGGCGTGACCAATCGCTGGCTAAGTTCGTTAAGCTTGTTTAAAAATTTAAACCGCGTCGCAGCTTAGATGCGCGTCCGAGCGTTGCCACACGCCGTCAATTGCTTTGTGGGCGATGCCCGTCTGATTGCATTTAAATAAATTTCAATTGAGTTGTCGCCTCGCCCTAACTACTGTTTCCTACTAACTGGGCCACTTGGCCGCCCGGCGGCGGCTGGCCATTCCTAAGCATCAACTGTGGCCGCAATTAAGTTAGATAAAATGTAGGTCGTTTAGCTTTTTGCCCGCTGACAAATTGAGCGTACAGCCAGCCGGGGTTGAAACTGTGCGATTTGAGTGCAGTGCAAATTCTAAGTAAATGCATGTATACATTTATTATTTAACGCAATCTAATGGCATTTTTAATCAACCCTAATGGTGTCTGTATGTGTGTTTGTGTGTGTAACACACACTCGCAAGCCAACATTGTGGCTGTTGATTTATGTGGCGCTAAGCCTTGTCGCATAGTTGCCAAGTTTTCAACTGTTTTATAAATAGGCTGTCGAGTCTCTAAAGTTAGGCGAGCGCATTAGGCATGGACTTTTTGAAAAATGTGCTTCCTCCTCGACAACAGTTCCCATAACTTAACGAGTTGGAGTGCTCCAGTCGGATGTGCCCAACTAAGAGATAGTTATTTTTAACTAAAGGTCTCTCGCCCGAAGTTTAAACAATTTAAACCTAACTAACTTGAACCCTAATTTCAATTCATTGAATCACGTTTCAAATGAACTTGGGCGAGATCGGATGAAAATAACTCTTGCAAAGCTTTGATCTGATGAACGGGGCGAGAAATTCGAAAAGTGAAATATTGCATTAAACTTAATTTCTCGACCAATTTGCTTTGTCATTTTAAACAGGCCAAGGCCTTGGGTCGCGTGCTATTTGAGCAGGTCTGTCGCCAGCTAAATTTACTGGAAGCGGACTATTTTGGTCTGGAGTATCAGGAAATATCCACACATACCAAATACTGGCTCGATCTGGAGAAGCCCATGAATCGTCAGGTGGGCCTATCTCTTATCGATCCGGTGCTGCGATTCTGTATCAAGTTCTACACACCAGATCCAGCACAGCTTGAAGAGGAGTACACCAGGTGAGATCCTTGAGATATATTTAATTAAGAGTTGATACTGATATATTGTATTCATTTTAGATATCTATTCTGCTTACAAATCAAACGAGATCTGGCCACGGGCAGTCTGCAGTGCAATGACAATACCGCGGCCCTCATGGCCAGCTACATAGTGCAGGCATCGTGTGGCGACTATGTGCCCGAGGATTATCCAGATCATACGTACTTGTCATCCTATCGCTTTGTGCCGCACCAGGATGCGACCATGCAGCGCAAGATTATGGAGAATCACAAGAAGCACTTGTAAGCTGTCAACTATAAAATTTTCTGGATTTGTTAATTTACTTGATAATCTATTTTTGCAGCGGCCAATCGCCCGCAGAGGCTGACCTCAATCTGCTGGAGACAGCGCGTCGTTGTGAGCTTTATGGCATGAAAATGCATCCCGCCAAGGATGTGGAGGGCGTGCCTCTTAATCTGGCCGTGGCTCACATGGGCATTACCGTGTTTCAGAACATAACACGCATTAATACCTTCTCCTGGGCCAAAATACGCAAGATATCATTCAAACGCAAACGTTTTCTGGTCAAGCTGCATCCCGAGGGCTACGTAAGTGTGTGCGAGGTGTATAATGAAACCGATTTAATGATGGATTTCTGTCGCTTGCAGGGCTACTATAAAGACACCGTCGAGTTCTTCTTCGAGGGTCGCAATGAGTGCAAGAATTTTTGGAAGAAGTGCGTCGAAAATCATGGATTCTTTCGTTGCACGACCGTGCAGAGCACGCCCAGGCGCAAAACTCGCGTGCTCTCACGCGGCAGTTCTTTTCGGTATGAATGAGGAAATTATTATAAAAATAAGTCGCTTTTCAAACTACTTTTCCACTTTTGTCAAACTTGCAGCTACAGCGGTAAAACGCAAAAGCAAATTATTGAATTTGTGCGCGAGAACTATGTAAAACGCCAGAACTTCCAAAGGTAGGTTTTATGCAAATAAGCCAACAACGATAAGAACTGAAGGAAAAACTCAAAAACTACCATTGCAAGCAGCAGAAGCAGCTTTTAACTTAAGATTTGTTTTATTTTTTTTGAATATTTATTATTTTAGTACGTTTAACAAAAAAAAAATAGTTTTGGGTTACTTTCTGTAAAGGTTGTTTCTACCATGCAAAATAATTGTGCAAATTTTATTCAAATATGGTAAAGACAGCATTTGTTGCAAAGCAAATTTCAACTTTTACAATATTTCTATTTTACTTGAATAATTTATCAAATACGTAAACTTGATTTTAAAGCTTTGCTTACTTTTTTTTTTTTTTTTATCAAATTTTTAAGCTAATGCTTCTTCCCCATATGAATAACCAATAAGCCAACTAATTATGTGTACAATTTGATTGTGCCTTTTTTTTATAAACAAGACAGCAAAACCATTTTATAAAGAAACTACTCATGCTTACACATTATAAATCATCAGCGTGCTCATCTTAACTCAACTTTGTTGTTACTTACTTTCAACTGATTTGCTTTTGAATTACACACGTTTTTAATTTTCAAAATTAATTTTCCAAAACCCCCACAAACCCTGCTCCAAAAAGAACACCTGAAACCACCTTGAAACTTGGTCAAAATGTGGCATCAAGTTACAGAGAAAAGAGAAGAGGATTAAAAAACCAATTGGTCTTAAGTCAAAACGTAAAGCACAAAAATAAACATCTTAAAAAAAAAAAAACAAACAAACAAAAAACAAAATAATAGCAAAACTAGAAAATTTGTACAGAAGCAAACGACAAAAGCATTTGAAACTAAAATAATATGTTTTGTTTTGTTCGTATTATTTGAAACATGTGTATTAACCAACCAATATATTATATAGACAATCAACCTTATTTATTTGTATACCAAAATTGGCAATTGGCAAATTATTTTATGCGTACTAATTTCATATATCATACTTATGTGTTTAAATCGACCCCAAACTCAACTCATTATCAGTGCCCTAGCGTTCACCCAACCTCACATAGAGTATACTAAACCCCACATTCGCATCATTCGAACTCTCTTTCTTTTATATCGTGTGTTGTATTTAACTAAACTAGTCTAGTCGTTCAGCTCCAGCCATTTGGGAGTTGTGTCTTTGAACTGCTGCTTTTCTTTTTCCATTTCCCCCCCTTGTAAACTGTGTCTTTTGTTTAGACTGTACACAACTCACGGCTAATCACGTTTGTTTGCCCCTCCCCCCTAACGCTCCCTAAATGTGTAGTAATTAGTTGTGCGTATTCTTACCTAAACAACCTAAGCTTATCTACTTATATAAGTAGTTTAGTCTGTATGCTAATATAACTCTAATTAACCCAACTACAAACAGTATTTAGTATATAATATTCTATAGAGAATCTGTTAAGATATAACAAATATATTGCCTATTCCCTATGGAGGCAATATCTATATGATTTTTTTAGTGCTTCATAATGCTCTTCAAATTTAAAGACATGCTAGGCCTAACCCTTGGCTAAACTCTTTGATACCCTAAATGTTGTTGTCTGTGTGCGTGTAATTTTAAGTTTTATTTCATTATTAAACAATTAACTTAAGATTGTTATGATATTAATTTCTTGTGTACTGTTGTAAATTCCTTGGACTCTTGCATTTGCTAAAGACATTTTCTGAGCCTTTTTGATGCTCAAACCAAAACCAACTGTGCTTAACCCGAACTAAAACTTTAAATAAAATACAAAAAAAAAAAAAAAAAAAAAAAACAAAAAGAAAATATTAAAAACAAGCTTAAAAACAAAATAAAATTTTGCTTAAATAAAAAGCAAAAACTGAGCATGTGAAAATAAAATCGTGGTATCCTCTTGTCTTTTCTTTTGCTGCAGGTCTCAGTCGTTCCGGCAAGGGCCACTGAATGCTAGTAGCCGAAGTCAGTCGCATACGTATGTGAATTCCAGCATTTCAGCCAATCCCCTACTCCCAATTGACACTGGTTTGTATTTATTTTGTTCAATTGTTCGATTATTATATTTCATGATTTATCGTTTATCGCTTTTCGTTTCATTTTCGTACATATGTAGTTTAAAGAGTTTCGCTCTTTCTCTCTCGTTTTGCTAGCGGAATGTGTAGCCCAATACGCGTTAGATTTTTATAAAACACTTGTTTTATTTATATATTAAATTATCACTTCATTTCTATTTAATTGCACGCTGCAGCGACATGGGATTATCGCAATCAATGCAACGACTCGATGACCCCTTCTCTGACGAAGAAGGCAGCGGATACCTTGGATCGCCGACGCGACAATC
Source organism: Drosophila ezoana (assembly GCA_035045725.1). Lineage (NCBI taxonomy): Eukaryota > Metazoa > Arthropoda > Insecta > Diptera > Drosophilidae > Drosophila > Drosophila ezoana. Next base: position 1,758,160 of record JAWNOU010000207.1, read on the forward strand.
CTACAGACCACATGCGTTCTCAAGTGAGTTTTTTCACAGCATAAACATCTATTTGATGATTTCTAATAACTATTTCCAAATAGGTCACAGCAGCCCAGGTGGAGATCTATCAGACGAAGAACTATGCAGCGGAATCGCCAACCTCAGCGGAGGAAGCGGCATCGTCGGCGGAACGTCAACACCACTCGGCAGCGGCTATGGACCAAATGAATTCGAGCCGCTCGCTTTCACCACAGGCTCCGCAATCGTGGACTTCGCCCAGCCACAGCAGCAGCCAGCCACTGCGCGCTCCCGATCTGGGTCGTGCGCATCAAGGCGATCACAATTTAGGTAAGTCCCTTTATAAAATGATTCCACATTATTCATAATATAATTTCATTAAGTTGTTTGTAAAAAGTTATACTTACTTTTAGTCTTATCTATGATTTATATATTGTACTTTAGCTTAAGCTCTATTATTTAACATTGAAATTGAATTTCGATTTCTTAAGTTTATTATATTTACGTAAGGTTAATTTAGTTCTAGCTCATTTTTTTTAATTCATGCTCCTCACAGCGTCGGCTATTAATGCCAATGGTCGAATTAAGACCTCTGAATATCGTTTAAATCGGGTTCGTTATAATTTCAGAGTTTTCAGCCTTTGTTTTGAGATCATGCCTTGAGTTCGATACGTTTTCGGTTTGTTTCGGTTGTTTCTCTTGTACTCAGAGTGCTAACGTACAAATTCTTTTAATTCTGCGCGTGTTCAGGTCTGAGCCACTTGTCCCACTTGTACAGCAGCAGCACGCCTCGTCGAGTCTCAGTGGGATCCCAAGCGTATGCCCCTGCCTCGCCGCAGCTCATCAGCATCAACACCAACAACAGCAACACGCACAACAACAACAACACTATCAACAGCAGCAACACAGTGGGTCATTCGGTGGATCTCAGCAGCTCCATGGAATTGGAGGAGCAGGAGGAGGAGCTCCTGGGACCTGTGGATTTGGAGGAGGAGGAGGAGGAGGAGGAGCCTATGGGGGAGGAGGAGGAGGAGGAATTAGTCGAGGAGGAAGCGGATTCGGACTTGACAGCATCTACCATCAATCGGGAGACTATGGCGGCAGTCTCACCGGTCTCAGCCATGGCCATGGCCAATGCCCGTCGTCAGCCGCTTCGCTCACAGGAGTCCCAATCTCAAACTGTCACCCCAGTCCATTATAGCAGTACCAATTATTCGATGTCTAAACAGTGCATGCTTAACAATGCCAATGCCAACTCAACCGAAACGGAGACCGACAACATCATCTACACTGACATCAACGATATGGGCCATTATAAATACCCAGACTTTCATAACGCTCAACTGGAGCACAAGATTTCCAACAGCGAGCATCTTAATTTAAATGATCGCAATGATATATATGCGACGGTCAATCGGAAAGCCAAATCCAAGACACGCGAGAAACATTTCAGCGATGAGTTTATCGATCAGTCCATATTACAGTACACTCGGGCCAAGCAGCTGGGCACACAGCCGGTGGCCATGCCCCTGCTGCAGCAGCCCAGCACATCCGCCTACGCTGCTGCCCAGGAGCGTAATTATAATAGCTTGAACTATCAATATCACAATGATCTAAATCATCCCTCGGAATCGTCTTCTTCGTCTTACTTTGGCACAGGCTTTGGCACAAAGCGCTATGCCCAAAATGACCGCGTAAAGCTCGCACAATCCGAAAACTATTTAACACCCTCTATGGACTCTCAGAGCTCGAGGCACACTCACTCATTGCCGCGCAACTCGGAGCTATCCGGCGTGGACTCGGTGGATTCATACGATAGTCACTACATAACACATCATCCGAGACGTAGTTCCTCAGAGAAACTCGAGTATCAAATGTCTTCGAGCAATCTTTATTCCACAGCGCAGTTTGTCAAGCCCGAACAGGCGGCTGTGCACTATATGGACGATGAGGAGGATCAGGATGATGATCCGGATGGTGAGAACATTTACGATCAGGTCGAGCGTGAGTCCTGGCTCAAGAGTAGCTCCTGCAAGGATCTTTTTGAGCGCTATAGCAGCACCTACTATGCACGCGAAGAGCCGAAACCCATGACAGCTTTTGGCAAGGAATTTCTCTCCTCGAATCGCATTGATTCGCCCGTTACGCGTTATGATGATTCCAGGCACTCCTTATACATTACCAAGAACCATTCGATAGATGCACATCAGGACTTTTCACCGCTGCCTCAGAGCAAGGTGTATTCGTCCAGCTATCCAGGCAGCACCTACAATACCCAGGAACACAAACGCAACTATGGACACCAGCTGGACTATACAGGCTCACAGGATGATATATCACAGGATAGCTATGAGTTGCTAGAGAAATATGACATTGATTTCTTTAGCGGGCGTCGCCGTTCCGAGGATCATATGCGCTCCTGTTCGCTGGACTCTGGCAACTATATACCCAGCGATGATGAGTCCGTTTCTGAGCAACCCAAATATCGCTCGGCTATTGATGTTAAGTCCAGATCGGCTGCTGATATTATGAATGAGATTTGGGATGCCGAAGATCCGCGCTATTTGCCCCGTGAAAAGCTCTCTGTCAAGTCAGATGGCAATTTCTATAAGAAAATTCAGGAGGCACTTACGCGAGTCTCCAGCCAGGAGAGTCAAAGCGAAATGTTTGAGACAAAAATCTCTCGGAGCTCCGACTCGAGTAAAAAATCGCGAGACAGTCTCTATCATACGGATAGCAAAAAATCGCGAGAAACCACCAAGAGTAAGACATCGGTGGCTTCAAGTCAGGATTCCAAGGAGTCATTAGTAGGTGATTGCTTCGGAAGAAACTACGAAATGCCCACAACCACTTGCAAGAAGGTCAAGCAATTTAACAAGAAGGAGCTTTACGAGAAGTTTGCACAGTCAAGTCAGGAGTCAAAGAGTGATTACTACGATGCTGTGGAACCTGTCGCAGAGGCAGAAGGTCTCTATACGCGACCCAAGGTTAAGAGTCACGACTGTCTGCTCTCCGACACACACAGCTCCACGGCAAATAGCTCGTTCTATGACAGCCGCGATACATACTCGACATTCCCAAGCAACAAGACGCACAAAACCTCCAAAGTGCACTCGATTAGTTTGCAAAATGTAGAAATTGAACGCAATGCAAAGTCCTTTGGAAATAAATCTCCCGAATCTGTGTCCACGCCTGCCTCTGGCATGCGCTGCCATGAGAAGGATATACAAACCAGTGACTCGATCGATCAAACAGCGGCCTTCAAAAAGGGCAACTCTCAGTCCTGCAAAATCTCCGCTTTCCGTCGACGATCAGATAGCGAGAACATTTTTAGCTTTGATCAAGACCGAATAGAATGTATACAAAAGTACACCAAGCACTGGGAGGGACAGCCCAAGGATGAAAAGTCCAAGCAAAGTCCAGAATATCCACTTACGCCCGAGCTCATCTCAGAGTTTGAGAAACAGCAGGCGCGAGTGGCACATCAGAAAATCACGCGCAAGGAGGAGCTCATGGCCAAGACACACTTTGAGGAATACAATCCGATATTGGTGCCTCTGAACTATGCTCATGCCACGGTGGAGCGCACTAAAAGCGATCCGAATTCCTTGGCTAATCGCGCACGCTTAGGCAGCAATTCTCGACGTCATGTCCTGATGCATCAGAAGTCAATTGATTTGACGCCAGCTGATTCCAGTGATGAGGATTATATCTATAAGCAAATACCTAGCGCTCCACCGTTGTGCAAGGCGCATGGAAACTTTGAGATACCCAAATGCTATGATGGACCGCCAGCCCCTCAAGTGGATATACCCAAGAGAGGTTTTGAGCTGCCCAAGAGCTTCTTCCGCGACTACGAGCGTCGTTTTACTAAGATTCTAAAAGAAGACATACCCTATGTACTCCATAAGAGGCATATTATGAACGGCACTGCGCCCTCGCCAGGCGATAAAAAGCATAGCAAGCCCAAATCGCCAAAGTCACCAAAATCTCCAAAGTCTCCCAAATCACCAAAGTCGCCCAAGTCCCCGAAAGTGAACGTTGTGCCTGTGCCCGGTCCAGCGGATTTTTTGCCAGATATACTGGATAGTCTGCTGCCAGCAGAAACCAAAGAGTTTCTATTTACCCAAAACATTGATCTATCCAAAGTAGATCCCATAACACTCGAAATTGACAAGACCATACCAATTATACAGCTCTCCTCGCCCAAGCGGGACATAACCAAGCAAATGGATGCCTCAACGCTGGAGAAACTAAATAAGAAGCTAAGTCAAATTGAAAGCGATTCGGCAACCAGCTCCAGAACCGAAAGCATGCAACAGCAGAAGCTGGAGCAGAAGCAAATGGAGCTTATACAGAGTCTGCGGAAGGAACTACAGGCGAATGCGCGCAAGGCCAACAAGCCGAGGGTTATACCCAAGACAAAGCCGTCGGGCAAGTCCAAGAAGGGTAAGACACGCATTACCTCCTTCTCATCGGATGATGAGAGTCTGGACTCGGACGATGTCTTTGGTTCGGCGGAGGCCATACCGGATCGCCTGGAGTTCTCGCCGCCGCAGTCACGGAAAGAAATTGAGCCTATTTTGCGTATAGAGCAAAGTCGTCTAATCTCTGCCGCTTGGGGCAGGGGTCAGACAATGAGTTCCACGGAAATCGAGGGCTCACCGCCACAATGTCGCCGTCTGGCCGATCTCGAGAGTCGCTATCATACACAAAAGCTTGATCCGCAATATGCAAATGCCACGGAACTGCGTCGCATATCGGAACGTTCCATATCAATACCATCTTCGGAGGATGAGCCGCATTTGCCTATGCGACGCATGGACGAGTGCACTAACGATTATCAGCGCAATGAGAATATACCTTCGCCCATATTTGAGTATGCGGAATTCTTTCGCAGCAATGATGACATCTACGAGACGTGCCATGAGGAGAAGATAACCGGTTTCGATATTGATTATACTCTGAAGAAACAAACAGCCAAGTCTAAGGTCAAGTTAATTGAGGAAATAATTGACTCCTCAATAGTCATGCGCTCCAAGGGCCATGCACCTATATTATTCGCTCATGCCAGACTAAATCTTTCGGAGGGTTCAGTTTCCCTGCAACGCCAGCAGGCCACACAGCAGTCGCCGACTACAGAGCGTCGCACTAAGAGCCTGGACACGCCAGTCATATCCTTGCATCGTCTGCCGCCTATGAATGCTTTTTCATCCAAGGACGATACCGTGGGCTTTGAGGAAGAGGGCGAGATTTTAGAGGAGAAGTCGTTGGAACGTGCCAATCAGACAGCACAGCAAGATGATGACACAGCAGATAGCATACATTCCTGCGCCGGTTCTATACCAACACAGAGCAGCTATAACGCCAATAGCAAGGACTCACTGCTCAGTGCTGTAACCATTGACAGCGAGGAGGTGCAGTTGCTCAACCAGCTAAAATACATAGAGAAGATTGCCTTACAAGGCGTCAAGATCAAGGACAAACGCAAGTCCAAAATGAAGCTCAAGAGTGGCGATCATTTAATACTAAATATACCTAAATACAGATTCACCGATTGGTCACCTTATAGCTCAGCCAACAGCTCGCGCAAAACCTCGCCGGGCGTCTCGCGGGCCAGCAGCATCGAGAGCACCGGTAAGGGCAAGCTAAAGACCTCAGAACCTTTTAAGGGCAAGCATATGTCGCGCAGTCGTCCGGAATCACGACGAACTAGCGCGGATGATATTAAAGCCGGTAAAGATGGCAGAGGTAGTAAAAAATCAAGTCCCAAGGAACGTCCACGTTCAATTGAAATGCGTCGCCTGAGCAAAGACAAAAGCAAGTCCCAAGAGGAAACAGAGGCGGATATAGCCAAGCGTAAAGAGCGCCAGCAAAAACTCTACGAATCAGCAATGAAGCAGACTATAACCATGCTGAGTCCGGTAAAGGATACGCTGCCCGCATTTCCCGCGCCGGAAGATAAGATACTGGTGAAAACCGATGGTGATAAGATAATTATTGAAACTGAATTTAAGTCGAAGGCTGAGGATCATGTCCTGATTGCCAAGGCGCCGCGCAAGTTGGACACTTCGATGGTAAAGTTCAGTCGCAGCTTTGATGAGGGTCGCAGTCCCGACAAATTGGACAAGGCCAATCGCAGTTTCGAGGATCGCAACAAATCCTTTGAGGATTCCGAGAAATCAGATGTGCCAGAAGACATGATGATTAAATCACCCAAGAAAATAGCCAAAGCACAGGAAATCAAACAGAAAATCGAAGGTAGTGTTGTGCACAAAAAGATCGATGGCAAATCGAGTAGCTTAGAGAAACCAGCCGAGCATCATTACTTGGGCACGGATGTAAAAGCACGCAGCCTCGACGACAAGAAACAGGCAACGGCAGAGGCAAAGAAGACCGAGGAGAAACCTACGGCTATTGTACGAAGCGCCATTGGGGATCGTCGCATGTTTGCGCATCAGCATAATGTCCATGAAGATATAGATATGCAGGCGGTTATCTCTGAGCGTCGTTCACTCGAAATACTTAAGCGTTCGCTGCCCTCGGAGGATACCCGTGATAGTGAATACACGCACAGCCGCAAGGCTTCTACGGCCGATAGTCTTGACTCGTTTGTCTCGGTGGATGAAAGCCATTCACCAATACCACCGCCAGAGGTTTATCCACATCGCGTACCCACCATAGAGTGCGAGGAGCCATCCATCGAAGAGGATGACAACTCATCGGAGCGTCGTCATCTTAAAGTGGGTCGACAGGATGTTAATCGTTTGAGCTTAGATCGGAGTCGCAGCGATGAGACCGGTTCGTGGATAACCGTAGAGTGCGATGAGTTTATTGGCTCTGATACCTCGGACAATGAGCCGCGCACTTTGGAAGCAGATCGCAATGCTCTGGAGACACAAGCCACATTGGAGGATGCCATACCGTTGGACTATTCCAATTGTGCCACGCCCACATCTGATTTGAATATTCTAGTTACTCCACCGAATGCAAGTCCTATGATTGAAAAGTCCGTGCTTGAGACCTTTGAAAAGTATACATCTGAAGGCAAGAAAAAGTATAGCCTGGATAAGCAGAGCGATAAATCGAAAAGTTCGGATTCTTGGACCAGCGGCGAGAAGGATAGTAGTCCGCAGCGTCAGCAGGACTGGAGCTTGTCCGTGAAGGAGAAGAGTTCCGTCGAGGAGGAGTCCAGTGTTAGCTGTTCGATAGCACGCCCTTTGGGCATATCACAAGATTTTGGTAATGAGGAGGCCAAGAAATGCCTGGAACTAAAACAGCGCATGCTCCAGCTAGATGTTGCGGCTAAGGATGCTGACGCCACACCCACTGGCTCCAATGAGCAGACGCCCACCAATGAGCTAAAGATCATCATTAAGAAGCCTACAACGCCAACACTAGAAAAACAAAGTCCTATTGATTTGGGCAACAGCACCGAAACTTACCTAGATCCCATTGAAGAACGAATAGCCAAAATGCTACACAGAACCGAGGACAGCGAATCGAGCTCAGGCGGCTCACGCAAACCGCCTCGAATCGAGAAGCCGGCACGTGCCAATGCAGGCAAAAAGCTGTCGGTAACTAAAGCAGAACTCGGTAAATCTGGTAGTGATCGCAGCTCACAGGAATCCAAATCCAGCTTCGACTCGAAGGGCTCATTGAGCGTCGAGTCGCGCGGCTCCTTTGAAACGGAAAGCAGCTCCGGCTCGTTAGGCGCGGCACAGCGTCGTGGGGAGCTGGCACAAAAAGAACAGCAAAGCACCTGGAAAGCTTTTCCCATCGAGAGTTCCAACAGCTCCAGCACAGATGAGCCATGGCATCATGTGGAAACCGATGGCGGTTATGAGCGCTACGATGCACAGAATCCTCTACGCGATTCCTCGGACAGTGACATAAAGGAGGTCTCACCGGATGAGCAAAAGGATACCAGCGATACCAGCTATCAGGATGATCTCAATGACTTTCCCACCACTTTTGGCTATCCGGCAATGACCAGCACACTAAGTGGGATTGGCGTAAACCCCACGGATATCATAGGCTACAGCACGGGCTTTACATTGGGTCGGACGCTTTCGCGGATTTCGGAGCGCAGCACAGCCTCTGAAAAGTCCAGTATGGAAGATGATATGAGCAAGGCTTCGACGCATTCGGTTAGCATGCGGGATGAATCCGTTGGCTCGACCGATCATCAGCCCAGTCTGAGTTCCGATTCACGCAGTAATACGAATCTGGCGTACATCTCGGATGCGGATCGTCGCACCTCTGCGGAAATGCCTGAAATACCCTGCGATTCAGCAACTGCAGATCGCCTAAGCAGCATTGGCAGCTTCAATGAACCAAAGTCGCCCACGTTGGTGACGGGTCGCTTCTCAGTAACACACGTGGACGAGCAGCAGCCGGAGGATCTGGAGCGGCACACGCTCATGTGCCTTTCAAATGCGGGTAGTCAGGACTCGGAGGATTGGCCGCTGCCTGAGATACCCTTCGATCATGTGCCCGTCAAGCCGCCGGAGAACATCTACGCCATGCCAGACCTAGACAAGCCAGTGCCCAAGTCCTTCTGCTGGAAGGCTAGCATGGCGTTCCAGCAATCCCAAGATTCAGTGGACTGGCCCTCACCGCCCTCCAGCACCATCGATGCGCCCATTGTGGTGGAGAGCATTGAAACCTATTACGCGAGCGAGGTGCAAAGTGCCGACAAGGTTGTGTTGGAAGAGGAAGCGAACGCTGCGGTTCCGCCAGATGTGGCCAGGGTGCTGCCTTACGAGGACACGGCCTATCTTATGTCTGCTGCTTTTGAGGACAATGATTTTGGCAGCGAGCATATACAATTGGATACGGTTAGCTGCCTGAGCTCCACACTAAGCGCTGCCTCCTGCCTGTCCTCATCGTTTAATGTCAGCTGCAGCACATCCTCCACTCAGCCAACGGCTAAAGCAGCGGCTGGACTGCGCAAGAGCTCCAGTCCTGAGGTAATTGTGGCGCAGCCCGGACGCTCCCCAGCTCCTCGCAGCCCACTCTCCGATGATGAACTCTTCTCCAACGATGATGTCTTTATGCCTGGCACTATTAAGGTGCAGCTCTCACCAGATGGACAGCTGCGCAAGCTCTCACGCGGCTCCAACAATTCGGATACATCCATCGATGATATTCTGTCGGGCAGCACCTACCTTGATGATCAGACCACGGTGCGTCGCAACTATGAGGCACGTTTGAGCAGCGGCGGTGGCAGCTGCAAAAAGTGCAGCCATTCCAGTCACTCCGAGGAGGAAACCAGCTCCATTGGCACCGATCTCGATGGCACTGTGCGCATGGGCCTGCAGCAAAAGAAATGCACGCACAGCTCCCACTCGGAGGACACCTCGATTGGACTGAGCATCTCTGAATGGTCCACGGGCACCAATACGGTGCGTCAGTATGCCAATCTCTCCGGCTCGGACAGTCTCTCGGCGGTGTCCACACATTCGTGCGCTAAAAGCGAAAAATCCAATCACACCAAGTCTAGCATTAGCTCCATTAACAAATCCGCCGAGAGCCTCAACGAGCAGAGCGGCAGCTATTCACACAAGTTCAGTGGAGATAATGGGTCTTCGGATGGATTGCGCTATGACATGTTGTCCAATTCGGAGACGGATAAGCTGAGTGAGCCCACCTCGGCAACGCGCAGCGATGATACGACCTTGACATTGACTGAAATGGCGCACACGATCAGCGAATGGTCCACATCGAGCAGTCGGACACTGGTGGGCGTGGTGCCGGGCGAATATTTACCGCTGAAGCAGCCCAGGGTAGGCAGCAGCAAGCCCAGTTTGAGTTCGCCCAGCGAAGAGAAGCGCTGCTCCCTGCCCCAGATCCACAGACGCAGCGGCAGCAATGGCAATCAGGCGCGCAATGCTCAGGAGCTCGCAGAGCAGCACGCCGGATCAGCGGGGCCGGAGACGAGCGCCGCTGCACGCAAACGCCGTTCGCTGGAGATGATGTCCAAGCTGTATCAGAGTCAGGAGATATGCTCCGAGTCGGAGTCTCCGTTTGTGGAGCGTTTGTATGCGCACAGCGAGAAGCTGACTGAGCGCTATCAGAGCCAGGAGTTCGTGCCGCTGCACTCAGCCGCCCCAACCAGCGGGAGCAGCAGCACCACGCAAATCCAAACCCAGCAATCGCAGCAGATACGCCAAAAGCCGCGCGCACCACAGCCGCCCACAAAGCCCAAGCCGGCGGTAACAAGGCCCATAATGCAGGCGCTGCTCAACAAGATGAAGCAGCCGGGTCTGGCGGAACAGGCAGCTGCCGCGGCTGAGGCAGAGGAAGCGGCGGCAGCAGCTGCTTCGGCGTCGGCGGCTCAAGTGAAGTCAAAGCCCGCACCACCGCCGGTGCCCACGGTGCCTCCCATAGTCACGCCCAGCGATTTGCCTGGTCGTGTGGGCGCACCGCCAGCCAAGCCGCTGGCCAAGCATCACAGCTACGATGACAAAACGCTGTCCAAGACGCAGATACGTGAGTTTAAGACAACATCCAAGCAGCTGCGTCAGTCGAGCTCCTTTCACGAGCACATGCTGAGCAAGTCGCAGCAATCCTCACAAGAGCAGCCCATTCGGATTGACGAGGAGCGCGACGCGCACTCCACCTCCTCGGCCACCAATACGACAACCACAACCAACACTCTAAACAGCGAGAGCACGGCGCCCAACTCGCCGCAGATGCCACAGCGAGCCGATAAGCTGATACGCTGCTCGCCCTACTATTCCAGCAGCCTGAGTTCCGAGTCGCCGCCGAATCAGCTTGTGCAGAAACCACCACGCAAGAGCTCAGCCGGACAGCTGGCAGCTGCTTCTACTGCTGCTGCTGTGGCAGCCCATGCCATGAAGAGTCCGCCCAGCGGCAATGATACGGACAGCTCGCTGGATGTGCGCGGCCAGGATGCCAAGCACCAGCAGCTGCGCAGTCGTGGCTATCGCAAGAAGCGCCAGCTGCCCGTAAAACGGATGCGCGCCAATCTGAACGCTGCGGCTCTGCTGGAGCAGGCGGAGAGCAGCGAATGCTCCGAGGGCTATATGCCAGAAATGGATTCGGGCAGCTCGGAGTACTCGTACCAGCGCGATGAACACTATCTGGAATTCGATGAGGAGCTGGAGCGTGAACAAACGGATGAGTATGAGGATTATCCGCAGTATAGCGGCGCCAGCGCCACCAAATTTGAGAGCCTGGACATGAGCGACAATGTGGATGAAATGGGCTTTCCACGCTACGATCGCTTGGGACATATTACCAAGCCCATGTATCAGTCGTTGGTGGACAGGCCAGCGCCAGCCAATCATCCCATGCCGCCGGCCACTGGACAGCCAGTGAAACCGGCGCGCACCAAGAAGCGACAGCTGAAACGCGAGGATTCGCTGGCGCCCAGCACTTCGACCGCTGCCCCACAGCAGCCGTATCATGGACGCAGCTACTGCAATCCGGAGGAGAGCGAGTACGAGTCGCGCGAGGATGTGGCCAATTCCAGTGAGGATAGCGGCGCCGGCGCTGCTGGCGCCATGGGCACCATTAGGCGTGGCAACAGTCGCGCCATGGCGCCAGTCGAGCCGCCGAGACAACAGCAGCTGCCCTATCCGGACTTTCTCTCGGACTATGAAACGGAGCCCATAGAGTATGAACGTTATGCGTGTGGCCTGGACATACGAGTTGATCCGCCGCCCAAGTTCCATGACTCGGATGATCTGAGCGATCATTAAAAAGAGTAGAGGAAAAAGAAGAAGCAGCAGCATTTTCCATTTCTTCAGTTGCCTTGGAAATTTTTAGAACAAATCTATGACAATTTTTACACACGATCCAAGTATAACCAACTTATTTATAATTGAGACTGATTTACGACAAAACCAAAACAAAATACTAAAAAAAATACCAAAAGCCAAGAAATATATCGTACAATCCAAGCAAAAAAAAAAAATTGCAAGCTGCTTAAGAAAACCGAATATGGAACATAATTATTATTCAAAATACATATAACCCCCGACAAAGTTCGACGAATTAAAATCAAACTAACTAAAATTTTAATCAAATATATATTACCTAAAAAACAAAAATACAAAATCTAAACAAGTTGGTCAGGGGATGCAAACGGTTAACATAGCTGGACTACCCTATATACATAGAGTATATATATATATACATATATCGAATGTTATAGAACAGCTGCTCCAAAAAAAAACAAAGTCAGAGTTGAGCAAATTTTAATGCACTGTTTAATCATCGAATAATAAAAAAAAAACAAAAAAACAACAAATATTTAATTGTTATTTAGCTAAAACAATGAAAATATAAATGAAAAAATGAACTTAGAAAGCGTTTTACGATTAAAATTGAACACGAAACGAAATTATTTAATATTAATTGAGACAAGTATATTTGCATTACGATTAGTACTTGATCAGTATTATTGTATTTACCTTTACCTATGCCATAAGTTACAGTTACAGTGTCAAAGTTTCAATTTATATATGTATAAGTACGGTTAAACTATATACTTTTCCCGAGATCTCGAGATAAACAAACAGTATTATATTAATGAGAAATAACTGGCATAATCTAAGATCTCTTTGGTATTTGGGTTATTATATATACTTTTCCCGAGATCTCGAGATAAACAAACAGTATTATATTAATGAGAAATAACTGGCATAATCTAAGATCTCTTTGGTATTTAGGTAATGTGCAAGCATTTATTTCATTCGATAAAGTAAAGGAGAATATCTCAAAACATGTATTTAATATATATATTTTATATAGTTTATGTGCCATATAAGTTTTTAATTTGATGGCAAAGTTTTAACGAGCAATGTTACGAATCAATAAATCAATATTTCGAATTCGATATTCTTCACAAAGAAAAAGTTGTATTAGCTTTAGTTCTAGTACATAATTGTGCCAAACAAAAAAAGAAAAAACACGAAAAACTTCAAATTATTACAAAGTAAATAATATTCAGATGCCAAAGCGAAGCGTATTATTATAGTTATAGTATGTAAAACGAAATGAAATCAAGCGTAGCCCTGTTAAGTTTTCGAAGGTCGCAACATGGGAAAGAAGCAGAGTAAGCAAAAGGGTATCAAATTGTTAGAAGAGAAGTTAAGGAGAAGTTAGGTTATGTTATGCGTACAATAATTTCAAATATTAATCGGATCAAAAGTATTGAAATCAAAAAGTCAACCATTTCTATATTGGCATTCAAAGATGTGTTTAGCTCTAGTCAAACATTTATTAAAATCGACATATATCGAATTGTTTGTTGTATCAATGTGTTAGTTGAGCCCTAAGATTAAATATTGAAGTTAGTTTTTACCTTTGTTTTTAGTTAGTTAGCTTAGGCAATGTTTTTTGAATGGATCTGGATCAAACAGTTTTTTTGTACAATGTGTTTACAATCCATTTTCTGTTAACCAATTGAAGACTTTTGTCCGAACTTCCAACCTAAGAAAAGACTAGTCAATAATTTTTCCATCAAATATGAGAATTCCTTCGAGTGCAAATGAATGTTTATTTAGAGTTAAATTATATTTAAAAAAATACAATCTTAGCTGAATTTTAGCCAGTAAGAATTAAAAATGAAAAACTCGTTCCACACTCAATATTAAAAATATAAAAAAAATACACTCAAACACACGCACACATTTGATTTTGACACTTTTTAAAAACAATTAAATGAATGGAAAAATGATTAAATTAATAAAAAGAAATCTATACACGATGCAAGCGATTTAAACAAAATAAATTAATTATATAGAACGAAAAACTAAAATAAAAACTTCATTAATCAAAACAAAAATTGTTTTACTAAATATCAAATAATTAAAACTTTATTCTGTTTAGTAAAATGTTTTCTTATTAATTTTATATATTTTAATTTAAATACTTTCCGCTTTTCACCCATTTTCCGATCATATATTTCTTAAGTCTTGTCAATTTAGTTTATATTTAATTTAATTAAAATTTTTTTTCTTTTTCATTTAATTTTCTTTTTAATTTTTTCTTTGGGCTTTCCAGATGTCTACCACGGCATCAATGGCAACATGTCGCTGGATAGACGAGGTGAGATAGCCACGCCCCCGAATCGTTACGATCTCACGCTGGGCTCGGACAAATCCTCATCGTTGTCGCGCTCTGAAGCGGGCACCTACGACATCATCCAGGCTGAGATACAGCATGCCAAGCGTCAGGAGCTGGCCACAGGCGTGGCACTTGCCCACAATGGACACAATGGCAATGCCAATGGCAATGGCCTGCCCAACAGTTCCCATAGCCATGATATCGAGGCTGAGGTCAAGAAACGCAAATGGCCCACCGAGCCAAGCTATTTCCTGGCCAAGGAGCTGCTTATGACGGAGCGCACCTACAAAAAGGATCTGGATGTGTTGAACAGCTCGTTGCGGCAGGTGCTCAGCCTGGAAGATGTGGAGCAACTGCAGCCGCTGTTCGAGCTGCTCGACTCACTCGCCCAGCATCACAATCTCTTTCTGCGCGACATTGAGCATCGCATGGTCCTGTGGGAGGGGCGTGGCAATCATGAGACCCATCGCATCGGCGACGTCATGATGAAGCACATGGGCGCATTGCCCATCTACGATGAGTATGTGCAGACGCATCTGGACATCCTGCACTGCATGAACGACATGTACGAGTCGGACCAGCGCTTCCGGCAGCTGTACAAGGAGTTTGAGCAGCAGAAGATCTGTTATCTGCCCATTGGTGAGCTGCTGCTGAAGCCGCTGAATCGCCTGCTGCACTATCAGCTGCTGCTGGAACGCCTCTGCGACTATTATGCCGAGGAGCATACCGATTATGCCGACTGCCAGGCGGTCTATCATCTGCTCATTCGGAGCACCAAACAGATACGCGCCCAGCTGCCGGACGCGGCCAATTTTGTAGAGCTGTGCGAGCTGCAGCGTGACATTAGCTTTGAGCAGCTGGTGCAGCCCCATCGCCGGCTCATCCGACAGGGCTGCCTGCTGAAGCATTCGAAGCGCGGCCTGCAGCAGCGCATGTTCTTCCTCTTCTCGGACATTTTGCTCTACGGCTCCAAATCGCCGCTCGATCAAAGTTTCCGCATACTCGGCCACGTGCCGGTCCGTTCGCTGCTCACCGAAAATGCCGAGCACAACACCTTCTCCATATTTGGGGGCCAGTGCGCGATCACGGTGAGTGCTGGCACCACCGCCGAGAAGACCCTCTGGCTGGCCGAGCTCTCCAAGGCGGCGGCCGATATCAAGAACCGGCCACCAAACATGCAGCTGCAGCTGACCACGCTCAAGAATTGCAGTGAGTATCTCAAATGGTTTCAACTTGTGCTCAAGTCTCAGAGAAGGTCTCTATTTTCACGCGATTTTTAGGATATTCATGAGAATGAATGCCTTCTTGTAAAGGGTATAAGAAGAGAATGCCTTCTTGTAAAGGGTATAAAAAGGAGCCATAATTTAAAGGGTATAAAAAGAGAATGCCTTCTTGTAAAGGGTATTAGAAGAGAATGCCTTCTTATAAAGCGTATTAAAAGAGAATGCCTTCTTGTGAAGGATATTCTCCTTTGATGCCCTTTACATGGGTATTAAAAGAGAATGCTTTCTTGTAAAGGGTATAAGAAGAGAATGCCTTCTTGTAAAGGGATATCTTTTGATACCCTTTACAAAAGAAGGCATCTTCGACTCTATAACTATATTTTCATTCTCAATTAATATCATCCATTTAAGTTCTGTTTCCGCTGACATGTTTTTAAATTCTTTACCTTTTCATTCTATTTTCTATCTATCTATTTTCTCTTGCTTTACACTCATTATGACTGGCAAGAAAAGCACGCTGCAAAGCCTCGTAAGAAAGCAAGATACCCATTAATCCCCTGCTCCCATTCCTGGCATAGGTTTAACATTAACTGATCTATTTGCTTATCTTTCTTAGGCTCCTCGGAGGAGGGTCTGGACATGCTCGGCCTGAGCAACGGCACAAACAGCCTGAACAGCAGCTCCGGCGGCGGCAACGGTCCATTGACGCCGCAGCAGCTGCAGCTGCAGCAGCAGAACAAGACGCAACCGTCGCGCAGCAATACCGCACTACACGTCTGCTGGCATCGTGGCGCCACCGTTGGTCTCGGCGATCATCTCATTGCGGCAGAGCATCAGCTGTCCGGCTATCTGCTGCGTAAATTCAAGAACAGCTCCGGCTGGCAAAAGCTCTGGGTGGTCTTCACCTCGTTCTGTTTGTATTTCTATAAGAGCTATCAGGATGAGTTCGCGCTGGCCAGCCTGCCGCTGCTGGGCTATACGGTGGGTCCGCCCGGCCATCAGGATGCCGTGCAAAAGGAGTTTGTGTTCAAGCTATCCTTCAAGAATCACGTCTACTTCTTTAGAGCGGAGAGCGCGCACACCTACAACAGGTAGAGAGTGTTTGCGAGTCTGAGCCAAAGGCAGCTTCATTAATTTCCCTCTTCTTCTTCTTCTATTCAGGTGGTTGGAAGTGCTGCGCAGCACCACCCAAACGCAGGACTTTAAGAACGTGCACAGCCATGCGTCCAACAATTAGCTCAGTTATAACCGACTATAAAATACCCTTTCTTAAATATATACAATTCTTGTGCAATTCCATAAAACAGCCTAGTTGCTGTTGTCACGCTGAACCCACATAGAAATATGCCCACTCTAGTATTCTCTATATACACACACACACATATATATACATATATATATATATATATATCTATTTTTATATACAAGGTATACACCACAAGGCAATTCCCTTTTTTATATATACTCTATACGCAAGTCTACTCTTTAATTGACTCTACACTTTATACACCGCGTATATTTACGCAATAAAAATTTCTTAGTTGCTAAGTTTACAATTTCCATGTAAATAACGTCTCGTATTTAACTTTTAAATGCATTTTCTTCTATGTGCTGGTCCCTATTTTTATACTCTATAAATATATATAAAAACTTTGTATTTTTGTGCGGTTTAATATTATATATATTCAAGTATATTTATAAACAGCTTTTGTGTCAAATTATGCAAATAAATAACAACAAATTGAAATTGCAATTGTTATAGTTTTATAACAAATCCAATAAATATATATAAACAAATGTTTGTGCATGTATTTAAATGTTGCCTTACGACCCTTTTTTACTTACGTACTTTACGCAAACAATTGTCAAAAAGAGTATAAAACATGCAATTGAAAATATTTAATAAACATTAAGCTTAAGTCATTAAATTTAATAGAAATTAACAAATTAATACAAAATGTACAAAAAAAAATATACGTATATCAAAAGCGGTTTTATTTCATGTTCTTGTCAAGAATATAGTTAATCGAAAGAATTGAAAGAAAATGTTTAAGACAAACAAACTTGTTAACATGTCAAAATATGTAAACCAAAGTGCTTGGAGGTTTACGCTTCGAACCGGCTTCCTACCTTGAGGCTCGGTTCGTAAACCTGGTTTCCCATATCCATAAACAGGTTTTGGCTTGTAATTGATCATCCAAATGTTATTGAAGCCGTTCAATATTTAAGTTGGGGGGATGCAGCCTAGATTAAAATGACGCCAGCTCTGGATTAAGTCCAGAGTATATTCAAAGCCAAAAGAGCCTTGTTTATGTAGAGTCAGCTGCGCTCGTTAAAGAAATATTTCTTATAGAGTCATTCGGCAATTCTACTATAGATCATATGTTTTTTAACTTCGTAAAACTTTCCCAAGTTAAAGAAAATTTCCATTCGTTTTTTTGTAATATTTCTCATTTATTGATATTTGAAATCTATAAGGTAAATTGTTATCATTTGCTTCAATTTGCTGCATGTAATTTTCTCATTTCTCTTGTGGTTTCTCTTTAATAGAGCTCTAAAAGAATTTCAATAATTTTCGATTACATTTTAAATATGTTTTGAATTGTAAAAAAAGGGAAAAATCAACATGCTGCTATTGGGGATTATCCATATAGAGATTTACATGATGCTCAGAGCATCATCTTCATCTTCATTATCATCATCATCTTCATTATCATTATCATAATACGATATATCGTCATCGTCCAACACACAAAGTGCCAAAGTGGAGGGTCTTAGCAAAAGGAACAGCAATTTGAAATCAAACAATCGATTGTAAGTATACGCTTAAAACTAGAACTAAGTAATGGATAATTCACCCTGGCCCAGACGCTAGCAAGTATATCAAAGTGTTACGAATTAGCGTGGCAAATGGCAGTTATGAGGTGTTTTAGAATCTAATTACTATGCATATTGCGGGGGTGTGTGTTTGTGTGTGTGTGTGTTTTGTGTGTGTGTGTGTGTGTTTTGTTGTCACTTAAAAGGACACCCATCGAAATGAGCCCGATTCGAAGTATACAAACTTAATCGAAATAGATTAACAACACGTGGATTTACACATAGGTTAGTTAGTTATGTTTTGTTTTGGTTTTGGTCACTGGACAGAGGCCGCAGTACATATAGTTGGAAGAAACTACATCGATAGCGTTGACACTGTTTAGCATATCATCTAGATATATCCGATCTTAAAGTTTTCTTTTCTTTTTTTTTGTGTTTATTTAATTTGCATGCTAACAACTAACATTCAATTTAAATTGTAATTTTAGTTTAGTACTCGGTAAATTTCACAACTTTTTTTTTTGCTTGTTTCTCGTTTATGCCAATAACTTATTAACCAATTTAGGTAGCTTGTGCGAATAATCATCATATTACATATTAAGATTTGCATAACGCTCACTGGCGAATTGTTTTTTTTTTAATGCAATGTTTAACTAGGCAGCTTGCGAATTAAATTAGCTGATTATATTGCTATTAGTTATATCATCTTTGTTTCTCACTTAAATCAAGGCAAGTTGTAATTGAAATACGCATTTCTGATTCTATTGTTTGGTTTTTCTTTCTTTTTTTTCTCGATATCTTATCATATACACATACATAAAAAGGATTATGTTCTAAAAATTGTGTTTTTTCTTTTTGTTGTTGAGTTAATTTGTTGATAGCATAGTTTTTTTTTTTTACTGGCGACATTTAAACTAAGAAATTAAGTAATTTACGCAATCGTTTGAATTGTTTGTATTTGTTTTTTATAATTTTTTTTTATTATTATTATTCTTAATAACGTTTTCTGCTGCTATTTGAATTATAACATTAAATTGTTGATGTTATTATTACTATTATTATTGTTAGCTTATGAGAGGCTGAGGAGATATTTAAATATCTGAAGTTGTTGCGGCTTAATTATTTTTTTTTGTTTTTTTTTTGCTGCTTCAGTGGGTTGTTGTTGTTGTTGTTGCTGTTGTTGTTAATGTTGATGTCTGTTGTCGCGTGTGTGTGTGTGTGTGTGTGTGTGTGTGTCTGTGTCTGTGTCTACGATTAAAACATTTTGCCGAAAATATAAACTGCCCTGTTTTGCGGGTCTATATATATATGTATATAAATGTGTGTTTACGTGTGTATGAGTGTGGGTATGCGTGCGTCTGTCTGTCTGTCTGTCTGTCTATCTGTTTGTCGAGTGTGTGCGTGTGTGGTTGTGTGTGTGTTGGCTTTAGGCGCTGTTACAATTTCATAGCGTTATAACTATTATAAATATATCTGATATTATTTAATTTAAACTTGTTTATATTATTGCATGCTGTTTTTGTTGTTGTTGTTGTTGAAGTTTGTAGCTGCAAGTCGCTGCTGCTGCTGCTGCTTCTGTTGTTGTTGCTGTTGTTGTTGCTGTTGTTGTTTTTGTTGTTGGTGTTGAAGTGGGCGCATGGCTAATCAATGAAACTTTGCTCCACGCAGGCTTTCACACGCTTCTCATACTCGCGACGATTCTCTTTATAAAGCTGGGCGGCGGTCGAGTTGGCCGGTGAATTGGGATTGGGATCGCTCAGCAGTGACTAGAAAATCAGATAAGAGAATTAGTTCAATTTAAAGGCGTTGAGAAATTGAGGGCATGACAGGGCATGACAGGTGCCTACCTGTATGGATGTTAATATAGCTGACACATCGTATGTGGGACTCCAGCGATTCTGCAATATATCCAAGCATATGCCACCATCTGCATAAACATTTGGATGAAATACTTTCGATACGAATCGAACTGTTGGCGGTTTATTTGGATATTCTTCCGTAAATTCTATGGTTAACTTAAAGGTACCGTCCTCGAACGGTGTATCGTGTGGACCAAAAATCACAGCATTCCATATCATAATATTATTATCTGTTGGCGCACCCGAAACACCCGTTGGTGGGTCCTCCTGAAGTCTGCAAGCGTATAAAACAAGTTAGTGGTATATTCCATGGGCTAAATATTAAATATTACTATGTTAGAGTCTTGTGCTTTCAGACATCGTTGTCTCCTTATGTTCTTGATCTGTCTGATCTTTTCACTCTTTCTACTTTGTAAATGAACTTTTGCTTAAAAACTTATTTAACATTTGAATGAAACTTGGATTAGATCAGGTTCTTATTCCCTATATCATATAAAATGGTTAATGGGTGAAATAGGTGACAGACGACTTCCAACATATCAAATCATCATCAAATCAATATCAAAATCCCTTTATGTGAGCATATCTCGGTGCTAGAGATACCAAATTTGATATAAGGACTCTTGTAAACCTGCTTAGTCCATAATTTTAGTCTTAGCCAAAGTCAACAGATACGTGATGCTTTATGCTTCAAACTTGTTCATTTTATATGTCTGTGCTAGGGTATTTGATATTCGGTATCCCAAATCCTCGGCAAAGCCAAGCAAAACAAAACAGGCAACAAAGGAATGTGAATCTATAAACACAATGCACATAAATCATATCTGCATGTCGCTGACTAAACATCTGATATATAAATATATATAAACATATATATATATATATAGAGAGAGAGAGAGTATCTGCGTAGCTAGTCATGCAAGAAGTGTCGCGTCATGTTTTTAAGATATTTCCTCTTGGCTGCGGCGACTGTTTACAATTACCGTTGCCGAGTTCAATGAGCGCCAAAAAATAAAAAATAAATAACGTAAATATTTAGCTGGAAAATCAAAATTGCTATTTATGCATTTGAAAAGCAGACAAAAGAGCATTGCGCAAATTGTTGAAATTAGCAAGAAAATTGCATTTCTTAAACCAGATCAACTTTGCCAATTGGCAAGTTTCGAGTCCCCACACGCCATGCACTGGTTCCCAGGGGCATCGCGGCAGACACTAGACACTATTTGGGTCAAGCATGCACAGACACACATGTTGTAAGTTTGTGCAACAGCCACAAGCTGTAGTAGAAGAAGAAGAGAACAGCAGCAGCAGCAGCAGCAGAAGCAGCGACCAACCGCGCCCTTCAATCGGCTAAATCAATACATATGACAGAGCTCCAAAATGAAATCATCGATTAAACAACAACAACAAAAACAAATACGAAATATAATATAAAAAAAATGAGAAAAGAATAAACAAAGAAACTAGCTAAAGCGATAACCAATGAAGTCTGATAAATGAACGGATATTGCGGTGGGTGGTTTTGGGCGTTAGAGATGGACGCGTGACGCATATATTTTTTAACGAAAAAAGGTTTGTATCTGAAGCGGAAACACGTTATTAAACAGTTAAATTTACCGTTAGAAATTTTTCTAAAATTGTTATATATTGCTTTGATTATCTTATTATGAATATCAACATGATCATTAGATCATTTGTTTTTCAACGCATTTTGATATACAATTTCTATATAATACAAAAATTCAAACAAGTCGTGCGTGCAAAAATAAGTACCCTCACGCGCCCATCTCTACCATGTGGTGTCTTAATTCCTGCTGCCTTGACGTAGCCTTGACATTTACTCTAAGGAGGAGAAACCCTAACAACCTCTGCACTCCACCCCACCCGTTAAGCTCTTTATGCAATCACTTTATAAATTGGCAGGTAAAATTTGCAAAAATTTAACCAACTAACGAAATTGAATGACACAACATAACAACAACAAGAACAAACACAACGCTGAATGAATTTCCAATAAGACGCTGCGCTGCTCTGCCCGCCTGTGCTGCTCTGCTCTGCTCTGCCGCAGAGTATGAGTCAACAAGGTTGCGAGTGACGAAATATGGCAGAGCAGCAGAGGAAATCAGGATGATGACTTTTGTTTTCAGGCAAGCGGGCCGAAGAAGAGCAACAATTTGATTATTGCTGCTCTCGTTCTTTCTGCTCTGGTTGGCAATTTTTGGTGATCTTTTTTATTGTTGTTGCAGCTGCTATTTGATGTTTTGTCTGCGACGCAATTGCACAAACGGGAAAAGAATTTTTGTACATTACGCTTTGCGATTGTTTTTTTGCTCTGTTTTGCGCAGATTTGGTTTACATGTGATTTCGTTTTGTGCTATGCTACAAAGTCAAGTGTCAAAGACGCAGGCAGCATAAGCAGCATTTTTTTGTTGTTGTTGTTGCTGTAGTAGTATCACCAAATAAAAAGCAGCGAAAAAAAGGCAACGTACAAACATACACACACACAGACACAACTGGTACGCAGGTCACATACACACATATACGATTTGTATTTTGGCTGCGCAAACTTTTCCACGGCTGTATATACATACATACATAGGCATACGTATGTGTATGTACATATATATGTCGCCCCGTTTCTCCATTTCATACCACGACAATTGTCGAAGTGTGTGTACTTTTCTTACCTTTTAAAATCTCTCATAAGACGTCTGCGTGCGGGTGTTGACATGTTCTACAACGTTACTACCACTTGTGTTTAATGTAAACTATAACGTTTACGCAATGCGATTTTTTATAAACAGTAACAGTGAAATTTTGTAATTTTATTTTTAATTGAGGGCACTGAGCAGCGTAAGAAAATGTATCGATACTTCGCACATACCCAACGATATAATGCTCGATACTCGATATCTTAACGGGCTGCCAGCTTGAGGCTATCGCGTTACGATAGCACAATAGACTGTCCACTTAGCAGCCGCGCTCCTCCAGCTAACAGCGCACTCCACACTTACCAGTTCACTTATTTCAAGAAGTCTGTGCTCCCTAAAAATAAGTAATTATGTCGCAATAGCAAAATGGCGGATTGACTGTATCAATATATTGTTCAATTTTCAATACATTATTTATTATAGAAATTTGAATTTAATTTTATTTCGATGATTTTATTTTCTAGCAAATACTTGCTGTTAACAACAGTCCCATCAATACAAATGTTACGAGCACTGCTATTATTTCCCTTTTAACATTTCCCTAAAGACGAAAACAAAACGAAATGCAAACAAAAATGTTGCGGCAAAAGAAAAAGACGCGCAAAAAGTAATGAACAAATTTAAATTTTGAGTGAAAAAATCAATTTTAACTGCAATATAATACTGTGCGATAAAGGTAAGTAGTTCAGCCAGACAATGGCAGTGTATATATATTTTGTTAAAATGTCAAATTGAGAAGAAATTGTTTTGTGTTCCATTAAAGTTTATTTATGAATTATATTAGCACTAATATAGAGAAATTAACTGTATCACAAGCAATAGCATATAGAACATTAAGTATATAATTTAATTAAACTGGAAACAGTTCATTGTAGGTAAAATTCTCCAGGATTTTGGTGGCAATCGCCAGGAACTTAACCTCCAGTGCCCGAGCTATGGGCGCTATCACCTCATTCGTGAAGAGCTCAAAATTCTCATTGATCGTCTGATTGATAACATCGCCCAACACCTTGTCGCCATTGAAGAGATTCTCCAGACGCAGGCGCCCCTTGCCAGTGCGTATCTTCAATGCAAACTCCTTCACCTCAAAGTAGTCGATGTCGTTGACGTTCCTCACATCGTATGTGATGCGCACATAAGCCACAAAATTGGTAAAGTTGCCGACAAACGGCCCGCTGCCCTTAATGGGCAGTGCCAGTATATTGCCATTAATATCGTATTGACCCTCTCCCTGCAGCAGCGGCAGCAGCAGCTCGAAGTCGAAGCGTCTGTTCTGTGTGGAGGCGCGCATTTTGGTTATCTCAAAGTTCGAGGCACCGTAGATGTTCATTTTTTTGGCCTTGACTGTAATGCCGCTGCTGCCGCCCTCGAGTATGTTCAGTTCACCAATGTAGAGCGGCTCCAAGGCGGGCACATTGATCTCCTTGATGCCCTTGCCCAAATATGGACGCAAATTATGCACACTCTGCTTCACGCACTTGGACAGCTCGGGATCGTTGCGATGACAGATCTTGATATAGTCCGCTAAATGGAGAAGTTCCGGTAAGTATGTGAAAATTATGCAGTCTGCTCAGTTTACTTACGCATATTTCCTGCACAGGCGTAGCCAAAGCAACAGAGCAGAAGGGTGGCTGCAATTAATCTGGATTCCATTTTAAACTTGGGCTTGATTTCGAGTCACCTGCAAAGAGTGAGTTGCACAGAGATAATGAGCTTGGGTCTAAAATTCCAAGTAAACTTAACAACTGCGACTTCAGCCAAAGGCTCTGCTAATGTCCGATCATTATAGCTTGTGCAAATTCATGTTCATTACTCCTAAGTTTATTGACGTCACAGCAACAAAGCTGGTTTACTAATGGTTGACAATTTTATTGGCTTTAGACGCATTCACTAGCCAGCACTTAAGTGCAATTCATATAATCATCCGCAAGTCGCTGATTATAGACGTTATGATTACAGGCTTTGCCAGCCAATAAGTAGTAGGTATTTTGGCGACGCAATTTGCATACGAAAGGCTGCTCTTGTTTAGATTTCTTCCTACCGTCTAATAATATACTCTGACATTGTTGATTATTGTCCATAAAAATTAAGTACAGAGTGTGTCGTGTCTGGTCTGAAGAGCCAGTGAGTTGGGCTCGACAGGGGCCTAGCTGGGGCCGCCAGACGGGTCGCAGGTTGCGGATAGCGAACGGCCTCCTACCGGAGGTTAGCTGCGAATAAGCGCGACCAACCGCAAATAAGCAGTCCCGGACAGCCAGCGGATGCATGGCAGTAACCATGGCATTGACAAGGCGCTTGTGTTGCCGCCTTCAAAAGCATAGCTTCACACACAACACACACACACACACTCACTCCTGGGCTGGACTAAGGTGTCAGTCGACCCGTGCCAAGAGTCAGCCTGGCTGGGGGCCCAGGTACAACAAAACTAGCCCAGTCTCGAACGGAGAGCTCAGGCAAGTGGCGACCGCCTGTTCTATTTAGCCTTGCCCGGGTACTGCGGATCTCTGCCCGAGTCGACTGATCCTAATCTCCGCCACTCGTGGGAACAAAACAAGATGAAACCAACTAAACAAACCCTAAAACGGGAGTACGGTCCTCCCAATAAACGACCGAGAGAAACTACCAGTTTCGCCAAGGGAAGAGGAGCTCATTGGAGCATGAGCAACCGCTCAGCTGGCTCTAGCAAATCAACGGTCATCAGGCAAGCACCAACAAAGCCTGGCCAAGCCGGCGGCAGCCCGATTGTAAGCCGAAGACCAGCTAATTTTTCAAGGCCCGACCCATCAAAAGCTACCAAGTTTGATGAATCCAAGGCCAAGCGCATATTGAAGCGTAATGCAATCGCACCGATTACGGAAGATCAGGCTTCGTCGAGGGAAGATTATCTGAAAATTCAAGAGGATATCGCATGGGCAAGAGCTGTGCTTCCAAACTTTGACTGCGACTTTAAGAGCCAGCATGATGAGCCTGCCGAGGTCGTGCCCCTGGTGGAGACTTTGATTGTGGAAGTTAAAAATACGACGCCGAAACGACCCCATGCACAAGAAGAGCCACCCAGACGATTAGATCCATTGGATGCAGATGATCAGATGAGCACCCATCCGCAAGTTGAGGCTTCCACCTCGCATCGCGTCCGGTCGCATGAAACCCCCTTGAGACAATTTGCAAAAGCGGCAAGAGGACGCAAAATAATTGGCGTCATCGACAACAGCCAGCCGGATGGCAAGATTCCTCGCAACCAATGGGGTTGGATTCAGGCCTCGATGGCTTCCGTTGCACTGGAAGTGCTGCGGAATAACCCAGGTCTCCCGCCATCATGTACGGATATTGGCTGGTTTCAAGGAACCACCAAGCTAATTGCCTGCGACAATGACAGATCTGCGCTGCTTTACAAAGAGGCCATTACCAAGATTGGCGAAGTATACCCAGGCGCTCAGTTGGAGGTGATTGATGTGCAGGACATACCGTCGCGTCCCTGGGCCACGGCTTGGCTACCCGAGACACCCTCAGAGTCTAGGGAAATACTGGATCTGATGACCACGTTCAACCCAGAACTACCGACAAGTGACTGGAAGGTCATCAAAGCGGTCAGATTCAGGGAAGCTGCCATGGAGGTGATCTTTCAAATCAGTCACGAATCAATCCTATACCTAACCAGGTGCGATGGCCAATTGAGCTATGGCTTCAATAAGATCCACATGAAGTACTACAGAACACCCTGCGAAGCGCTCTCGAACCTGGAAGCATTTGCAGCGGCTGTCGATCCGCCCAGCGATGACGAAATGGAAGCCAGGGACAGCCTTCTTAATGAGGACATTAGCGGCTACTTATCATCAGAGTCTGACTGCGGAGGCAGCCGTCACAGCCTCTAGAAGGTAACCCACCCAAAACCAAGTGTTAACTGGCCTAACCCAGGCCGAAACTGCGACCATTCCACAGAACACACATTATTATGGAAATCCTAGACACATGAAAGTTAAATAAATAAAGCCTGAAAACCCAACTGCTGGCTAAACCTTTTTATATAACTTGTGGATTATTGGAATTTGTTCACTATATCCAAAAAAGAATAGGAAATGTTTTCAAGTAATTATGGTTTCTTCTTTTTTTAACACAAGTGTTGCTCAGGAAACGCACTAAGTATTATTATTTATTTTTTTTTTGTATAGATTTTTAAAGTTTTTTTTTATCTCCAGAACTTTTCAGGAGTGTAAATAAGTTAATTTAATTGTAAGTTGATTTGTGGTTAAATTTATATTTTAAGCACTTTTTACTAACGTTCTTGTTGTAAATTGGTTTTCGTGAAGACCGTTTTTAGCTGGCTTGTGGTTGTAGTTATAGAAACCCGTCTACAGATCGTACTGAATGCAAAATTGTTGAGTCGTTCGCGTTTTATAGCGAAAATTGACGCTTCGATTTACATGAGCGTCGTCGCTGGCGAGCTCAGAACTGGGCAAAACGTAGAACCCCAAAACACGTTGAGAATGGCGCCCCTTCCCCCGCCCGGGGCCAAGGGAGAGACGCTGCCAGACAAACGCTGGGGGTTAATAGTGAGAACGAGATGTTAAGCGGCTGCGCGGGTTAATCATAATAATAATCTTAATGATCGCATTCACACAAATGTCTCTCTGTGCTTTGTTTGTTTGTTTGTTCATTTGTGCTAACTGGCAATACCCTGCCTAAAAGGAGAAATATGAAATGAAAATCAACTGCAATATGGCTTTTCAGTTAATACCCCCTCCTTTGGGTAAGTGATAATCTAGTATGCCATTTAATGGATTGTTTTCAATAATATTGTTTTTGTTTTAGGCTTTCTAGAACGCACTTTGGGCCGAGCGTGCAGTTGCGCAATTAGAAGATCTTTCAACAGGGGAGCCGATCAACTCGTGTTGACAACCTGCTGGGTTTTTGTTTTTGAATTTGCATCGCCTGTCAACAGAATTTTATGTAATTTCACTGAAGCTTCTCTGGAAGGCGAGGCTATGACCAGACGCTTGACATGGTTCAGTGCGACAACTGATGGGCGTCCCGCGGAGTTCAGGCTGTTATGGCTAAAACAAAAAAAAAACAGAACAAAAAAATTGTTCGCCCACACGCAAGTGGACGAGTTATTATAATTAGATTATACTAAAGGAAATCTGTTCAGACCTTCGATCTGAGTAATTCAAACACGAGCCGCTCAAATCGATTACGCTGGGATTAAGAAACGTTTAGAGACGTTAACACTCTTTTCCACGACAATCGCATCTCAATAATAGCAAGTTTTCTTATGGCTCATACGAATTTAGTTTCTCAAATCATCTTTTTACTTTCTTCAATTGGCAACAAATATTAGTTTGTATTATGCCCTCTTCACAGTTCGGGCTCTGGGGACCATAATCGTAGTAAGTTTTATTCAAAAAATTACACAATGTCTTCATTTTTTTTAATGATTAATTTTCAGTGTTTTTTTTATAAGGCTCTCAAGCAATAATCATTATTTTTGAGCATTTAAAAACTTTTAAAATTAATGATTTTGGGCTGAGTTTTGTTTTTATTCGCTCAGAAATAGATTTCAATAGGGAATTATGACTTTCTTATTAAGCAAAATGGCTAAATTTTAAACATATCCTAACAAAGTGAACAAGGAAAAAAAAAGATGTTTAAAAAAATATTGAAAAAATTTTAAATTTTAAAAGCCAAATTATATTCAATAAAAATAAAATTCAAATCATCATAATAGACTATCCAAAATTGAGCAAAGTACAATTTTTTGTTAAATAATTTTTCTAATCATTTCATACGATCCCTGCTTGTTATTTATTTAATATGCCCAACCTCCTGAAAGTATATAGAAAGTAAATGCCTAAAAGTTTCTTTAGTTCCATTAACAATTATCTAAATGCCGCACATCATTTTGTTGCTTTATTTTCAGATTGTTTAACATTTCTCCATAGTTTTTCATTCATGCATTCACATTGTCGAGACCTTCAATTAGCATGTCGACCCTCACATTACCGTGCGATCTAATGATAATGGTAAGTCAACGCTTAACCCGCAATTGCACTTACCTAATACCGAATTAGCCATATAAAAATAAAATAATATCGTTTTATGGCGGATATTAAATAAGCAGCAAGTGCATAGAATTTCCAGGTTAAATAAGGCAGACTCCATTTCTTAAATATGTTTCGTATAATTATTTTATTAGGGTGAATTTGTGTGAATTTGTGTTCTGTTGCAATAAATTAGTGCTTACTAAATAGTACTCGTCGGACGTCTTAGTTCAACTAACTAACTAGTTCAAGTTGATCCACTCGTCCAGCGGTATCTTGGCGAACAGGCGATCCATGAAGTTGCGTATGACGAGGGTCAGTTTGGTGCGCAGCGCGGGTTTCATTTCCTTGAGCAGCTCCTGGGAGTTTGAGTTGATGAACAGATTGAGCGCGGCCTCTGCAGTGGCAAAATCCGGATTAGATCTATAACCTTTTGGGTCAGTTTTGGAGAGATGTATACTCACGTATAACCGAGTTGCCGTTGGCTATGTTATCGACGCCCATTTGTATATCCTTGACATTGAAGTCCATTTTGACCGAGTCCGTGGTCAGATATGTGCGTCCATCGGCGCCCTCATTGGCCATAGCCTTGAAGTAGATCTTGGCCTTGACGCCCTCTAGAAGACGAAAGGAGGATCGTTCAGTTTGCGCTACAGTCAGTTAGAGACGGGGCCAACTTACCGTACTCGCCCCAATAGTCGCCGGCACCGGAGGCCTTTACCAAGATCAGCACACCTGTGGATCGGTATTGGGCCTTGACGCGTATGCGGGGTATCTCGCACGTCAGCTGGAACTGCAGCGAGTCCAAGTCGGAGCTGCAAGTGACGGATGACAATGACAGTGATAATGACACAATGATGATATATGTGTTCAGGCTGGGCATAAAACTGCAAGTTCATTGCTGCATTTGCTAATGTATTATGTATTTGCATTATTTATTTTGTATTTAATTTTTCTAATTTTTATTTTAATTCAATGTCGCACTCGTGTGTGGCAACTAACTCCACCTCGACCTTCGTTTCGGGTTCACATGCGACACTTGACAGACTCGAGACGACAAAACTGGTGCAAACTACACAAATAACCTGTACACTCAGAGAAAAAAGCCAGCTCTCAATTCTAGTTTGACTGAGAAAAAGAGAAAAAACTGCTTAAAAGTATTTTTGTGTCAGGGAAACGGCAAATGTCTTAGTTTGAATTCTATATTTATGTTTGCTACTGCAACTATTTTCTTAAATTTTGATTTTTCGTGCTCAATTTTGGTCGAAAAACACTTTCAACAAGCCTTGCTTTAAGCGAAATGAACTTAAGAGCTTCTCAATGAAAGTACAACAATTGTAGATTTCTTTCTAAATCTGTATTTTTAACTGATAAATTTCATGCTCAGCTAAAGATATTTATATCATATTTGAGCATTAATTTCTTGGTTTTTTCTCTGAGTGTAGAGCACAGCCCGGTGGCTGCCAAACTGAAACCCCCCGTGTCAAGCCAAAAACCGAATTCGAAATTGAATTCTAATTGAAACCGGCTGCTGGCTGTTTGGCTGGCCGGCAAGAGGCTATACACAAATGCTTTTGACATAGAGAATCGCTTTGACCCACATTTTCTTGGCTATCGTCAGCTTTGGCACTCGTTTGGCTCTTTAGCTGCTTTGATATTTAAATGGTTCTAAAGACGTCGTACAGACTTGTTAAATGCTTGTAAAGGGTATTCCAAATTTGTCGAGAGATGTGCAACGACTCTGAGGGATTACAATCAGTTGATCGAGTTTGATCTCAAGACTTATCCAATCCAAACTTGAAAATTTCGAGAGTTAAGGAGTTGTTAATTGGAGCTTCCTTTGGTGTATGGGAAATTCAATTTCCAAGTAGTGGAAAAACTGTGCTCAAAGTTTGCATGACGAAGGCTTAGTTCTCTGAGCGTCGAACCAGCATGCGAGAGATCGCCGGTTCAAATATTTATTTATCGAAGTCGAAGTTTGCATGACGGAAGTTCAGTTGTATCAGCGTCGAACCAGTATGCGAGAGATCGCCGGCTCAAATATATATTTATTGAAATCAAAGTTTGCATGACGAAAGTTTATTTTCTTTGCAAAAGGCGAGAACAAATTAACAAAAAATAAAGGATTGGTAAATTATTCTCTAGTATTTCATAGCAAGAGTATTTGATGTTCGGCAAACCGAATTTAGCTGCTCTTTCTTGTTCATAACTGGCACTTGGCTTATTGATGGGTGTCGTTTGTCGTTAACGGAAAATTGTCGTGTGCTTTTCGAGCCAAGTTGATTTGTTGATTTGTGTATTGCTCGCGGCTAGGTCAAGGACTTAATGTTGCACAATCTTTGAGCGGAGGCTGGTTCAAACTTAGATAATGGCTGCCAAACAGAATATATGACATGTATTTGTCCAGAGCTGAGAAAATGACTTCAATTCCAAGTATTCGCATGTGATTGGTGCTTTTTGAGGCTGATTCTTACTAATCTCCTGCTTGTGATTGGCATTATTTTAATCATTCCAACTAATCTTTTGCTCAGCGTTTAACAAATGAATATTCTATTAATATTAAGCTGTAATTGCCCAAGCGCCCCACGCACGCTGCCATAAAAATTACCACAACTTTGATTTATGAGCTATATATATTTCCAATTAGTGGTAAATGTAAGCCCGAAATGCCTAACCCATTGGGGGGCAATTACGTTGCAATGAAAAATCCCAGAAAATGCAAATGTTTGACGCAAATCGATTACTCACTTACTAAAGAGAGCAGCATTTAAGAGCTTGGGGCAGGTTTCTAATAATAACTGGAAGTGCTCAACAGTTTGTTTTCTTTATAGATACAGACCAAAGAGACTCAGTTTACTCGCAATGCCAGCAAACGGCTTTTCAAGTCACAAAAAAATTGCATTAATAAAAAAATCCATTGATGGAATGCTTGACTAGGCGTTTAGCAAATAATTGTATATGCATATACAAATGCTAGACGATTATTTTGTGGCTAAAATAGACGGAAAACAAAATCAAATATGTATATGGATATGCAACTATGAAATGCCCTTACGGAACTTGGAGTAGCGTAAATAAGTGTAAAGCCAAAAAGGTTTGAGTTTGTTTTTAATGAACAATTAATTAAAGTTCAGCTGTGTAAGATGCCTGACAAAATAGTGATAGCCAGTGCGAAGTAGTGTATTAGACTGAAACAAACAAGCATCGGGCTATTAAGGGTCAAAGCAATACTAAAAATACGAAATGCCCTCGAGCACAGTACAAATAGGTGCGCTGTTGAGTGTGACCCTGCTCTTGACTTAACTACTTAAATACATCAAACTGTGACTGACTGACTGACTCACTGCCTGATTGAGCATGTACGTACAGTCCAAACCGTTTGAGTTGGGAAGTTGCATTTTGTTACATTAGTTCCGTTTTGGGATGAAATTGAAGAAGTTGTGCAATGCAGCCCCTGGGTTGGACTTTTCAGCTTTAAGCGTGATAAGTAAAAGTTCTTTGGGGGCGTATCTGGCCTATACAAATGTGGGAAACTATTGATTATACCTACCGCACATTGGTAACAGTTATATTGCTAACGCCAAAGGCCTGAATATTGCGGAAGAGGGCGCGATAGCCATCCGGGCCGCTGCCCAGCACAATGCCGATCTCATCGATAACCACGGGCTCAATCTGTAGCGAGGGAGAGAGAGAGCGAGAGAGAGATAGTGATAGGAAGTTGGAAAAATAGTTAGCACCAAATAAAGCCAGCCTTAGCTTACCTCGTAAATATCCAATTCGGGTATGCCCTTTTGTAGATAATGCACCAATTTGTTGCCGCTATCACGTAGACACTCGTTAATAGCTGCCTCATCGCGAGGGCATTGCTGCAGATAGTACGCTGCAAGTGAGAAAGAAACAGAGAGAGAGAGAGAGGGTGAGATTTGTAATTATTGCACTTGACAGTGTGACCAGCCGCAACTGTGAATCATTTCCCAGTTCAACGCTTTTTTGTTGTTGTCTTTTTTGCACGCAAATTCTCTTTAGAGAGAGAGAGAGGGTGAGATCTGTAATTATTGCACTTGACAGTGTGACCAGCGCCAACTGTGAATCATTTCCCAGTTCAACGCTTTTTTGTTGTTGTCTTTTTTGCACGCAAATCTCTTAGGTTAGCCACTTTTGCTGATTATCTTTTGTTTTTACGTTTTCTGTTTTCTTTTTTCTTTTTGTATTAGTTTAAGTTTTAAGCTTAAGTTCAAGCATTGCGCATCCGAGTGCAACGAAATTAATTGCAACACGGCTCGCAATGTTTGCGAATTGCTCAGTTCAAGTTCGCATAGTGCAGCTCCACACGGGCGGATAAGATCAATCCCAGCTACAGGCGTGAGCATGTTCAGCAATCAACTTGTTATTGCCCGGCTCCGGGCCTGTGAACAAAACTTCTGTGACAGCTTTATTGGCGGTTTCATCAACGTTGAGGGCTGAGCTGACGCCTGGCAAGTTGGGGGAATGAACTCAACTCAACAACGATGCACTTGTAGCATCGGCATCAGAGCTCCCCAGTATTTAAATTAGTCTGCTCAATGCTAGTTTATTATCTAATACTATTACCTAACTTCATATGTTAACCATGTTTGCTTACGAACATCATCGTCAAGTGTTTCTCGACTTGTACTCAAGTTATTTATCTGTTTGCATTTAGTTGGATGGAGTATCTAGCCAGGTTCTTACGTTTTTATCACGTTTATTTGTTTTTATAATCGATGCCCTTTGCAAATGTTTTATTGTAGCGGAGGAAATGTATGTAACAGGCAGCTGGCCGCAACTGCGAGTCCATAAACATAGATCTCATACGAGCTAGAGATTTTGAATGCAGGTTCTTTTACAGAAAATGTATTCAAAATGAGCGATAACTAATCGATAATTATCGATCAGTAGCACCTATCTGCATCGTTGATTGCAAGAATTTTGTATTTAGGTTCTCGTATAGATTAATCAGATCGAGAACTATTCATTCCTTGAAAATCTAGCTGTTTGTCCCAAAACTTGGTATCTACAAACATTCGTATGTCGTATTTAAATCCCTTAAATTAAATAAGGAACGTTATTCAAGAACGAAATATCTCTAGCTTTCTTAAGGGGGGAGCACTAAGTATCTGCAGAAAAAGGTACGAATTTATGCTATGGCCATTTGAAGCAGGGTATCTGCCAGTTGATCACTCTCGCCTAAAGCACTCTGGCTCGTTTTATAGTTAAGTTGAAGTATTTCAAAGCTTCGTCTGCTCTCATTATATAATAAAGCTGACAGGCACGTCTTATTGCAATTTCATTTCAAGAATAACATTTCTGTGGCCTTCTAAAAATAGCCTTCTTTATAGCTCTTGATTGTTAAGCGCTTGCGGCAAAGTGCTCTCAAAAGAGTTTTTTATTTCAGCCATGCCAAATTATTATCTGAGAACTGAGATCATAAGCCCTTTTTAAACTCATTTCATAATTGTGGGTATTTTTTAATGCCCTGTTGAACGCATAGGATGAGACAGCTCCGACCCCATAAAGTATAATATATTCTTAGGTAGTGTTAACTATGGAAAGTTTTCTCCGTTTTAAAGCTCTCGTCAAATAACTTTGCATATGTCGGAAAGGGGCAGATCGGAAAGAGTATCATAGAGGTGACCCAGGAACGATCGATAGGAAATAAAGTTTAAGTATATAAACTTTTTTATCTAGATATCATTTGCAAATCTATTATATGTGAACCAAATCTTAGAGCATATATTCGCTATAGGTACGATCTCCTCACATATCTGTAAGCCCGTAAGCCTTGGTTCTTAAAGGGTATTTAATGTTCGGTGTGCCGTTCTTTCTTGTCTTAGCGCTTTTTCTTGATATGGTAAATTGCAATTCCTGGAAGCGTACGTTTAAATCTATCTCTGGCGCCAACTTTCGAAATGTTAGCCACGTTTTGTTGGGGTAATTAAAACCGAATCGAGCGCTACTTAAGACTAGTTAAAAGCGACGTGATCGCCATGGAAGCCCCGCCCTTTAAGGACTGGAAAGCGTCGTCGTAATCCGATAGAAAGCGTTAGACGCAAAGAGCACTCAATTTCTGGCAGTTTTCTAAGGTATTTTTTTTTTTTTTGGCATTACTTACGCTGTTGCTGGGCCCAAATGGCGCCCACCGTGGACAGCAGCAATATTATTCCAAATTTGTGGCACATAATTGTTGGTTGTTGGTTGTGGTTTTTGGTAGGTCTGCATGAAAGTACAAGTTAAAGTAGATAGTTATCAGCGTTGTTTCACTTTTAGTTCGGTTTCATAATTTATTAGCACGTGCTAATTTCGGGCAACACGTTTTTCTTATGAGTAAGAGCGAAAGCGTTTTAACAGAATTTAAGGTATTTGCCGTACACAATGAAAAGCACAATGTAACATTCTGCGTATCTAAAATATATATTTACAAATTTCACTCGACGCTCGAAATACTGAAATTCTAGCGCTGGGCTCTCAGCTCTCAGCTTGTAGTATGTGGGTCAAAACGGACCAGTTCGCTGCGTTTGATTTTGTTTTTGTTTTTGGTTTGTTTGTTCTTGCTCGACTCTGTAGGAATTGCTTTCTTATAAAGGTAGCTGCTTGTTGTTGTCGGTTGCTGGTTGCTTTCTTTGCGCTGACTGGCGTCCAACTTTCACGCGACTTGAGCGAGGAATGAGCCAACGCTGCATTGGACCAAGCCATTTAACCGAAAACCGAAAGCCCAGCCAAAAGAAATGAACCCGCACGTCGAAAGCAGCGCCAAAGGCACTGCAACTTGGCCGAACAAAGGCCACAAAATGGGGCCACACCCACCACATGCAACTGCCTCTGCCTAGGCAGGCGTATCTGTATCTGGGCTGGGCCCAGACCTGGGCTGTACCGCTACTTGAAGGTTAAGTTCATGCCGTGAGCTCTTCGGTCGCTGGCCTTAAAAAAAAAAAAAGGAAACAGCGTAATGAGTTGTGGCATGAATCATGCGCTTGATTTGTGCAGGGATTAGCTCTGCTTAATCCTGCGTGCCTTGCATTCAGCATGCTCCGATATATCACCTGCTAGTTGTTAACTATTTTTGTGCCTCATGAATAGCTGGTAATTTGTGCCCCTTTGTGGCCAAAAGGGCGGCTTAAAACTGGCCTTTTAGAAAGGTCAAGTGCTGCCATTTGCCATTTAGCTCACGCTCTTAAGATTTGCATACGAACAAGAACAGCAACAAAAGGTTCTTTCATTGAATAACAGCAAGGAATGGGTATCTACGGCACGGCAAAGATTATATACCCTCGTTGAGCTAATGATTCCTATGGCAGACGAAACGATTACCTTAAAGCTGAGAGACGAGTTGGCAGAGAAAGAGACAAATGGGCAGACAAACTTGGCTATATCAAATCGTCTGTTAACACTGAGCAAGAATATAGTGAAGTATTTCGTGGGCTCGGAGACCCCTCCTGTTATGCGTTACACATTGGCTGACAAAGTTATAATACCCCCCACAAGGGTATACAAAAGTTTGGGTATGGCAATCAATCACACATCTTTATGGCAAATTCCATTGACACGCCCCCAGCTTTAGAATTGCAATTTGCAAAAAGAGAAAAAGAACTTGCAAGAACTTTATGTCCATTCAATGCAAAAATGCATTGTGAATTTTAATAGCCGAAATTTTTGGCATTTTATAAAATTGTTTTTCCTTTTGTCTTAAAATTGTGCAAAGTACAAAACAAACATAATGTATAAAGCTTATAACATGTGCAAAAATTGTTGCATACTTTTGAGCGCAGCCGAAAATGCAGCTGCTACAGTCGCGTCGCATATATTAGACCAAGTGCGAATGGCAATTACAGGTTTTGCTGGCTACGGTCAAGGTCATTTTCATTGGTCGTTGTGCTCATTGTGGTCTGGTTTATCTTATGCTGTTGAGAGTTTTCCTGTTGCCAGCCGATATCCTTGAGTTCTTATGTGCTTTGTCTACATTGCCAGGAGAAAAGTATGTATATTGGTATAAATACTAATGTAGAATCTAGAAAAGTCTGCTAAACTGCGTTTCATATGACCTAGAAATTTACACTTCCTTGACTTTCTTGTTTATTAGAACTGTCTGCTTGTATGGTAATCGATTTTTTTTTTAAAGATCAGTAGCATTTAGAAACTAGTTGTCACCGATAGTGAAACTGGCAGGTGCTAATAAAGCCAGCGCTAAATATTTAATTTCTACTAGCTAGTTGCAATCCATTAAAATCCAGTTTTATGGAACCCGTTTCCTTAAAGCTTTAGCTAGAATCAAAAAGAGAGAGAATACAAAAAAATTGTATAATGTGTCGCCAGTTCTTTATTTATATGCACTTAAGGCCTCACGTAGCGACTCGCCTGTTTACCCATTATATTTTTGTAATAATTAAGTAAATACTTTTGGTAATTTCTTGGAAACATTGTTCTGAAAAAGTTTTGTCTTAATATGCCACAGCCATTGGCACTTAGAACAATGCCGTCTAATTATTCAAATAACAATGCGAGTACTTTAGACAAAGGCTTGAAAAACGTTTTCCTGTACCATTTCAGCTATTCAGCTGGGGCTCCTCTTTAAGTATTTCCCACTATTGTCGTCGAGTTTTTGGTATGCGGGCACACTCGTACACGAACTCGCATTTATTATGTGCTCGAATCGACTTTAGTTTTCTGTGTGTGAATGGGCACTTGCCCGCCCACTTTTGCTCTCCTCCGCACTTGCCACGGCCATTGTAAACAGTTTAAGATCGGCGACAGTCAAAGATCAGACAGTGCAAAGTTAAGCCCGAGCTGATCGCTTAACTTGTTTACCAAAATATAATATATGAGGAATCTATTTATTAAAAGCAGCACATTTATCTGAGTGCCAGAACCAAAATGTAACTCTGAACTAAGACAGATATTTATATGGTTACATACAGAACAGAAACTGGTTACGATAGGCAGCTGGAAAAAAACGTTAGAGAATAATTTGTTGCGGCAATTTATTAAATTATATAATTATATATGTGCTTAAGTATGTTATTGAATCTGAGCTTTTATCTTACTTCTTTTTAATGTTTTCCACACACGACTTTGGCACAGATATACAAATAGTTGAAAGATCATAAAAGATTACAAATTATAGATATTCAATATGCTTTTGGTCAGGGTGCTCTTGTGGTTACTTCTGCTGAGGTCAGTTGCTTATAGGGAAGGTTTTTTCTGCTGGACAGCTGATCCGTGACTGAACAGATTCAACAAACTATTATATATATACATATGTAAACCGTTAATTGCAGCGGAGAATCTTCAAACTTAATGATTTGCACTTTGGCACATATCAAAAATAAAAAATTTAGAAAAATAATTAACATTTTATTCTAAACGAGTTGAAGACAGAAATTTACAGTCCATTGCGAAAATTGAGTAGCTTAATTACTATTTATGCCATTCGGCAAATGGGAATACAAAACAAACGAAAACAAGACTGCTCTGGGCTAGAGAGAGCACGACCTCTCAGATACCCTGTACACAGCTGTCGATATCTATACATTTGGTCAGATGTAAAATGTGCTCAAGTAGAGCTTAAAGATGGCATTTGTGCGTACGAACCAGAAATGTGAACTCAATCTTTCGAGTAGTCATACCCTGCCATTCTTAATGGGTACAGGGTATAAGACAATAATCATAATTTTGGTAGACGCCGCCGCACAGACTCACGCGAAGACTCCAGCTGAAGAGTGAGGCGGAAAAGAGACCTTTAGACACCTTTACTAAACACCAGTTAGCAGTCAGTCAGTAAGTCACTTAGTCATTCAGTCAGTCACTCTGTCGCAGTCGACGTCGCTGCTGGCAGAGAGCTAGGCTTAGCCTCCTCTTTGAAGGGGGCTTTAAAATCAAGCCGCGACGCTGACAACGTTCACAGTTGTCGTTCTCAGGTGCGCGTTGTTGGTCGTTTGTCGCGAATCGAGTTGCATAAATAACATAATTATTGCTTATTTGTTAATAATATTGTGATTGTTGTTGTGCGTGCAGCGTGTCGTGTGTTAATTGTTTCGATCTTTGTATTACTAACAAATAAGAATGCTGAAATATTTGTGCATTGTGGCCGCGCTCATGCAGCTGATCTGCTTCACAAAGGCCGCATCGCGTAAGTTCTCAAAACGATCTCAATTGAGATACAGACTGAGAAAAGTCGTGCTTTAACAAGCTCAAATAATTGCATTTTGATATGCTTAATGTGTGACGAATTTAACGAAAATTAATGTATAATCTCCGATTCTCGATCAACTTGATTGAGCAACGTACAATTTAGCACAATTTAATATATATTATATTTTACTATAAATTTATATATTTTATACTATATATAGTTTATAAAAAATGAGATATGCTGCACCTTTCTTAGATACAGATATAAATATAGAAAATATATAAATGTTATATTTTTTAATATATGTTTTGCATAAAATGAAATAAATTAGATTGTTGGCTGCAGTTTCCTTAGAGATATAGAATTGAATTAAATCTGTGCTTTTTCGCATTATAAAATTATTTAAGGTTAAAGTTAAGCTGATGATGGATGATGCTGGCATTTAATACTAGCCTGTGTTGGGTGGAGTACCGCGGAAATGTTTGTTAATTGACATACTTTCTTTCTTTTTTTTGAAAATAACCTTTGATCTATACTAAAAGTTCTAAAATTCATGTAATATAGATTGTGTCTTCAGTTATTTAGAAAACTGCACGCGTACAGCTCAGTTTACATAAAGTGTTAAGTGCATTGTGATCTTTGCTAAAGTCCCATTCCCTTAGTAAAGTTAGACAAGTTGGCTAATTAGCTGGAAAAACGTGGGTGTGCCCAAGATGAGTTCGCAATATTTGCAATTAACATTTACAGCTCTTCACATCTGTGTATATTTTGAATGCAAAGGTCAAATGTCAAGTAAAGCGCATATCGATCATAAATATTATGTGAATTTTGTGTAGTTTACAGCTAGCGTGTGTTAATTGCCCGAAGCGACACCGTTTGAGGTACAAAAAGCAAAAAAAAACTCGGGCAGGGGTACTATGTGAAGAAAAGCTGAGACCAAACTAAAAGACAAACTTCCGCCTCCACAAAAGACGCATTGAAAATGCAAACTATGAACCAAATCCATATTTAATGAACGCAACTAAAACACAAAACAAAAACAAAAACAAAAAACAAAGCATTTTATACAAGTTTCCGTTGAAGAACCTTCAACTTGAATTTTATGCTGAGCTGCAGTCGCGACGCTAATGATCAGCAGCTGAATATAAGCCATATTTAATGATATAGCTGTGATCTGTGACGGTCGTGCAGCACATAATATGGCATTATATAATGCCAGACAGGTTCTTGAGCGTTGCATTTCGAAAGACCTTGGCTTCGCGGCCTTGCCGGAGATCTCGCACTTGGTCTTGGGCCAGGCCTGAACTTGAATTTAAGTTGGCCAGATTTTGGCCAGAGTCGTTGAACTTTAACGGAAACTAAAACTGAAATCGAAATTGATTTTTGTTTAAACAACTAAGTGACAAATATTAATGCTTCTTCTTCTTCATGTTTGCTCAACAGCTGCGTACATTAAACAATGCCGTCGCGACGATCCCAAGCTCACGGACTGCTTCAGTGCTGCCCTGGAGCACCTGAAGCCCTATCTGGCCAACGGCATACCAGAGATAGAGGTGTGTAACCCTTCGGCCCGTGGCATGTGGCATGCCCCATGCCCAAACGAGTTGCAGTTGCATAAGGCACAAAATGGCAAATGCCAAATGCGGCGCTTGCGCAACATTTTGCCAGTTGCCAGTTGCAAGTTGCCAGTTGCTAGTTGCATGCGGCAGCTGCCATTCAAGTGCGGAAATTGTCTGTCTCGATTCGGTTTGCAATTGCAACAATTGTGGCACATTCATCGACTTTTTCGTAACTGCCCTCTCCCTCTTCTTTGCAGCTGCCGTCTGTGGAGCCCTTCAAGATGGACACGCTGGCCCTGCAGCTGACCGAGGGACCGCAGGGCTATAAGATCACGCTGAAGAACATGGAGGCCTTCGGCGCCAGCAACTTTGAGGTGAAATCGCTAAAGCTCGGCGAGAATGGCGGTGAGCCCTTCAAGGCGCGCATTTTCATGCCAAAGCTGAAGATCGAGGCCAACTACACCAGCGCCGGCGTCCTCCTGATCATACCCGCCTCCGGCGGTGGCGATTTTCATGCCGTTTTCAACGGCGTCACCGCCGACCTGACCGGCAAGACGTCCGCTCGCGGCAAGTACTTGCACGTGGACTCGCTCAGCATAGTCCTGGACGTGGACAAGGTCACCATGAGCATCTCGCGCGCCTTCAACAACAATCGTATTCTGCGTAAGTAGCATGCAGTTGCATCCTTAAAAGCCTATACTGTTCTAAACATATTCTGTTGAATTTTCAGTGGAGGCTACCAATCTCTTTCTGCGCGACAACTCACAAATTGTCCTGGAGGCCATGCAGCCGCAGCTCCAGAAGAAGTTGGCCAGCGAATTTGGCAAACTGGCCAATCAGCTGCTCAAGAACGTTCCTATCGACCAGTTCTACGAGAATTAGTCAATCTAGGATAAGGACTCTTTAATTTAAGTTTGGTTTTTAATTAATTGTAAAATACTAGTTATTGCTATGAACAAAGTATTAAACAATTTCCTTACATACTGTAATCAACTGTCTTTCTCATCTGCCCACTATATTTCTCTTCTTGGGGGTAACCAGGCTGGGTCGTGAAATTTTACAATAAATTTAGCTGAAATACCAGGCGAACAGAAATGCCCAGCAGGTAGACATGCGATTTTCAGCTAAAAATGTTAATCTGCTGTTAACTTACATGCCTTCAACATCAACTGTTAAGTCGGCTGTTAGGGCTGTTGAGGAGCAATTTCAAAATTCAGCTAAAATACCAGGCGAACAGAAATGCACAGCAGGTCGACAAAAAATCAGCGGAGAAAAAATGTGTTGCATACACTCAAGGGGCACCGTTGGCAGCCGTTGGCTGGCCACATTTGAACGAAAATTTGGCTGAAGTACCAGGCGAACAGAAATGCCCAGCAGGTAGACATGCGATTTTCAACTAAAAATGTTAAGCTGCTGTTTACTAACATGCCTGCCACATCGACTTTTGAGTTGGCTGTTAAAGGGCACTTGCCAAATTCAGCTAAAGTACCAGGGGCTAAAGAAATGCAAGGTACGAAAATGTTAGGATGCTGTTGACTAACATTAATGTTAGCTGGGCAGCTTTTAGGCAGCAGCCGCTGCTAAAAAATCTTAAAACTTGAATATCTTCGCTATTTTTTGCCCGATATCGCAGTGATATACCTCTTTTGACTCGTACGGACCAGGACCTTACGAAAAGGAATTCAACCAATGAAAGTCCTGTAAGCAGCTGAAAAAAGTACGAAATGAAAGATCCACTTGGTCGTTTTTAATGTTTCTTTTTATTAAATATGTAGAAGTATTTAGTTTTACAATTGTTCATCTTTAGTTATGTTCGTACACCTATGTACATACGAGTGGCTAATTAGGTTTTCCTTTTCATTTAATTGAATTCGAGTTGTTTTTGGGTGTTGTTGTTGATGTTGTTGTGGCATTAATGGGGGCATTACAAATAAGTAGAAAGCAATAACCAATCCTAAGTCGTACGTTTCTAGTATTGGTCAAAAGTGCTCCAAATCTGCAGCTGGAGTAAGTGTAAGGATTAATCACTAACTATAAAAAGCTATGCATCATTTATTAAAATGCTAACTAACAATGTGAAATATATATAAATTTTGAAAAAGAAACAAAACAAACAAAATTCGCAATCTGCAATTTTTGAGACAATCAAATAAGAGATTCTCAATATTGAGAAACCACACAAGAGGTTTAATGGCCGAGATGCAAATTCAGAGATGTTATTTTGGTTTTTGTAAAACTAGGAATAAAGCTGATCAAAATGGAACTATTTATGCCAAATTTGCAAATATACCTTTCACTTACCCCCCAATTGCAAACAAATATGCCTTGTACGAGTACTCTGTATATACAGTTTTATAATATGGGGTTGTTTCGCTGATTGATAGCTGGTAGCTGATAGCTGCTGTTGTTTCTCTACAAGTTTGCTGTTGTAATGCATTGTTATCATATTCCTAATTCATATCGAGAATTGTTCAGCCAGAACAAGTTTCAAGTAAAAATCTATATAGTTATACATACATTTCATTTCTACAATGGAAAAATTCTACTATTTGAAATTATTTCTTGGGGGTTATTTGTTAATTTTTTTTATTTTTATGTATATCTTTTTGTTATGCTTTTAGTTTTTTGGTTTTTCCGATTTTCATTATTTTAGTGAATTTTGATAATTGTTAATTTTGTTAAAATGTTCGGCCTGGAAAAAGTGCAGCTTGCCAAGGCTTATAAAAAAATATGTCCGTTTACTTACTGGCTCATATAAAAGTTGATCATTCTTGGGTATATCAATATATGTATATGTATGTCATAGACAGCTAGACTGTTTATATAAAAAATGCGCCGTATAAAATGCCTCAAACTTTGCGCTGTCTTTTGGTTTTTGGTTTTTTTTTCATCTAGTTTTGGTTTTTTTTGGAATGGTTATAGGTTAGTTTTATATATATATGTATATATATATAGTATGCTATCCATTAAATGTATGCCATATTAATATGAATTTTGATTTCAGATTTGTTGTCATCGCAGCCTTCTATTGAAGCCAATTGGTTGGAACTTGAACGGTGAATGTGTTTAAGAATCGTGATAGAACAGAAGAACAATTGGAATAACCAATCGAATTGTGATTAAAACGATTCCATTTTCCGCTACATAATAAATTGTGTTAAATTTTGTGTTTTTTTTTATTTTTTCTCACAATGAAATAAGCATTAAATATAATTTGTATAATAAACATAAGAGTTGTTTTTTGTTTTTTTCAAATGCTCGAAAGCTCGAATGCTATCCACGAATTTGTTAATTGTTTTTCTTTCTTTATATATAGACTCGTACGTAACTTGTGCCGATTGCGCGCTGTTTACAAAACTAAAGGTTCCTCGGTGTGTATGTATGTGTGTGTATCTGTGTATGTGTGTGTGTGTGTAACTACAAAATATAATTATTTATGTATGCTTTATAAGTATGTACGTGTATGTATATATATATTTATATGTATAATTTATAGTTCTTACTTGACATCTGCCCTATAGCGTTTGCCTGTCCGTCCTGCTATCATTCTATGCTTTTTACAACAAATTACAAATGGGGTTTCCTTATGTATTTTTTTTTTTCAGTGTATGCCTTAGCTTAGTTTACAATCTTTTGCTGTCGAAAAATTTTACAAATTTCTGCTGCTCGCATATATTTTGCTTTAGGATTTAGTTTAAATATGATATTATTATTACTCAACGCCAGTTTAGTATGCACTTTTATTCGAGTGTCAAAAATTAAAATGTACAATTTAAAAAGTTTGTTATTTTTGTTAGAAAATTGAAATTTGTTTTCGCATTTTGCGGCCACGTCGTGGTTGCCTTTCGAACTACCAGCAAAATGTTGTTTTTTTTTTTATAAAAACCAACTTCAGACAAATCTTTTTTACGCTTTTGCTTAAGTCATAGATGTTTCTTTTTTTTTTTATGCATTTTTATATACGTTAAGTTACAATTGTTTACATTGGTTACTTTGTTGCATTTTATTTTGTAAATTGATTTCTGTCGGTTTACTCGAAAGTTTTTCACATGCGTGCAAAATGTTTTTACTGTAAAAACTAGCAATATATTTCTATATATAAAGAGTATATGTATACACATACACATATATTTATATTCATGTAGATAGCGCTAGTTGCGTCTTCAATTTCACTGTCCTGCTGTCTCGTCTTCTTCTTCTTCTTCTTCTTTTATCGCTACACACATTTTATTTTACATATACAAAGACATCGCATATCATATAGTAAGTATTAAAAAACTGCTTTAACTGCAAGTCATAATCGAGTGTAATACATATATAAATGTGCACACATATGCTTCTCTGTGTGTATATGTGTGTGTGTGTGTGTGTGTGTTTAATATAAGAGCTTGTCTTAGGCTAACTACTACAGCTATGCAGCTTAACGCGTGTGTATGTG
Source organism: Drosophila ezoana (assembly GCA_035045725.1). Lineage (NCBI taxonomy): Eukaryota > Metazoa > Arthropoda > Insecta > Diptera > Drosophilidae > Drosophila > Drosophila ezoana. The sequence continues at coordinate 1,803,046 of JAWNOU010000207.1, forward strand.
TGCGTGTGTGTGTGTGTGTGTGTGTTATACAATGCTTCTTTAACTATGCAGAGCTTGAGAATCTAAATACAGAGTTATTGTTGAATTATGAATTATGTAAATTAAAATTAATCAGTGCATTGCGCTCTGTAGACAGGCAGTTGATTACTCAATAACTAAAAATAGAAATAATCAAAATATACCCAAAAATACACAACTATAATACGAAAATTAATGCTGCGCCAACGCTTGAAATGCGCTCGGGGCATATGGATAAGCTGTCTGTGCAGTGTGTCTGTCTGTGTGTGTGTGCGTATTTGGGGGTGTGTGCGGGTATAGTCTGAAATTTACACAAAATTACATATGCTCAATGCTGGATTTTCATATAAACACGTGTGTCTAAAAAAATATGTGTTAAACAATTTTGGTTTACATTACAAATTTTGTGTGTTTTAAGAGCAAAACCGACAAAAAAAAACAAAATAAACAAGTTAAATTAAATTAAATTCGTTTTTTCAGTATCGAATAAGGCGTCGAGAAATATTCTAAATGTATATATCAAAATGTACAAAAATTCGGACTTTTTACAACATGTTTGTGTGTGAGTGTGTTTTACATACATACAATACAAGCTTGGCAATTTACAAGTGTGTGTGTGTGCGTCGGTGAGTGTGTGTGGGTGTGTGTGTGTGTACTAGCACAACGAATGCATTTCAAGCTGCGCAGTGTATATATCTTTAAGACAAATTAAAATACAATCAAAACAGCGAGCGTCAATATGGCTGCTGCCAGTGGCTGCACAACTGTAAGCAGATAGCGCGCAAGCAGTGCATCACTTTAGCACTGCTTGCAGGCACACTGCTTAACGCACAGCAGCCGCGAGAGCTCAGCACGTGACGAGTTTTTACATAGAGAGAAATATTTATAATAATGTTATTATTTATATGCATTATAAGAAAGGTGGGCTAACTAACAATGACTTAAAAGTGGATTTCGAATATATTTGCATTTATGGTATTAATTAATTTGTTATACATTTGTAGGTTCTGGTTGAGAATGAGTTGCTTGTTAAAAAAATATATCTATATATCTTTGAAAAATCGTTATAACTAAAAGAAACTTAAAAGAGAAATCATAAATCAGTAATCAGTTAAATCTTAGTGGCTAAACAGAAAAAGAGTTCGTTTCGACGGCCCGAAAAAGCGCGTTTCTACAATTCTATATATATAAATACAATGCGTGTATATGTGTGTTGTGTGTGAGTGTGTGTGTGTGTGTGTATGTGTGTGAGGGCGCTTAAAACGAAACAATTTACAAAATACAAATATGAATGTAGATATATATATATATATAGTATGTATATAGACATATGTATAGAGCATGCTTTAATCGCTAAAATGCATGCGTATTTTCTTTATATGTATATATATATATATATGTATATGTATATGTATGTGAGTGTGTGTGTGTCTTCTTTGAATTTGGGTATGTGTGTGTGTGTGTGTTTTCTTTAACAATATTTTGTTTTTGTTTACAAGCAATTTACAAACAAATGTTCGATTAAAATTAATGAGAATTTTACAAAACAGTTTTGAATTTTACAAAGTGAACAAATTGACAAAAAAAAAAATAAATTTAATAATTATTACATTGTTTTACATGGTTTTAGTTTTCGTTTTTTTTTGTTGTTTGTTTTTTTTTTTGTACAAAATTTTACATAGCGCAAAAGCGACGTGAAATTGTTGCAAAACGCAACGCTAAAGAGTTCATAATTGTGTGTGCGTGTGTGTGTGTGTGTGTGTGGTGTGTTGGTGTGTGTGTGCTGCTGGCTTTTATATAACGAAGTTCTTTACACATATTGAATTTGTTTGCTCTTTAGCCTACATGCTACATTTAAGTTGTTCATTATGTTGTATTGTATATATTTTATAATATTTATATATATATATATATTTATATGTATATGCTTGAAATGGTTGCAGTTAAATTCTATGCTTACTTTCTTCTTCTTATTATTCTTCTTCTTCTTCTTCTTCGTCTTCTTCTTCTTTTGCTCTTCAATCTGTTCTGTTTCGCAACGAAACGTCACGCGCTTTTGTTTAAATAATCAAATTTACAGTCGACTTGCTTAAACATTTACAAATTATTTTGTTTTTTCTCTTATTTTTTTCTTATCTTGAAAAGTTGTTACATCGAATATGTACGCAGACATGATTTCTTTTCTTTTGTTTTTCCATTTTCTTTGCTCGATTTTTTCTTTCGATAGCTTTTCTTTTCACACGTTTTCTGTGACGCAACATTTGACATTTTACAAATAAAAAAAAGTGAATCGCGCAGAATTATTCGCGCATTTGTTGCTTATATCGAGTTTGTGTTTCTCTCAGTGTATGCTTGTGTGTGTATGTGTGTGTGTGTCAGTGTGTGTTAGTATTACGCACTTTACAAAAGCGTTTAACGAACATATTTTGTTTTTTTGTTACAATTGAATATACAATTAATCGATTGCTCCACAAGTTGGAGTCGATCTCCGAGACCCGTTCTTGGGCTGAATTTAAATCATTGTTTTCTTCTGTGTGCAGTTTAGATCTTGCTCTAAATAAATTACATTAGATTTATTTGTATTATTATTAGTATTTAATATTATTATGTATATATATATATATTTGTTTTTTTTTTTTTTATAATATTTATAGTAAGCATTCGCTTTGCTTTTAATGCTCTCCTCGCATTCCTTCTCCTTCATCCAAATACTAAAAACTAAAATTCGATAACGCGCCTCGCAATTCGCCGCTTTACAACACTCCATTGGCGGTTGTGGGCGGCCCGATGGGTCCGAGTCCGCCGACCACCACAGTGCCGGACGACTCCGAGCTGGCCGGCGATGTGGGCTCGGCCATCGAGATGCCGCCATTCTCCTGCACGGCACAAATGCTGGGCGATCCAATGCTGTTCGTGGTGCTGGTTGTGGCGACTGCTGCGCCGGCAGCGGCCACCATCGACGCGGCGGAGGAGGAGGTGGGCGCGCCACTCGCTCCGGTTCCGGCTGCAGGGCCGCTGTTTGCTGTGCTTGTGGCTGCTGTGCTGGCAGCGCTGGCTGCGGCGGCGGCTATGGGATTGGTTATCTTCATGTAGTATTTCTCCAGCTTGGCGTTGATGTGCTTGCCGTAGGTGTATTTGCGCAAGGCGGCCATGTGGGGTCGTATCTTGGTCATCAGCTTCTTTAGCTGCGTCGGCTCCGAGACGTCAATCATCTTCTGCACCACATAATTGGCATATTGATCCTTCATCATCACGTGCAAGGCACTGCAGAGAGAGAGAGAGAGAGAGTTGGCATTCCAATTGATATATAGGGTATTCTATTTCGGATACTCACTTGTCATTGAATGTGCACACCTCATCGATGAGGCCGGTGCGCTCGCCGCGCGTGGCATGTGTCACACACTTCTCCACCACATTCGAGGCGAACTTGTGCTGCGATAACACGAGTACCTTGCCGCGAACACTGTTAATCAGTATCGATTTGTCCTCCTGTTTGCCATGCTCTGCAATAGACACCAGAAATGGGATCAATAATACTGTGTAGATTTAAAACTAAGCCAAGAAATGCCGACTAGACACATATAATATGGGCTTATCTTAAAAATTCATCAGCCACAATATTATTTCGTTTACGATTTGACCTCTAAAACACTTCTCTTTAATATTTATATATGCATTTTTTTCCATAAACCGAAGACATTTATACAAACGAAGTACGATCTGCTTGAGTCAGCAACATGTTCGAGTTGCAACTGCATTTCGCACGGTTCGAATCGAACACATTTGACTCTCAACTAGGTCGAACAGAATAATTGTTCGAGTATCAGCAACTGATACGATTTCTTCGATGAATTTCTACATTAATTCTCTATTTAAATTGTTATTATTTAAATAATTTACAAATATGTCGTCTCAATTTGTTTTGTCTTTGCTCAACTCACCTAGAACATGTTGTATGACGTAGTTGCCATATTGGTCTTGGATCAAGTTCTCGGTATGCTCGTGCAGTTCATCCAAAATGGGCTGGGTCTGCTCGGCGGTGCAGTGCTCGAGGATGCGTTGAATGACCCGGCAGCCGTAGGGATGTGTGCTTAGCGAATAGACTTGACCCTTGAACGCATTGATGACAAACTGCAGGGCAACGGGATCGACACATTCGATGCACTTCTGTACGACATGGTTGCCATTCTGGTCTTTGACACACTTCAAAACATGTCCGTCCAGCTCGTGAACGATCTCCTGCTGCTGCTCGGGCGAGATGCTCTCGAGCGCTTTCTGGATCACGCGACAGCCGTACATCTGGAGCGCCAGCTGCAGCACATGACCCTTGACCTGCATGCCCAGCGTGTTCTTTTGTTCGGGAGTGCCGAACTCAAAGAACTTCTGTATGACATAGTTGCCAAAGACGTCCGTCATCAGGCTGTAGGCGGCGCCCAGTATCTCATTGAAGACCATCTGCTTCTCGGCGGCTGTTGCCCGTTCCAGTTTCTGTTGGATGAATCGCGAGCCGTGCTGATCCTGCGAGAACTCGACAATGTGATTGGTCAGATCGCGCAGCTGCAAGTTCGGATAGCGCTGATTCCTGAAATCCTCCAGCAGTCGCGATCTGCCCGGCTGTGCTGCCCCGGCTGCGCCGGCAGCGGCCGCTGCCACAGCAGCTGCGGCAACCGCTTGCCGCGAATTAGCGACGGCAGCGGCCACGGCTGCGGGCGTGCTGCCCGGCAGGGCCAGGTGATTCGAAAATAGAGAACTGTTCGAGCCAAACATATTGTTGGCCGCGGCCGCAACGGCCGCTGCCGCCGACGCCGCCGGCAGACCCACCGCCAGCTGCTGGCGCTGGCGCGACTCGGCGCCGGGCGCCCGATTGCCGCCCATCAAGCACGACTGAGCCGTCGGCGGCGGTGTCAGCGGTGCGCCCAACGGACTGGCCGATGCATTTACCGCCGCCGCGCCAAGAGCTCCATACGCGCTCGCATTCGACATGGCGCCGGGCCACTTGGCGCGTGCTGCGGCCGCAGCTGCTGCTGCAGCGGCCTGGGCCACGCTGCTGTTGACCGCATTCGCGGCAGCGGCGGCGGCGACGCTGCTTGTGGTGTAGTCCATGGCCGAGGGGCTGAAGGCGGATGTGCTGCGATCGAACGAGTCGCGACGACCGGTCAGCGAGTTTGTGTTCAATGCCAGGCCTGTGGAGAAGAGAAGCAGAAGAGAGAGAGAATTAAATACTGTTGAGGATATGTAAAGCAGATAGATAAATAGATAGTGATACAGAGAGGGGGAAGAGGCGAGAGCTGACTCTGAGCCAAAAGCAGGAATTATATTATACTCTATACAATATGGATTTTCGCTGTTCATTTTTATTATGCGAAATGGTCATCCATATATATTTCAGTGTTGTAAAATGTTAAAGCCCCACCAACAGCTTAACTATAACTATGCTGTTCCCATATTAAACAACCACTAAAAAAAGGCAATTGCAATGGATGGCAACAAAGCCGAAGCATATTTCCATCCAACAGCTTGTCCATTCGAAGTCTCAATTTACTAGCTGAGCAAATCCAAGTGGGTCACAAGAAAGCGACAGAGACAAAGAAAGAGAGAGAGAGAGAGAGAGCACAACTTATGGCAGAGTATGCGCTATTTTGTAATTAATCGAGTTACGGCGCTCAGCTGCAGGCCGGGCTAGTGTAGGGCGCTCGTAAACTTAATTGCCTACTTTTAGGGCACAGCTGTGGCCTCTTAGTTTCAGTTTGATGCGGCTCACTAACGAGAGCGGGAGAGACTGAGGAAGAGGGGCAGAGATAGAGCTGCCCACTTACATGTTTAACTAGCGGGGAGTAAGTGTAGTACTCGTAATGTCAACCATTAAGGAAGCACATATGCGCTCCAAGAGTCACATAGCAAAGCTCTAGGGATATGTAAAAGGATATAGAGAGAAAGAGAGAGAGAGAGCGAGAGAGATGCAGGGGAGACGCTTTAAGCTCATATAACAACAGAAGCAAGAGTATAGAGGGTGGCTGTGGGATTTGCCGTGCTGCCGACTTGATGGATGCTGTAATATGTCACTGGCATTGATTTGCAGAGCAGAGGCGCAGGGCTGGACGAAATGCCCAGGGGCAGAATTTATAGGCTGAGCGAAGTGAAAAAAAGTGAAAGTTTTGCGCTTGCCAGAATGCAATCCCGTTTACAACTTGAGCTGCGGCGCCGGCAACTTTGCGTCCTAATGAATTCATTGCCTGTCGTCTGTTGCACATGCCCCAAAAAGTATGCAGCAGTAAATGCTTGCGGCAAGCCATGCAACACGCAACTTTGCCAGGCGGCAACTGCGCAAATTAATTGCGCAAATTTCTATAAATTTGCCCTTGGCGTGGGCTTCAAAAGTGCCATAAAAATAGCAAACGGCAGCGATTGCCACCTCCTAAAGTGAGGCATACGTATATATAAATATATTTAGCTCTAAAGTTCAGCAAGTTTCGCAGTCTAAGCGAAGGGTTAGGGAATTACAAAGATTATATCTAAAATGGCGTGAAAATTGCTAAAGTTTAAGAACTTGCGCTATAAAGAGTTAATCAAGCGGATATTAGAAGCTAGAAATATAATTATATTTGTTTAACACTAACTCCCAACTAATTCAGTGTTGGAGAAGGGCGTAGAAGTGAAGTCAGTGCTATACAGTGTTGTAAGTTGAGTAAATGAGTTAAATGTAGTGCTGTAAAATATCAGTAAACTGTTTTGTAATTGTCTAATGAAATCCTGAAATAATTTACGAAAAGTTCAAAAGGTATTTAAACAAACTTGTTTTGAATGACAACTGAATTTGTAATCAATTATATACAATGTTGTAAAATTGCAATGGAATATTCCTTGAATACTATAAAAACTCGACAATTTAAACAACTTCTTAAATGCTCTATCTCTTTCGCGTTTTCTCCTTTTCCTACTCTGCATTTCAATACAAAATTCTAATTGCAACAACAAGAAGCGAGCGAAGGAAATGTAAATTCCATAGTGTTGCCATGCAGCCAGTGTTGTAAAGTACAATGCTTAATAAATGACATCAACATTTGAGCGAACCGCCGACGCGTCTGGCACAAACTTTTAATTTCAGCATTTAAATTGCAACTAATTTGGCGCACTTCAGAGACGCGACTCCTAAATTCCATTTCAAATGCAGGCAATGAACATGCCTAGGCAGCATAGAGGGGAGGTTGGAATGGATTATGTAGTACAAACAATTTGCGTCAATGAAAGTGTCGAGTGGGCGGCCAGCAAAAGAGTCTGAACCGAGGGCAGGAGGTGGCAGCTGGAGTGAACACCTCTTCGGGTTTGGATGTTTGCCAGTCTCTGTTTATTTTATTTGCTCTGCTCCTGCCACGCCCCCGCCCTGCACAGCATTTGGTGTGCTGCGCGGCAGTTGCAACAATTTAAAAGGGAATTATTCATGCAATTTGCGTGCAGAGAGAGAGAAAGGGAGGGGAGAGGTAGAGACAGGCAAGTCGAGTATCGGCAGTCGAAAACAGTCGTAATAATTAAGAGCGGCAACTACCTATCTTCCACAGTCGCCCTCCCTCCTCCCTTGGATCAGAGTCCCAGCATCTAATGCTTCGGGCTATGTCTGACACGGCTCGCTGACTTCCCCACTCCCACACTACTCCATCTGTCTATCCCTCTGGTGGGTTGCCTTTGCAAGGACACTTTGCCAAATGAAACTGCAGCATGCCACACACAACACCCACACACCCCCACACACACACATGTGTTCGGGGGGCATTAAAAAGACGGCCCCGTTTATTGCAGGCGACATTTTGTGGTTTATGCACACGTTCCACATGTGAGCAGAGACAGATGCCGCCTCATAGACACGCCCACATCCGCCAGATGCCGCTGCTCAGCCTAATGTAATCATTTTATGAATTATAAATGCACACACGTGTGCCGATACACACACACACACAGGCACTAAAAAGAAAGCGCATTAAATAAAATGTCTCGAGCTATTCAAATGCCCGGAAACTATTGCAAGTGCGGACGACTAGACTAAGGAGCTGGCAAGTTTGTAAACGTTCTGAAGTAGGCAATGAAAAAAAGATACAAAACAGTGTTGAGCGCGAGCTATACAAAAATGTAATTAGTGTTGGAAAAGCGCGCATAAAAACTGCAACAATTTACAACAGTTGGAGTGCTGCTCGAGCGACATCATTGTATCCCACAGAGTTGGATCAATGGAACAAAGAGTGTACTCCCCACATACATCTATATAAATATAAGTAACTACGGAACACCTTCTCTCAAGCCCAGCAAAAAGCATAGCTGCATATCTAATAATATATATGCCTAAGCGAACATATATGTCCGCTCTAGGAAGCTTTCACTGTATGCCGAGTTCACATATTGCAACAGATGCACTCAATTCGAACTGTTTTCAGCTGACTTTTGGCCATCTATTTGTAGTGGTCAATAAATGCATAATCAAACGAGCAAAAGGAAAGTTGCTGGTTCGATTCGTCGGCTACTGCAATAAATTGCTGCTTTTTTCTATCGCCTATATATCTATATCTATATCTAGCTATATCTCTTTTATATTCTCATCTTTTAGCCTCGGCTAAGTTTAACCGACTTAAGTGTGCCACACGTGCAGCACACCCCCCCTTCCCCGACGCCCTCCAACTGCGCACCATTCTGTGGCGCCTGACAATCAGTCAAAAATCAATTAAGTGCATTTGTCATTGCGCTCGTCTTGACATGCATTGGATCCCAACCAGTCCAATTCAAACCCAGACCCAGTTGATTGCGAATTGTAGCTCAGTGTGTGTCTCGAGCCGCCGCTCTTAAACAGCCCACACAGCCAACACACACACAGCACACCCAGCACACACAGCACACACAGCACACACAGCACACACATCACATACACACATCACATACACACTCTCGCACACACATGCTGCAGCACAACTCAATTGCAATTAGCACTAAGGCAAGTGACTCGCTTCTCAATTTCATAGCCTACGCCTCCCTCCCCCCTGCAGCATCCTCTTACGAAATGGCAGGCTCGTTTACTGGGTAACCCCCCGTCTCCCGCCGTGTACCGCGCACATATCCTCCACTCATTAGCGTAGTGCTGCAATCGATGCGCCAAGACAACAATTGTAAGCCTCATAGCCAAGTCACGAGTCACAGTCACAGTCACAGGGACGGCCATGGGCTTGGCATTCGCCCCCCTACCACAAGCCACCCTACTCCACAACTAAAGCCACGTTCTGCTGCCTGGCCTCCTGGCCTGCGTGCAATGTCAAAAAGCTTTTTAATGGAGATTATATTGTTTTAAGTGGCAGCGCAGCGGCTCCCCGCCGAACCCAACCTCTTTGCCCAGCTCGGCAGCCCCCTTTTGAGCCTGTGCCCAGACAAGCTGCAATTACAAACGTTAATGCGCACACACATATGAAAAGAAGGGGAGGGGTGGGGCGGGGAGGGAGGTAACGGGCATACAGCTTGACTTTGCAACCGCCAAACCATTTCGCCGTGCCTTCCAACAATGAGGAAGGACGACGGGCACAGTTGTCAGAAGGGCTTCCCCGGGCTGACTTTGGGTTTGGCTTTGCCTCTTTGCATTTGCCTGGCATCCTGGCCATGCCCACAAATTATTATGTACACCTTTCACATGTTGGCAACATGTGATTGCATTTGGGGGAAAGTGAAAGCCAGCAACAACAACAGCAACAACAACACAGGAGACAAAGCCAATGCCAAAACCACTTTACGTAAACTCTCGCTTGCATGCTCCTTTCCGCTCTCCCCCTGCTCACCCCTGCACAGGACGCACATTGTTGCAGCTGGTGTTGTTGTTATTGTTATCCTGCCTGCTGCTGGCTTTTGTGCAAATGAATTCGTTTATTTTGTAAAATGTCAATTGCTGTTGGGCCACAGACGAGCTGCAGCAGCATCTGGCGCGGGGGTGGACGAGGAGGGAGCGAGGAGCCAAGAGGAAGCAATGGCAGCTTGTGAATGATTTTGTGCCACATGCAGCAGCAGCAGCAACAGCAGCAACTTGTTTGACACTTGCCGCAAAGGCGAACAGCTACTGTATATGTCAGTGCGAGGGGTAGGGCGAGAAAGAGAGAGGGGGGTAGACTAGGCAAGTGGTGCACTTTGCGCTTAATGAAATTCCCAATGACGTGTACAACATGGCGTATGCGTAACGCTGTTATGTAAGCGACACGCTCCAAACACAATTGGATAGACACAAGCACTAGTTAAAGCAAATGCAATTTAGCAGAGTATTCTAAATAATAAAGCATGCGGATCAGCTATACATATAGGAAAAGAGTTAGTCCCGACTGAATGGTGATCAACGCAAAGCTCCAAAAAGGAGAGCTGGAAAGCTGAAATTCTTACAGAAACTAAGCCTGTGAGCAGAAACTGAGCACTAAGACGAAATCATGGAATATTTGAAAAAGGGGCGTCAAGGTTTGCCAAATAAGTGAGCTTTACAAAATTGTTATCAAATGCCTGTGTGTCTTCAATGTCTGAGCGTCGAACCAGCAAGCGAAAAGTTGCCAGTTCAAACTGAACACTTAATTTCAACTTTTATATTTTTTTTGTTTCATTTGCTTTAAGCGATTATAGCTGATCACAGGGTATTTGTTGAATATGCATATGGATGGCATTTATGTAGCTCTAAGGCAAGTTTTAGAGGGAAACTAAGAGAAAGAGAGACCAATTAATAGAGACAGAAGCAACACAGTACTATTATTAATTAAATAACTAAAGCAATTACAGGCCGCACAACTTAATTTTCGACGGTTTCCAATATAAAGTTGGCTCGTTAAGATTCTGCTCAAATATTGCGACTAAAGTAAAGCACGTAGCTAAATCCCTGTGAGAATACCAGAAAGTCTGATATATTCTAAACTGCATTCAAACTGAGAGCTAAGATGGCCTATAGACTTGCCCATTCATCCCGTACAAGTTTATATGCACAAATTATAATGCCCGCTTGCCTGCATATTACAGGGTATATCGCATGCATAATAAGTGAAAATTGTAGTCATACGTCAGGGGAGATGCGTCAGCGAAACATGAAAACAAAACAACAAAAAAAGAAGAACATTTCGAGGAAAAATCCTCATTAAACGTCCTGCATGAAGGAAAATTAATAAAGGAAATAATGCGAAAGTTGAGCCATTAACCGGTTAAGTGAATTAACGTTGGAAAATGTCGAAAATGTGTTTGCGGCAAACGGGGAATTGAGAAATGGAAATTGGAATTCAAAATGGAGTTTTAATTTTCGCCCGTTCATTAAGCAGCATTCCGCGTGGTCAAATTGATTTCTCCTTCGACTCGTAAGCCAATAATTCAATAAACGCTTAAATGCCGCGACTCTCAAGTTTGTACAGCACAAATATCGTCGAGCTGAATTCGTGGGCGCCACAATGCCGGGTAACATTATCCGGGTGAAAAACTATTTTACAGCTGGAAAATTATAACTTTTCATTGCCTCCGCCGAGCAACATTTTCAACAGCTTTTGTGTAATAGAAAATGCCAGGGGAGAAGGAGAGTCGGGAGGGAGGGGGCGAAGGCGGAGTTGCGGCAGAGCCTGCAGACAGTCACAAAATGGTTTGTTTAAACGCAGAAGGGGTCGAGGGTGGTGGGTGACGGGTGTCTATGTACAAAATGCTATGCAAGTAAACTCCTGCAAAAGTGTACACTTTCATTGCCTGGCTGCCGTTATTAATTATAATTTGAAATTCTATAAATTTACAACAATTGCCAGCAACAGCAGCAGCAACAACAAAACAACAACAACAAAATACAAATACAGCTTTTTGCAGAGGCCGTCAACTTTTTGCGTTGCCAAGTTTCAAGCTTCTGGTTACCAAGTCACGCCTCCCCCTCCCCTCCCCTGACACCAACAACAGACCCAATTCCTTTAGCTCATATTGCAAATGTTATTTTTGAGCACAAAAACTAAACAGAATATACACTCAACACTTGCACACACACACGGACACGAATTCTGACACGCACACACACATACATACATATTATATATATATATATATATATGTATGCAAGAGTGTTGCGCGTGTTGCGTTTATGCGCGCTTAGATTACATGAATTCGGAATACATAAACAAAGTTGCTTCCAAAAAATAAACAAAAGTGCGCTCTATTTGGGAGTGCTCGACTAGGGAATAGCCTGCACCCTAACTAGACTGGCTTGACTGGAAAATATATATTTAGATTTTTGAAGAAGGTCAGCAGAGAGAGGGAGACAGAAATATACACATATCGATAAACGATAACAAATGCAAAATGGAATTTGTCTAATTGCTGCAATAGCCTAAACACAATGTTCGCACGCATAAACGAATGTTTTGTATCATTTGTAAAGTGAAGTTTCTTTTTTGGCTTTTACATTCAAGTCAAGCACACTCACCCACACACACACACACACACACACACTGCATGATTCAGCTGAGGGCTGACTGAGTTAGTTGCATGGCAAGGATAACACACACGTTGTTGCAGCTGCAGTTGTTGTTGTTGTTGTTGTTGCAGCATTTGGGCAATAATAACATTTTGCGTGCTTGCATGCAATTGCTTTCAGTCTGTTTTCTTTTTCTGTTATTGTTTTCCCTCCTCTTTTTTTGGTGTGCATTAGATATTTATGAAAAACAGGAACATCTACTGACAAAAACAGTTGGCGTTTCGCTAATTTGGCCTGTTCTTCATGCCCTGTAAAGCAGGCGTTTCTTAAGCTTGTAGACATGCGGATCAGTAGATACAGTTAAGTGGAGCTTATGATAAGCGAAAGGTAGTAGAAATAGTCAGGCAGAGTCTATATAAAGTATTTATTATTAATTATCAGTTAATTGGAATGGATTAGCCTGATATTCGAACCGGAATCCTTCAATTTAATAGCATCAATATTTAATACAATTTGTATGACATAATTCCTCTATTCACTTATTTCATTTATTTTTTTCAGTGTTGGAAAGTACCCTAAAAAGCACACGCCTCTGTGCCGTTTCTTGAAATTTGCCCCCAAACCCTTTACAATATGATCCATATCTAGATATTGTAATCTAGACAATCGAAAGAGGTATCGTCTCTATCCTTAACCCCTTTGATTACCATTTGTAATGTCTATTTTTATTACCTCTCTTGCCGCACAGCTAATATGCCTCACAACAGCATGTGTAGCGCACACGCAGACACGCAAAATAATAGAAATGAAATTTGAAATTATAAATTGCATTATATTGTTATGGCATGAATAATATGCTGACAAGTTGTAGACGAGGCGGAGACGGAGGAGGGGCCTGAATAGCGCCCCAAGCCAGAAATGCGTCAAGTGAAAGTCTAGCTCAACGTTCCGTTATAATTGCTATATACACATAGATAAAATATAGTATGTATAATGTATGGCTCGATATTTTCTTTATATGTATGTATATCTGCCGCGCTCTGCAAGCTGTGGGCTGTGTTATGGAATGTTAGATAGTTTAGTGGGATGAGACCAGTGTGGGTTAATGCCTAGATATATCTATTTAAGCTTATATATACATAGAAATTTACATGTGGGGTTTCTGTGAGTTGGATTTGGCTGGATTATGGCTTACCTCCGACACTGGAACCGTTCTGCTGTGAGTAGAGATTCTGTTGGGCCGTCTGCGGCTGTGGTTGGTACAGTTGGGGGCCCTGGGGCGGCGGCGGACCGGCACGTGCTGCGCCCGGTGGCACCGCCAGCACGGGGGCGGGGCTAACCAGACGCATGGGCGTGCCGGTGCGTGGTCCCATCACAAGCGAGCCGCTCTGATCGAAGAAGGCCGGTATGACCTTGAGGAGTTCAACGATTTCGATATCGATTTCGATTTCGATTTTTATACAGTTTTGTTTTTTTTTACAGGGTTAGCATTTGATTTTTTTTGGTTTTTGTATTTTGAGGTTATGAAGCATTTGTTTTTGATGTAGAAAAAGAAAAGAAGAGAGAAAAATACAACGTTTTAGGTCAAGTTGTAGGTTAACTATACAAATATATATATATGTATATGTAAATGTAAATGTATCTATATATTTATATTGAACGTAAAATGCGTTAAATGTGTACAAACAATTTACACGGAATTTTACAATTTATCCCCCTCCCCTCCCACATATATATATGTATGTACAATTGATGCTACGCTGTCTGCGTTTAAGCCCCCGCCCGGAATTGTGTGGCTCACCTGATACGGCTGATTCTCGGCGCCCTGCTGCGACGGCGTCAGGGGGCGGCGGGGCTGTGTGCCCTGCTGCGGTATCAGATTCGGATACATGCCCCACGGCGCGGCAACGCCATAATATGGGGCCATTTGAGCGGCAGAAATCATGCTCAGATACGGCGTCGCCTCCTGTCCGGGATTGATGACATACGGGGCCGCCTGCTGTGCTGCATATGCCGCATTCTGTTGCGCCTGTTGGGCGGCCAAAAACTGTTGCGATGCAGCCGCCATTTGCATCTGTTGCTGCTGCTGCTGCTGCTGCGAGGCCTGCATTGAGCCATTGGGTGCGCCAGGTGGTGCTCCGCCGGCTGCGGCCGCTGCACTTGCTGCCGATGTGGCCGCAGCGGCCGCAGCCGCAAGACCCGGATTCTGTGAGCGAAAAAGTTGCTGCAAGCAAGCGAGAGAGAGAGCGGGAGAGAAAGAGAGAGTGAGAGAGAATGATATAATTGGTTAATCGTTTGTAAGAGATGTTCATGTAATCGGGCTAATGCTGTAAGTACTGCTCATTATTTGGGAGAAGTTCGCCATTTTGTTACGAAATCTAAAGGAAGACATCTTCGATAATAAATTTATGCATATATTATAAAACTAGACATTTTATCAGTGTAAACAACTTTGTTAATTACTTTTGTAATTTAATTTTCAGCAATTACAACTTAATTTTAAATTCGATTTAAGGTATCTTTAAGCTGTTTACTAGCCCAGTTTCATTTGATTAACTTTCAGAGTTATAAATCGAGCGTCTGATCTACATAGAGGAATTATTGGGCTTAGCTTATATTTGAGTTCAACTGAGTAGCAATTGCCTTACAACTAAAACAAGTTCATTTAGAAAAAGTAAGTTTCCAGTCCAACTTCAATCAAAGTCTTAAATATTTCTTGCATTTTCCCGACTTTATATGACAACTTAAACACTCGAGTTGTATCTTCTTTCAGTTGTCCTTGTGCCACGAGCCACGTAATCTTTTGCAAATGCTGTTGCCATCCACACACAGAGTCCTTCAATGCCAATTGGGTCTGGTCTGGTTTTATTTCCAAGCGAATCTGTGTCGCATAATAGGACGACGCAACAGTCGTGTCATATTGCATTTACTCGCATATATGTCTAACAGGTCCTTTAATAACCAAGCCGTTGCGAGGCAGCCGCTGTTCGTGTTGTTGTTCTAGCAGTGGAAACATGATCAAGTGTTCTCAATTGGAAAATTAAATCAAATCCAATCAAATCAGCATGTGATATCTACTGGGGAAGCAGGAAAAACAGAATACCTTTGTATGCCGAGTATGCAGGAAAAGTTGGGAAGAGCACAAAAAAAAAAACAACATGGCAACGCATGAGTGAATGCTTTTCTCTTTTTTTTCTTCACTTTTTTTATCCTGCAATGTCGGCTGCAGTGTTGTCATATCATTGCCAACAAGGCCCACTCGAAGCTCGAGAAGAGGCATAGAAATAGCTGTGCGTAAAAGGTGGAAAAAAGTGTGGCACTTGTGTGTGTGTGTGTGCGTGTGTGTGTTTGATTTACAGCGTGGTTTAAAGGGGGGCTTTAAGTGGCGCAATTTAAAATTGGAGCAG
This sequence comes from Drosophila ezoana, assembly GCA_035045725.1. Taxonomy (NCBI): domain Eukaryota; kingdom Metazoa; phylum Arthropoda; class Insecta; order Diptera; family Drosophilidae; genus Drosophila; species Drosophila ezoana. The sequence continues at coordinate 1,818,898 of JAWNOU010000207.1, forward strand.
CTGCACAGCAGTTGCAACTAATGAAAAGCCACTTGACAAGCTGGCATGCCCAATTGCAGACGGCACTTCAAATCGAAACACCATCGAAACAAAACAGTGTTGGTAAGCGCTTTAAATAGCTCCAAAGCGCAGACTGTACCTAAAAGAATGAACAAAAGAAGCTGTTAAGCTTTAGCAGGCCAAGTGCTGCTTGAACTGAGGCATTCAAAGGGCTCGGTACAAGAGATGTGTAAAACTAATTTGTTTTAAAAATTCATAAGCTCAATTTTAACGTTTGGCCGTTTGGCATTGAGACTACCTTTTGATGTGTTCGGCCATAACCTCACAAAGTGCCGTTTTTTTTTATTTTAGCATCTTCCATTGGGGAGTTCTCTGACAATTGCGAGTATTAAAGTAAAGCAAAGCGCAAAGCATACAGAGTATAGCAACAATTTGTTTTAGGCAACAGCAGGCACAGTGGGGAGCTGGTACAGTGGGGAGCAGCTGCTGTGGGGAGCAGCGAAATGAGCAGCCAGAAGCGGGAGAAACGAGAAATCGATGTGAATTATTGATGAATGGCGCAGTGGCAGTCGCAGAATAAAAACGGAAACGAAACTGAAATAATAATACACGGGCACACACACTCGCAGCACACGAACACACACACACGCGCACACTTGAGCACGCAGCGATAAAAAGGCAAATATCATGCTGCATACTTTGAGGCGCGTGATGCGAAACTCTCCTTCCTGGCATAAAATAATAATCAGCCAGCAAATAAACGCTGAAATCTGAACCTTGCCCCGCCAGCCTGCCTCCTCCTTTACCCTCCCGCACACGCCTGCACTTTGACGCCGTTATTAAAAGCGAAATTGCAAGCACACAACAAAAGCTGAAGGAAAAAAAGGCAAAGAGAAAGATAATCACAAATGAAAGTCAAGAAAAATTATTATAAAATTTCAGGGGAATTGTTTTTGATTCTAGGGTTGCCAAGTTACGCAAGTTGGCAGCGCCAGCTCCCGCTCGTTCTTGCACAGTGTGACCAGCTACACAATCGCTGATTATGATTATCTGCAACACTGTCGACAGTCCTTGCCTCCCAACTCTCTGCTTTAATGCTACTGACATATCATGATCTCCCTCTCTCTCTCTCGCCCCCCTCCTTCTTTCTCTCTCTTTCTCTTGCTCTTGTGATTTATGCAAATGGTCGTCCAGTGCGTAATTTACAATGCACAAACACATCACAAAACGCATCAACCTTATCGGGTTGCGAGCGCATTATATGGCCTATATATTTGTAAAGCCATACAGTGGCGGCCACATAGTTAGGCATACTCCTGTTTTCATAAAGCCCAGCATATTGTTAAAATGAATTTTGTATATTAACTATGTATAAATATTTAGAATACTTTTTATTAAAGACAGTTCCTAATTACATGGCCAGCACTGTAGCATAAAGCAGCGATACTTCATTATTCAGCACTTGATTTATATTTATATAGCTAAAGCATGTCCCTGTTTGGTAAGTTCGTTTTTGCGCACTGAAAGTGCTGTCAACTCTGGCCAGAGAAGTATCAACAAGTTTCTCGCTGCCCGTTTGCGTGGCTTTTGCTTTGCATGCCCTTGTAATTTGTGAGCGAACCCCTCCTGCTAACTGCCCCCTGGGCTGGACATTTTTTTCTTTCTATATTTTTATTTCATTTCATTTGCGCATTACATTACATTTGCCCAGGTCCCGGACTTAATAAGCTCCCAGGTGTACAATTTTGAGCGAGTCGCTCGACTCGTAATGGAAATTATAGCTGATGTCATACACACGGGAACCCCACCCCCCTCCACGCCTCCCTGCCTCGAGTGAAAGTGAGTCAACTACCCGCACTGCCTGCCACGCCCAGTGCAACCCTTAGCATTTGCTACCCACGTTTACTTGTTGCAAGTGGGTCGTCGCATAACAACAACAAACAACTTTGGAGTCTCTTAATGTTGTTTTTTCACTATTTGCCTGAGTGGATTAGTTGTTGTTGCTGTTGTTGCTGTTGCTGCTGTTGCCCGAGGCGCAGCAGGTGGAGTTGGCCCAACTAGTAGTTGATTTATAATTATGGCACTGGGAGAGCACGACTACCATGAAAACAACTCCAACTCGACTACAGCTACAACTACAACAACAACAACTGCGAATGCCATTGCCATTTCCATTTCCATTTCCCTTTCAAGTTTCAAGTGTGCTACAAAAAAGTTCTTTGCGCCGCATTTAATTGCATTCTTTTTGGCTAATTGACACAGTTTTTATGCGTATTTAAGTTTGAATCTCAGTTCGAGATTATATTTTAATTTCGCTTATTGAATCTTTGTTGCTTTACTGATTGAATTTAAGTACAGCAGAGTTTCCAATTAACATCAATTGAGTACGCTCTAAACATAAATGCGTTTACTATTAATTTATAAATTAAGTCAGTTAAGGTTAGAGAGGGAAAGAAACAGGTTCACAACGGAAGCGAGGTTAAGCGAGAAGTTTTAATTCTTGCTAGTTAAACTTTCTACATTATTCCTTTAGAAAACTCTATAATAGGGAAATATAACTTATATAAAACTAATTGAAATGTGAGTTAATAAACGCCCTAATATAATTTTGACTAATTTTAGAGACACCTCATAACCTTACACACACACACACACACAGATCACCTCACTTGAAGCCGACGAAATGTTGTCAGCGCAATTTGTGAACCATTTTGGGTTCAGGCATTGACAACACACGACATTTTTTTAACAATAAAAAAAGTATGCTCCACAAATTGCGTGATTTTTCGGTTGTTCGTTGCAGGTGTGCCATATGTCATTGAACATGGGGGCGTGGCATGGGCAATTTAATTGAATTTCTGGCACAAAAGTAATTCAATCAGCTGCGTCAAACGTTGCCTGGAATACTTCCTCTCTGCGCTGGCCCTCTCTCTTACTGTGTGGGCAGTTGTGGCATTTAAAAAGCTATTCTAGCGAAATAAAACACACATGTACTCAAAGAGAGAGAGAGAGAGCGGGGGAGGTCGGGGCGGAGAGTGGGAGAACGTGCCATTTAATTGACTTTCTAATAGTTTCACAAATAGTTTGCTGCGAGAATTTGCTGAGAATCATGTCGAGACAATCGAAAGTTTTTTTTGGGCAGCGCGCACACAAATCTTAGCGCAGAAAAGTTTTTCCCAACTTGCACACAAATTTTTTTGGCGCCAACTTTTGGCCCAACTCCTCCTCACCCCCCGCCCACCACATTTGTAACTTGTCTGTTACGGCAAATAGTTTTAATGGGCGGCGGTTTTTAACGGCAACTTTGCCTGGAATCTGCGTGAAGACACAGTCCAATTAGTCAGAGAGGGAGAGAGAGAGAGGGGAGTTACGTGAAGAGCCTTCTCGCTCTCTCTCGCACTCTTGACTGGGCCGAACTTCGCCTGGTCAATTTGCAAGCCAATTAAATTAGACTGCTTTTTGGCGCGCAATGTTTTTGTGTACGAAAATAACAAACTGCATAAATAAACACTTTCAAGCTGTGCCACGCCTACCGCACAACGCCCACTGCCCAACTCCAACTGAATATCGCGCGCTACTTTGTAATTTCGTGATTGCGCATTTATGGCTTCATTTTGAGCACTTTTATGTGCCGCCCGCCTCTCCTCCCCTCCCCATCAGCAGGAGCAGGCTTCTTTCTGCTCTTTTGTGAGCAGCTTGTATGCAAGGGGGAGGGGGTGGGGGTGGCCAAGGGGGAACAGCCGCTTTTTCGGGTAATTTGCAGCGTCCTTTGAACCTGCGCTTATCGGACCCTCAACTCAGACTCACAGCGTCGGCCATATTTTACTTAAATGTCCTGTTCATGTAAATGTTGTGGTTCCTCCTCGTTTCCCCTTACTCTCTTCCTCTCTCTCTCTCCCTCTTACATTTGTCTGTCTTGCCTTGTTCTCTTCACCTGCCTTCCTACTTCAATTTCTATAGTCCATATATCAAATGGGTATTTACATATTCACACACACACACACTCGCACACTCAGAACAGGAGCGTGAAATTAAGGTCATATTTACTCAACGCTCTCAATTCTCTCCATTTCTTTCTCTTTCTCAACACTCATTAAATAAGTCAACAAACGCAGCGGGCAAACAATAAACAAAATGTAAGAAAACGAGAAAAAAAAACAGCGTAATTTCATTAAGAAAATTAAATTAAATATGTGAAGCACGCGAGATGAGGAAATTGGCACTCGGTACTCCAGTTGGGAAGTGGAGCCCATTCAGTTGTAACTGCTGAAAAAGCTTCGAATGGATCATTAATCTCTGAATAGTCACTTACTCAAGGCTGAGCTGAAAGACTGTGAGCTAGCTCATGGTTTCAGCAATTAACTTAGAACTAGTTCCTTAGAAGAATGCGCAGTTGTTATCGAAAAGTTCCAAGCATAACGTTGCTCAGCTTCGACTAGTTCTATTGCCTTTCAGTGGCGTTTCCTGATTCCTAGATTTCTTGTTGTAATTTAAAATATGTTATGTTTGTGTTTTTAGGCTCCAGTTCCAGTGTATAGTTTAAAGCTTGTGAACTAGTTCCCTGGAGTTGATATAGACTATAGACTTTTAAACTAGTTCTCAGGAGTTAGTTTTGACTGTTAAGACTAGCTCTCATGAACTAGATTACAAGTTCTTTCACTAAGTGGACAGGTTAATGATTTAAGGCCTGTGAACTAGTTCCCTGTAGTTTTTATAGCTTAATTTTGGCACTTTAGCCTTTTGACTAGTTTACGATGTCTTTTAATAATTTTCACTGATACGCTTGAATTTCAGGCTCTGATTGCAGTATTTGTTATAGAGACTGTGAACTAGTTCTCTCGCTAGCTGTAACCGATTAGTTACAGTTAGACTCTCAAGTTTTGCTCTTCTGAGGTGGTTCACTTGTTATTTAGTCCATGCTGCTGCTTTCAGGAGCTCACTTTACAATTTGTGCGTTGTTTTTGCCTTTTCGGCTGGGTTATAGCTTTTATTTTCTTCAATTTCTAAGAGTATCATTTGCCCAGCTGCGCAATAGCAACTCATTCAATCGTCGAACTGTGGACGGGGGCTTTCAGTCGCTGCCGCTGCTCCAGTTAGTCCAGTTAGCCATCCTTTGGAGCACTTAGCCAAGTTTGTAGTGGCCACTCGCCGGTGACTCGGCAACTACTTCAACTGTGCTTTAATTAAATATCAATTACGCAGTCAGGCTAAACTCTCCGCTGCCAGCTGAAAAGCAATCAATTAAGTATGCTTAGTTGTGTCCACTCAGCAAGCACACTCCCCCCTTCCCTCCCCCTCCAATCCACGCCCACTGACGGACCGCTGTCTATCAATTGGAATAAAAAAGGCGAGAGTGCAGTGCAAATATTTATAGTCGACGCCAAGGCGCAGGCAAATTGAATGTGCTCGAGCCCGGGCACCCAACTCAACCAAACCCCCTCGTCACAGCCCCCCTTCGTGTCCATCCGTTAATGAACGACACATGGCGACGGCAAACAGTGGACAGCAGCGGGGGCGAGGCGGGGTGTTGCACAAACGACTTGTAAACAAAATTAATGCCACAAAACAACAAACATTAGCGCACTTTTCGTGCCGCATTGCGTGGCTCATTAGGCGTGGCACCAAAGGCCAACAGAATTTCGGAGGAGGAGCGAACTGCGAACCACGGAACCAATGAACCAATGAACCAGTGAACCAGGGAACTGGTGAACCACCATTCGCCACGTTTGTGCTGGGCGAGCATTAAACCGAATTACTTAATGACCTCACGCGTGTGCTTTTGATGCCTACTTTTAGGCGCTGCCACGCCCACTTGTACACTCACACACACACACACATACATATATACACGCATAGGGGTCAGCTTTCTTTAATTTGAGTTCGAGTTTGGGATTTACTTTGCCTGCTTTATGGCTCTCTGTGCGTGATTGCTGTTTGTATATTGCTTTTTAATTCGACTCAAATGTGACTCACGATGAAGAGAGGTAGAAAAAGAGAGAGAGCGAGATAGAGAGAGAGAAGAGAGATAAGGAGAGAGTGAGCTGCAGTTGTGGCTTGCATTTAACTCGTGTAGTTTGCAGTTTGCAGTTTCTATTTACGCCTCAACTTTGCCACATATTTCATAGCTCGGGCGCCAGTTGGTTCTCACTCGGAACTTTTTTACAACTCGCTGACAAAGTCATGTTTTTACAGTCTTTCGCATTTTACTGCACATAACTCGTAAACTTAATGCAGACCAAATGATGGCAGCGGCAATGGTAAACACGCATTTTTCACATCATTTTTTTTTTTATTTTTATTTTGAAGTTAACTTTCAGGTGCAAAATAAGGTATTGGGTCAAGAGGAAAATATTTTCAATGGAACTAGATTTGGGCTAGTTTTAAAGAGAAGACACTGCTTACAAGCAGCTCAAATTCAAGCAGTTCAGCCAGATGAACGAGGAAGTCGCTGATTCAAACCCTAGAAAAAGTTTAATAACAATAATAAAACTAAATTTCTGGTGAACTTAACAGTTTAAAGGGAAACATGTAGTTCATTTTATTAAAAATGGGTTCGTATATAAAGCTTTTAGCTAATTGCCATTTTAATATCTCAATTTGTAGAGTGTAATTATATTTTCATAAATTCCGAAACTAGTTCACTTTAAATATACATGCAATTTCTTGCCATACTTAACTAGCCAACCAAATGGTCAACCAGCAGCAGCTGCAATTAGACGGCAATTCGCCCATTTGGCGGGCAATTTAAAAGCCACTGGCACTAAACAAGGCAACTAGGCGAGGTTACGGCTGGGTGGGTTGCGGGTTGAGCCCCACTGTCGCACTCATAAACGAGCAGGCCGTGTAGAGTATACGTATGTGGACTTAATTTTATTTTATTTCGTTTTGTTGCCTGGCTTTGGCCAAGGAAACCAGAAGACGACGCGTCGCACAGACAAACTGCTGGCAAATGGCAGGCATGGCTGCACAGCACAGTTGCCACTTCTATATGCCACTTATTATGTAGTAGAGGCACACTCACATACACACACACACATATACACACACGTGCGATTTGCAATCTAAATAGCCATGCATTAAAAATGTATGTGCGGCGAGCCAGGCAAAAACTGTTGCCTACTTTTGTGGGCGCCCGGCCACGCGGGTCGGCCAAAACGTTGACAACCAAAGGAAACCTCTGTCGGCTGCGCCTTACGCCTCCCGCCTGTCGCCTGTCGCCTGTTGTTGCTGTTGAGGAAATCAGGCTATCGATTTTTGCAAAGCTTTGCGCATTTGCTGCTGTTTGTTTAGCGCTAAGCACACACACACACACACACACACACGCGCACACACACTCAGCGGGGGCACGTTAAAAAAAGCACATAAAATGTAGTAGGCAGCTGCCATGTCCTTGGCACAAGGACCTTCTTAAAGCGCCGAGCGCACAGTTGGCCAAATTGAAAACTGTCAACGTGCTCGGCATCGAGAGCCTTATATGCAAATGTCCGCGCGCGCCTGTCACTCAACTGCCTGACAGCCTGTCTAAGGATATCTGAGGCATGGTCCGAGTATTTAATTTACGTAGCGTAACTAATTTGCGAGCAATTAGAGTGCGCACACAAACAAATATATAGAGGGGGAGGGGAATTGCAACTGAATTTGTAATGAATAATTTCAGGCAATTTGAAAACTTAATTAGGCCGACAATTGAAATTGATAACAGCCATAAAACTGCCAAATCAATTGAATAAATTGTCAATTAACCAAGTTACAAGGCGGGTTGGGCTAATAACAATTAACAAATGCCAGCACAAAGGGGAGGGGGAGGGGCGTTGTGCTAAGGTAATTATTGTAAGGCAGTCAAATGCGAAGCTCAGCTACTTGCAGCAGGTGGGAGACATTGGCAATGTTGTGCAGAGAAATAATCCAATTGGAAGCAAGACGATTTACCTAAATAATACAAATATGCAAGTATTTGCAAATTGTTCATAATTGTTAACTCAAGTGCAGGTAAAGCTGCAGGTGAGCTGCTGAGATGAGATCTGCTGAAGACAAAGCGCACAAAAAACCAATGAATATGGCATGTCCTTTGCCTTTAAAGGGCTTACCTTTTCACCTTTCGCCAGAAAAACTTAGCTCCGATATCTATTTTAAGTTTTCTGACAGATTTTCTATTAGCTGCAAGCATCATCAATTAAATTTCCAGCTATATATACAAATATCCTCAAGTATTTCTACAGAGTAGTTCTTTACGGTTTGCTCACCAATTACCCGGACTCCGCCCCCTGCGCACGCAGAGCAATCAAATCAAACAAATTGTTGACTAAATTCCAGTGAAATAAATAAATAAAAAGCAGCCCAGCACATTAAATCAAGCACACGCACATTTGGCTGCTGCCCCTCCCTAACTACCAGCTCTCCCCCCCGCCCTCTTCCTTTTACTAACAGCAGCTGAAGTTACCATAGCTAAATGCAAAGCAGGCGCGTGTGTGTGTGTGTGTGTGTTTGAAGTGGGCGTGGCAGCAGCGACACCAACTAAATAGTCACACAAGCACTCGTAAAAATAAATAAATAAGTATATAAATAGATTCGTGCATATACGTGTGAGAGTCAATATATGAAAAAAGTTGCCTAGTTGCTAAATAAATAAATTGTTAAAATATGCAACCATAAATAAATAGAACAAAAACAACAACAATTGATGCCTGCAAGTGAGTGTGTGTTGAAATTTGGCCATAAATCACATTTTTAGCGGGCCAAGCAAAAGTTTCGCGTGACAAAAATCAACTAATGTGGTTAATAAAATGCCACCCACCCCTGTAAGACTACCCCTGCAGCAGGCTAGCTAAAAAAAAAAAAAAAGAAGCCAAAAAGAAGCTAAAAAAGAAAAGAAGGAAACAACCTGCAAAGTGCGAACGTTCGGGTGGTGGGTGAGGGGGGCGTGTTGCGCGCTGAGGCGTGTTGCAAGTTTATGAAAAGTTAAACAGAACTTAAGCAACAAACGAGGCAGCGGGCTGGCGGGGGGTGTCAGAGAGAGAGAGAGAGAGAGAGAGAGAGAGAGAGAGAGGGGGAGGGGGGTTGCTGTTTGTTGGTGTTGATGTAAATCACTTTCAGCGCTTGGCGCCCAACTTTTTGCCCGCTGCGGGTTGCCTCAAAATTTATGCAAATGAGTTGGTTGCCGGTTGGTTGTTCTCATTGTTGGCGGCTACCTGCCCCTAGGTGGCTTTTGTTAGAGCGCCACCTGGCGTTGCCAATTGTCGTTGACATTTTCACCTGCTTTTTGGCACTATTTAGCTCACTTTTCACTTCTTTCGGCGGGGAACTTTTTGAGCTGGTTAAATTGTTTTTAATAGCATATTTTCTCAACACTTTCTTAGGCAGTCAACCAAACCCCAAAAACCCTCCCAACTCACAACTCCCCAGGGGTCAGGGGTTATAGGGGGGTCTGTTGGTGCCACTCCGTTTTGTGATTGGCAGTTTCTGTGTTTAGTTTTGTGCACATTCTCTGTTGATTTATGTAGCCTTGCGTTTGATAAGTTTCTGACATTTATGATCCAAGGAGGCGGGGAAAGGGTATCGGGGGTGTGAGGGGTGTCACGGGTATAGTTAGCGCCGTATTGAACTTGTTTGCCCAGAGATAACGTGACAGTTAATCGATGAATATTGAAATGCTTTCTATTTGGTTTTATGATTGCCAGCTGACAGCAAAGAGGTAGGCCGGCGAGGGGGCGTGAGCATGTGGGCATGGGGTAAGGGGCGCGGCACCTTTATTTGAGGTTTGTTGTGATTGTGTCGAAAAAGGTCGCGCGAGTACAGTCACGGCGATGATTGTGGTGTGCACGCAATGAAAAGAACTAACTTAATTCACTTGGGCAAGTTTTATTCCAAAACAAACAATGCGAGAAGGTCAAGTTGAAGGCGGGAAGAAGTGCGAGCGGGTAAGAGCTGAGAACTAACTGTGGCAAGTGCCAAGGGAATATTACTCAAAGTTGTAGAGTATTTAAATAGTATTTTTTGGAAAGAAAACTTAACTCAATTCCCAATAGTTGGCACTATTGAATGTAAGGGTCTAGGGTTTGAGTACTTTCTAGTATTTTTTGTACGCCCTAGTTTAATTTTAAGGAAATCTCTGCCTAGTTGATTCTATGGCATGAAAGGATATGAAAAGTTAGCTTGGCTTTAAGAATCAGAAATAACTTCTTACATTATTGAATATTTCTCTAGTAGTTTCTGTTAGCCCTCAGAATTTTTTGTATCTTCTGTAATCCCCTTTTGCGACACATTCTTGTATCTTTTCGAGAAGTTCATGGCTCTAAACTGGAAATACCCATGTGTAGGTAACTCTCCAGACTAAATTTGATACAATTTAATTGTATTTCTGCGAAATCCATTCAAAACACAGCAATTATGGAGGCGGGAGTGAGAGAGGATATGATATACCATTTTTGTCGGGTTCATTGTAATCTGGCGGATAGCGTAAAATGTAGCTGGAAATTATGGCGAGTGAATGTCATAAACTTTGATTTCCTGCCGCGTCGGAATAGAACGACACGAAAAATGGCGGCCACAGCAGTTACAGTTATAACGGTTAAAACCCGGTTATAGCCGCAATTTTTTATGTCTGGCTAACACGCACGATTCTCATGAACAGGGCGTGGGGGCAGAGGCGGGCGCGGGGGCGTGGGCGCGGTCTAGCGCTCGTTGAAATTGCCGTCTAAATCGACTGCGACTACTATTTAATTTATAAAATGCCCACACACATTTCACATACACACAAAAGTGAAAAACAACAAACAAAAAACAAATATAAATGGAAAAAGGAAATCTTTTTTTATACCCTGAACCCATTAAAAATGGGTAAAAGGGGTATTATGTTTTTGTGCAAAATCCAAATGTATGTAACAGGCAGAAGGAAGCATCTCCGACCCCATAAAGTATATATATTCTTGATCAGCATTAATAGCCGAGTCGATCTAGCCATGTCCGTCTGTCTGTCCGTCCGTCCGTCCGTCCGTATGTATGAACGCAAGGATCTCAGAACCTATAAGAGCTAGAGACTTGAAATTAGATGTAGGTGCTCCTAGTTCCTACGCAGATCGAGTTTGTTTCCGATAATCGATAACTTGCCCCGTTTTCAAGTAATCGATAAAAATGTATATCGAAATCCTGTTTTTTAAGCAATTTTGGTAAATAATAAGAGCTAGAGTCACCAAACTTGATATGTAGCTTCTAGAAAAGTATATATGTATATATCGAGTATCTTTCATTTTATACCTATCGCCACCTCCCCGCTACTCTCTATCTATAAGCGCGCGCTGCATTTGGTGTTGGAATATGAGGGTTCAGGGTATCCCCTAGTCGGGAGCTCCCGACTAGAACCTCTTACTTGTTTATGGCTCGCTTCGGTTAGAGCTTGAAAAATGTTGCAAAATGCGGCGAATAAAATGTTGGCTGCAACTACTAAAAAAAAACACAAAAAATGGGCGGCATAAAAAATATCTATTAAATGCCTGACGCTAACGTATGATGGAATTTTCATGTTTCTGAAATAGTCTGATGTACAACAAGAGAATGCAAGCCAACCTCCCGAAACTCTCTCTCTCTCTCTCTCCCCTTCGCTTAGTATGCATTTTTTTTGCCAATAGAATTTTCATGGATTTCCGTGCGGTTTTACAGACGAGAGAAGCTGCAAAGCTTGTTACATTTTTAATTTATCAACAATATGCAAAACGTTGCGGAAATTCTGGCTGGCCGTTATGCAAACGAATCCCTTTAACAGTACTTACAGCAGGTTTAATATTTTTTATATCGGGCCATCAACTTACCTAAAAAGAGAAAGAGCAGAAATATTGTGGATTAATATTAGGCGAGAACAAGCGAGAGTGCAAAAAATGTATGAGAGAGTGCTTAAAGTTAGTCGGGAGGCAATAGAGTAAATAATACGCATAAAAGTTGAGAAGCATCAAATAAACTTTTTATATTGTTTAAGGCATTGAATACAAAAATTAATTTGAACTTATCTAGCTCAACCTAACCTTTAAATGCCTTGTGCCTTTTCAGACTCAATAGACTTTCCAGACAGACAGACTGTCCTCCATGCTCACTTTATATCATAAAAGATGCCTTATCGATTCACAGCTTTGTCTATTCTCCATGGTCACTTTAAGATGCAGGTGATATTTTCATTTCTAGCACATTGCCCTAACAAGTTCTTTACGTTCAGTTTACAGATAAACCTGCAACTTTAAGAGCACACTGCAGGCGTCCTCCATAGTCACATTAATTAAGTGAAATACCCAAATGAATTGTGCTTCGTTCTTATACATTTGTTATAATTGCAAAACTGAGCACACTTCAACTGAGCTCCCACAGGATAATATCTGGCTTAAAGCATACAAATTACCCTACGCAGTTGAACCTTAACCCCAACCTTGCAGCGTGTTTAACAGTTAAAATATTTGTCCATAATATTTCTCGAAATAACTCAAGTAAATGCAACAAACTGCAACAGAATCCAAACAAATTGTGGCACAAAGTCAACCACTTTTTTTTGGCAGCAGCTGTCAAATTGTGTGTCTATGTGCGTGTGTGTGTGTGTGTGTGTGCTGCAAAAGTTGCAGTTGACAGCACACAATAAGTAGTAGAAGAAGAAGAACAAGCAGCGATCATCGTGATGAAGAATCCTGTTGCATGCGTGCTATAAAAATCATAAAAATTCAACACCTTTCAGAATGTTTATGTATTGCCACACACACACACACACACACGCAGACACCCGCACACTAATCAACATGCACAATTTTCAATTGTTTTGCCAAGCATAAAATTGCGCATACGCCGCGTGTGCCGCAACGCTTAGCAATTAATTAACGGCGCTTGTTAGCCGAGGAGTTTAGTTCATAATTTGCCATGTTTACTTTTGTTTAATATTTAATAATTATATATATATATTTTTTGCTATAATTATTATTGTTATAGCTGTTGTTGTTGTTGTTGCTGAAGCCAACGAACCATTCGATGTGAAAGTAGGAAATTTATTTGTGTTCAACTTTTGTAATATTTATAATTATTGCGATAATTATTCGCATATAATTTGATTTGTTGCAAGTGCTGTAAGCCACGCCCTGCTGTGCCAGCTGCCGCCTCTCGCACAGGCAATAATCATGTGCAGTCCATGTGCTGCTTTGAGGGCCCAAATGCAATCAACACTAATACAGGCAAAGACCACACACATAGACAGATAAAGCCCTGGGCTCATATATGTGGCATCGGCCGCAGCGTAATCAAAACTTATGTCTCTGGTCAGCTCGGTTCAGCTTTGGTCGGCTCGTTCAAATTTAATGGCCAACAAAATACATTTTGGCAGCAGCCACAGGACATCGCACTCTCTCTCTCTCTCTCGCTCGCCTGCTCTCTCTCTATCTGCTGTGTTGATAATAGTGTTAATTATGCGCCTGTCAATATGCCAAACGTTGCACAGCCTGAAATATGTTGCATGCAACTGCAGAGGCAGCCAGGCTAGCTGGCTGGCCCAGACAGCAGGTCCTTGCCAGCCTCAACAGCTGCAGACACTAATTGAAGTCTGTATCAAAACATTTCTGCAAATCAAAAGAGCTGCATGTGATAGCCCACTCCAACCTTCTGGTTGAGAAATTTTTGCAGCTGTTTGACTGCAGGCCACAAATTGCAACTGAACAGCAGCAAAAGACAAATAAACAATGAACCTTATTTGAGACTCGATGCGTATCAGTTTTTAATCAAAGTTCAAACTTGAGCAATTAATCTGAAGTAGGCGCTGCTTGGGCAGGGCTTGGAGCTGGCCGGGCTGGGCAATTGCCAAGCTAAGCGCATTATAATTTGCATCACATTGCAACGAAATAAGCCTTCAAGTCTTTTTGCGAGTCCCAACCAACTGAACGCAAATCGAAATAGAAATCGAAATCGAAATGAAATGAAGAATAAATTAGTTGCCCGAGGACAATTTTTGAGAAGGCTCAAATGATTGTAATCAAAAATAAATAAAGAGAGAGAAAGGGAGAGAGAAAGTTGATGGAGGAGCGTGCAGGCAAAGAAAATTAAAGCTTAAACATAACTTTAAGGTGTTCTTAAATGCAGTAGAAGCTTAATAGAAATCTGATTAGCAATTAATTTGGCATACATCTTATATACAAGAGCAAAAGGAAAGATACAGATAGATGGAGAAACCTACGAAGATGTCGTCGCTATAGAAACTTTGCTCAAAGAACTTTATGTCTGACCTAGAAATAGCAAGAGGCGAAAGACACAGGGAGACCAAGTCAAAGACGTTCATCTAGTTTTTCTTCCAGAATGTCGAAGTCTTGTGTTTAGAGGTTAGTTTAAGCAAAGGCAGCATTCCTTTTAGAAATATGCTCTATGGGATGTTATTTTCATTTTATGCGGGTTTTTGGTTATAAATTCAAAATTGTGCCTGGGCAACTGTTTAATGTATTTAATACCATTTTCTAAAACATATAGCACGAAGAGGCGCATACATGTTTGAGTTGTGTGTAGAGTACATTAAGGCCAGACACTGTTGTTGTTGTTGTTGCTGTTGATGCACACAACAAAAACTGTCGCCATTTTGTATTGTTGTCGGTTATAAAATGCAATTTATGGCAGATAGAAGTTTATAGACATGTGCGTATGTAAGAGCAGTGTGCGTGTGCGTGTGTGTGGGTTGTGTGTGTGTGTGGGTTGTGTGTGTTTGGATTTGTGTAAAATAAATTTCAAAATTGTTTGAGCTTTGGCATTTGGCAGCTGACACATGCGCCCCGATATAATATACTCAATGCATATACATACGGGATTTGCCCAATTTTCCAGTATATGCCCAAAAAGTTCATTAACAACAACAACAACGACGGCAACGAGAAGAAGAAGAGCGTAAACCAATTTGCTGTTTGCACAATTTGTTGCTAGTTTGACAAATGCAATCAAATTCATTTATGCTAATTAAATATTAAATGCGACTATCAATGAATATTTCACCAAGTGCGCTAATGTAAAATGTAATTTAATTGCAATTTTAAAATAAAAACGAAATGTGGGCGAGCGAATGTGGGCGTGGTTTTTTTGGCTCTAATATTTTAGTTTTAATTTTAATGCAAAGTGGGATCAACAGAGATAGTTTGTTGTTGTCGTTCTTGTTGTTGTTGCTAATTGCATATGACAACAAATTGAGCTTTGCGGTAAGATTTCCATATTGTTAATATCCCATATTTAAACAATAAATAATGCATATATAAACAAATACATTTTATCATATATAATAAAAGTAAAGCATAGCTTGGGTATTCTTTTTTATAGCCCAACTATTCACTTTGTGCATAAAGTTATGCAAAGAAATAGTTATGATTAAAAATATTTTAAGCCTAGCACATTGTTTTTGTGAGCCTTTATAAATTTGAACTGGCTTCCCTTTTTGCAGAGACCAGGATCAACGACATGGGGGGCACTTTGAGATATGTATTGGAGAGATCGAAAATTGGCTTTGCGAAATTTGAATCTAGAATCTTAGATTCTGTGAAAATTTCCCTGCCTATTATTGCGACAGCTTCTGTAAATTCATCTATTAGTTAATATTATAAACAATTTCAATTTTAACGATATCACCTAAGGCCATTAACCCACTTTCGACTAGATACAACTCTGCGCGGAAAGAGTCTCTTGCCTTTACTCAACACTGTCAGTTAGTGTTGAGTAAATAGCATTAACAGCTGACCTGCAGCTGACTTGATATGTAAGAAACATTGCACATTACTGAATGTTTTAGCCAGTTACAAATATAAATAACTTTTTTTAAACTTTTCAAATCTGTTTTTCATTTAAGCTCGGCTTAATTTACTATCATAATATACTCCCCCCCTCCCTCACCCAGCCTCCTCTCCACGGCACACTTCTTCTCCCTTGCATTTGGCTAACATTATCACGCGTCATTTGCTTTAAATGTTTGAAAAAAAGAAAAAATGAACCACTGAAAAAACAAATCTCATTGCATTTGACATCATTAACATTTCTGGCACGCACACACACTCACGCACACTCACACACACACTCACACACACACACACTCTGAAAGCTGCGCTTTGTTCTGGCTGCCGACTAATTTACATGCAGCGGGGGCAATGGCAAAATATTTATGCACAATTAAATCAAGTAAAAGGCAAGGAATAAATTTGCAGCCGTGGCTGTCACACACACGTACACATACACACACACACACACACACACACACACACACACTGACACACACACCCATTAAGCAGCTGGCCATTTGGCTGTGCTATGGAAAAAAAGAAATGCAAATGAAATTTAAACCAAAATGCGAAACGAGCCAAAAAAAAAAGAAAGAGCTGCATATGTGATTGTGATTCTTCCTCTTGGCTCTGCCTCATGCCTCACACTCTGCCCGCCCCCCTTCTTAGCTCATTTTTCACAATGAGCCAAGCCAGTTGACCCACATTTGCCATCTCTTTCACTCTCATTCAGTCACACGCTGTCTCTCCTTCTCAGCTACCATAAATTGGTGCTCGAGTTTTCTTCTCTTCTTCCTGATTTGCGGCGATTTCGCGTTGAGTCCCTGGGCTTAATGTGCATTAAAAGCATGTACTCCATGTTTTTGTTGTTCTTCTTCTTGTTGTTGTTGTTGTTATTATCCCCAGCTTGTTGCTGTTGTTGTTGTTGTTGTTGCTGTATTGCGCTAATTAAGTGGCATTATGTGTGCCCTGGAGCTTTCGGTTAGCATTTCCCTCAATTCAAGCGTTTTTCCGCTTAGTTCCTTTCTTTTCTTTTCCCTATTCATTTTATTTTTACCTTGAAATTTTTCTCGTTGTTCTAAGAATTTCATAATTTCCCTTTGGAATTTTCCAGCTAGAGTGCGCTTTGGCACATATTTCGTCTCGCTGCGGGTTTTGTGCGTCAGCTCGTAAAACATTCTAATGAAAATTAATATGAACTTCACGTGGAATCTTGGAATCCTTTGCAAAAAGAGTTTGCAGAAATTCGCGTTTTGTTGCGTCTCAGGCAAATGAAATTGGTTTATAGCAAGTTTTTGTTAAATACGAATAGACTTTTGTAATTTATATAATTTAAGCCTTTCTTTGCTTTTTATTTATCGCAGCCCCAAAACGTATGCTATGATTTTTTAAGCCTGATTAAATGCGCTGACAAATTAGGCAAATTAGTCGTAAAAATACTTGCACACACACTCACACACACACACATGCACACACGCACACACGCACACACCAATAAAATGACCATATCTAACGCTGCAGCAAAAATAGCAACAAATTTTCCCAACGCATTTCAAATGCAATTTTCCTGGCTATTGTTGTTGCTATTGCCAGCATTTGCATGCCAATTGGCAACAAATTAAAATAGCCCAAGCTAAAAATGAAATCGCATTTAATGACAATACACACGCACACACACACACACACATGCATAGATACACACATACGTACATAGCCGTAGTTAGGAAAATGTGTTGGCTTCTTGTTGGTTGGGTTATTTCTGTTCGGGCCGGGCTCTAATGCAGTAAACACAATAAACGCGTCAATAGGTTAACAATGGCGACATGGCCAAATCTAGCTCCGCAACCACCCACCACACCACCCCTCCCCACCCCACCTAGTCTGTTGCCTCTTTTGTTTGCCCCCAAAACGAGCCACCAAAATGCGTTGAATTTTCGTCGCGTTGCAAAACTAACGAGCAACATTGTTTAATGATGACAATCATTAGATGCGATAATACGAATTCAACGCAGCTGCAGATGTCAGGGAGAAAGGGAGCGAAAGAGTCAGTCAGTCAGAGAGAGAGGGTGAGAGAGATGGAGAGAGACGGACTGATCCTGTGAGAGGCATCAAAACAGACGTCCTGCGTTGCCTGTTATTGTGCTGCCAAAAGGAATATCCCAACCAAAATGAGACTAAAAAAATGTGAATGCCAATGATAAATGGGCATCTAACAACAACAACAACAATAACAACAACAACAACCACAACAACAACAATAGCTAAAACCAACGACGGTCGGTTACAACTGAAATTTTTTAAGGCACATACATTGTACACCATGGCACAGTGGTACAATGTGTATTTTTCTGACACTCAAATGTTCTACATTTGTAAATACTTACTTCATTTTGAAAATAATATTCTTTTATTCTGCACTTTTTCCCTTTTAGTTATCTAAATCTATATTTTCTCAAGCCACAGTTGGAAATTTATTACATTGGGGCTACAGTCTTGAAGAGTTTTGATCCTCTTATCTTCTCGACTTGATTTCCCCACTTTACTAAACTTACAAACATTATTTTTTATAAATTTCTTTTGGACTTCTTTTATGTTTTTATTTACTCAACTGCTTTCCAGTCGGTTTTAACTGCCCTTGCACCACTGTGCGACTAGTGTCCATCGCTTTGGATGCATGCATGTTTATAATGCATGCGCTTGGCTGTCTGGGCGTGTCAAATGTGGGCGTTGACAGCAGCTACAGCAGCAGCAGCAGGAGGAGCAGCAACAACAATGACGACAACACTGATGACGTGCGGTTGTCATTAGAGCTGCTGGCGAGTCGGAGACTGTTGTTGATGACGTTGTTGGTGGCGCCCCTTTAGCAACCCGGCCAGCCGCATGCCCTACACCCTTGGCCCAACTCCCAAAGCCAGGCCTAATGCCCCCCATATGCAATCCCATTTGCAGCGCTGACCGCTGCGCTTCCTCTGTTGTTTTGCATGGGTTGTCGCTGTTCCTCTTGCTGTTGGTGGTTGTTGATGTTGTTGTCGTTGGGTGTTTGTGTCGTCGTCGTCGTCGTCGTCGACGTCGCCATCATTTTAGCTGCGTTTCGTTACTGGGGCTGTGCCAAGTGAGGACCGCAAAGCGGTCCGAGCGACCGAAATGCATACAACATGCACAAAGCGTGGAACTGTAAGGCTTGTGGCATTGGTGGGCGACAACCCTGGTCAAGCTGGTGTCCGACCTTTTATTAGGCGTTGATTTCATGTCCGCATCGGCCCGTCTGCTTTAATTTTAGGTTGCAGCAACATAGAGAAATTATGCGCAGGCTGTTGCACATTGTGGCAATACGAGTTTATTTCTGTATCAACCCTACAATAGAGTTGTGGTCTGCTGCAAGGGTTGCCAAGGCACGCGATGCGTGCGCATAATTGGCACCCCGCATTAGCTCAATTTTACATTTCTTTCAATTTTATTAATTTCCGTTCTGTTATAGCTAAGCTTTTGACTCCATGGAGTGGGTTAGGGCTGGGGTTAGACAACAAATCTCTCAAATAGCTTCTGTTTATATTTTAATTGAAGTGTCGGGTTCGAACCAATGTTTTCTTTTTCTCTTTTGTTCTTTACTAAAGGAAATTACAGGGAGTCCGTGTTAATAACAACACATTAAATGAAAAATATGAAAATCGAGAATTTGATTTGAACCGGCGGCTTCTCGTTTGCTAGTTCGACGTTCACCCGCCTTAGCTGCGCAGGTTCATGACGCCACGTTCGTCAAGCACATGGTTTCTTATGGTCTTTCCCCACTTCGGAGACGTGCCAATCAATCGTCCCAAACTCCTTTTATTATTCCGGAGTAATTCACCGGATTCTAGTATAACTTTAAAGCTGAGAATTTCATAATTGATTGAAACACAGCCAGTATTCTGCTTTATTCGCTGATCCGTTAATATATTTTCCCTTGTGTTTTTGATTACCCTAGCTGTAGTCTCTAGATAGATTTTTTTGTTGCTTTACTTCCTTTCCATTGGACTGGCATCCGCTTTCAACTCTAATGATTTACATATTGTGGGCCAGCCAAACAAATTGCATTCTTTTTTATTCAAATCCCAAGCCCGAACTCTCCATAACATGAATACATTTTAGGCATCTATTGGACCACTCTATCCTTCACCCTGCCCGTCCGTAATGGCATTTTGATGACATTTTTTGCATGCAAAAATGTTGCCAATGTTGCAAATATTTTGTTTTATGCATTGCAACATATTGACAGTAGGCAACCCTGGCCACTCGGCCGCACCCAGCCCGCACACTGCCGGCGCTTAGCTCTCAATTATCCTGGCAATTAGTGTGACCATGTAAATAGATTGGGTTATTTGATGGGAAAGAGTGACCATACGCTTTCCCATTTAATAGCTGATTTTCAAAGCTATTAAATGTTCGAGCCAAATGCGGGCAGGGGGAGGTGGATGGCAGTGGCAGGGTTGCCACAACTCAAAAAGTGAGTTATCATGCAAGCACTTTTCTAATTACGATTTCGGGTGCAGCATCTCTATGGGTGGGCGGACTGTGCCAGACAGCAGGGACTAGAGACAGGACAACATTAGCCCGGACAGATTTCCCTGCAGGCCAAAGGCTTTATATTGTTGTTGTTTCTGTTTTTGTTGCTGTTGTTGTTGCTTTTGCTTCTGTTATGGATGCAACTTTAAATTGCTTTCCCAGTGAGTTTTTCTAGCAGCTCCCTTCTCTCTCTCACTCCCTCTCTTCCTTTCTCCCTCTCTCAAAATCTCCCTGACAATGCAGATGAGCCTCTGACTTGTCGTCTCTTCGCTCTTTTCTCGTTCCTGTGGGAATCGCATCAGTGCTCTGATTGCGCATCGCTTCAAAATTTCACAGAGGCGAGCCCCAAAATGCCTGAGTGCGTAATGCGTTTTCCGGCACTAGCCACATGGGAGGGGGGGAGAAGGGTTGGTTGTGTTGTTGCCACGTCTGACGATATGGTGATAAAGTGCAGACATTTGACAAATTTGCGCCGGAAATGTTGTTGCAACATTCGACGGGAGCAGCAACAAATTCGCTGCCCCCTCGCCACCTTTCCGCCTTCCCGCCTTCAGCATCATCATATCAAGCAGAAGCCAAACGCAACGCACGCTCTGATTGATTTATGAAGCCAGACAAGAATGTGCACGTTGAGCCCCAAAGGTGTTAGACTACAGATAAGCGAGTATTAACCAATAAATACATTTAAATTAAAGCTAAAGACAAATGAAAAATAAAAAGTATCTTACTTGATTCTGACTCAAAGCAAGCGAAAGCACGTCATCACTTACCTAAAAATAGATAGAGAGAAATTAAGATTAAAAAAGAATTAAAGTAAATAATAAGATTATATTATAAAAGCAAATAATTATTATATTGATAATTTTAGTAATAAACAATGTTTTTCGAAGAAACGTCTACGAATGCGACACATAACAGAATTGCAAAAAAATAAAGAGAGAGAGAGAGAGCATCAAGTAGGTTGCTTTCTACAAAACTGCTGCTGCGCAAATCAAACGATTTTCTTTAGGTAAAACGTTTACGAAAGCGCCACAAAGCAGAATTGGCAAACAGCTCTGTATACAGACAATGCAGCATTAGAGATTATTAAATGGCAAGGCACATAGCTAGTGAAGGTCCTTTCAGGCTGAAATTTAATATATAACATGGCAAAGAATGTCACAAACACATAGAAAACAGCAGACTAAGGCCATATTATATTGTGTGGCGACAATAAGAAATTGTAGCATAGCAGCAGGCGCTCAATACGTACGCACATATGTATTAAGTCGTAAAATGCACGCTTAGCACACGCACACGGGGTAGAAGAACATAAAACTATTGAAATTGCTTTATAAACAGCAGGGCGGATGTGGGGGTGACGCTATAATTTCAAGACTAATGCCATAGCCACAAAAATTGTTTCCCAAAATATCAAAGCAGGTGGGAGAGGTGAGGTGAGGGGGCTGTGCGTGAGTGACCTTGGACCTAGCGCTGGCCAAAATAACAGTCACAGCAAAAACTTTGACACATGTCAAAGCGGGGGCAACAACAAGCAGAGCGCGATGAGGTAGACAAAAGCTCTTTGGGGCCAAACACCTGAGCGAGGTGGGCGAGAGAAGCAGAGAGCAGAAGAGTGCGGGAGGGTCACACAAGATCCTGTTGGCTACTGTCGCGTCACGAACTTACATAAAAATCAACAGTTTATGGCCAACGCATGTCCTTGAGTGGCAAAAATGGCAGCAGCAGCAGCAGGAGCAGGCGAAAAGAGCTGCCCCCACAATCAGTCCCACAGGACATGGCAAAAGTTTTCGTCTGGCTTGCAGCGCAGGTCCTCTGCCAAATGTCTTGCCATCTATTTGCATTTTCTATTTATTTCTTTATCCCTTTGGCAAGCCGAATCGGCGGCACTTGAGTTTGGCAGCCATTAGTGGCACGTCCTTGTCCCTGTCGCCCTGTCGCCCCCTCTTCCTAGTTCCTCCTGCGCGTCGTTTGTTGTTTCTGCTGTCCCCGAGTCCTGGCCTGGCCTGGCTTGGCCTGTTTGTATCTTCCACTTTGGCACTCATATTTTATTAAGTAGCAAAGTTGACAGGGGATTTGAGCCTGAGCGGGCCATCGCCCCCGCTCCATGCTCGCCCTTAGGAGTAGATCCAAGTGGAACTGTCATTTTGTAAAGTAAATATTGGTAATTTTTATTGAGGACTTTGCTTGATTCTCCCCATTTTGCCCGCCGGGCTTAGCCATACTAAGAAAAAGAACTTTTTCCAAATTACAAACATTTAGTTCGAGATGGAAAACCTGAACACGGACCCAAATCAAGGCAGAGAGCATTAAGCATTAAGCGAAAGTGATTGCAGCCAGAGAATTAGAAACACATTTCCTTTTTTTCTTCTTTTTAACCAAACCCCTCGACTGCAACCCGACCACCTCCTCGTACATATTGTTAGGCAACGCATCGTTGGGCCCAAAAATTGTGTGTGTTCGAAAATCCAGCAGACCGTAAGAGACAACATAAGCGATAACAAGTATTTTTGGGCGGTTGCTAACGGGATTTGCAAGCAACCTGCCCCGTGGCGAGAGTGATGGCGGGGGGAGGAAAGACAACCCTTGAGAGAGCTTACTTTAACCTCTGAATGTAACCATGGTTAAGTCAGGTGTTGCATGCCACGCACAGGCAAATTGCCAATGGCTAAGTGAATTTTGTGCAGGTTAACCAAAAAAGTGTTGCATACTTTGGGGTGTCTTTCAGCTAAAAGCTGGAAACACGAGAGTACAGTTGTGAGCATTGAACTAGCAAGCGAAAGATCACCGGTTCAAATCCAGCAGCAATTGCCAGTTTTTCTTTTTGTTTATTCAATTTCCTTATTTGCGCATGCTACAGATTAATGCCTTAGGCATATGTTGATATTTGGTTTACCCCAAGCGAGTTTCAATTTAATTGAACGTCTTTTTGCCTTAAATTGTCAATAGATTTATAAATCAGGCTAGCTCACAATAGAACTTCGTCTCATTTGATATAATATTTTTTCGCATGCTCTGGTATTCATAAATATTTCAAGTGCTTTTGGCACACATCATTTAACTCGGGCCGGTTCTTGGCTCTCAAACCCAGGCAAACCTGTTCAAACAGCTGCCTTTCAATTTCAATCAGCACACAATTCAACGCTAATAGCTTTTCCAGTTAGGAAAGCAGGAAATTTGCAAGAGGTTTGGGGCTTTTGCTATTTACTTTTCACACAAATTGTTATAAAATATTTAAAAATCATGCTCGAAGCGGCTCTGGAGCCGCAACGAGCCTTGAAAGCGAGCATCGAGTCGGGGTAATTTTTTGCCCAAAAAAAAAGTAAAAGAGGAAAGTGAAGGAAATAAAAATAAAATGTAAAGATTTTCAGGCAGCAGCATTTCAACGGCTTCCGTTTTAGATGGTGTTCCTCTTAAATATGCACACACACACACAGCATCAATTTCATACGTATGTGTGTGTGTGCCTCTGGAGAATTGAGGCCCATAACTATGTACACATGCATATACGTTGTTGTTGCTGGCATACGCATGAATATTTAAATTCCAGTGAAAATAAATTGCACAAAATATTCATTTCAATTTCATTTTTGTTATCTCGCAATTTATTCACATGCAATGCAATTTTTATATCCCGATATTTACTATATCAACCCATTTACATACAAAATTCTTTATCAGATGCATCTGTGTATCTGTAACATTTCTCTCTACAGCTTTAGGCATCAGCTTTTTTGTTTCGATTCTATTGTTCCACACAAATTTAGCTTTTCATCGTGTCAGTTTAGTCAAGCTCTTGTAATATCTAGAAGTCCCAGGCCAAGTGGTATAATCGAAAGAGACGGAAGCTTTTTATGTTCCAATTTCAATTTCCAATTTCTTAAAAACCCATATTTTTGTCCCAGGTCAAGTTGGATCATCCAAACAGATGGAAGCTTTTTATGTTCCAATTTCAGTGTTCCACTTGATTTTGTAAATTCAAAAAAACCCTTCTAGTCTTGATATGCCTAAAATGTGTTGTTTAATAGAGCTGCTACGCAAAAGTATAATGTTCCATTCCAACTGTTTCACCGTTTTGTAGCACACACATGACAATTGTCAATGGCTTAGCTATAAATCTGAATGTGATACCCAATATATTTCCAAGGCCATTATATAAGCTAAAAGACACGTGGAGTTAACCCATTTTAAAAGCCTGTTTACATATGACACTTGATTAATAAATGTGTCACGTTTCATTTGCATCGTTTCACATTGTGAAATGGGACAAATTAGGCATGCAGAGCCATCAATTCGGGCGGCTTTCCTACGACAAATTTGGCTTAGCTCATTTGTAAAATGTGTAAATGTTTATTGTTCTCGTGTCGCATTTTTGACGCTTTGGGGCGAAACAATAAAATGAAACATACGTTTTATTCTCTTTGGGGGCGGGGCTGGGTCCGTGGCACGTCTCAGTCATTTCCATGCGATTAGCAGGCTCAAAAATAGGCACTAAACTGTTATAAATGGCCTGACAACTTTATATATTTTTTATTTCCATTTTGTATTTCTTTGTGGCAAACATTTTCAATTCGCCGCAAAATGGCGACGCGCCAAAGCAACGGAAGACAGGAGAAAAATATGAAGTCGCCGTCAGACGCAGCCGCTTTTCAGTTTTTCTTTCTTTTTTTTTTTGGCTAGTGGAAAATCAGCTTCCGGCGTCTTTTTATGCGCCACCCTCTCGCCAGCAAACCTGAGCAAAGTCTGCAGTCGAAACAAATTTAATTTTCGACTTTTTAGCGGCTGCCAGACAAATAGAAACAAGCCGCAAAAGCCGCCAAGAGACGCCTGCGGCTGACGCGCAGCGCGCCGGCTGCTTTTGGCTTTATTTTTATATTTCTTTTTCAAATTTCCTTTCACCGTCTTCAAGCTGCCTTTTTATAAGTTTATTTTTATGTTTCTGCCCACAACTAGTAAAAACTTTTAGATAATTACATTTGGCGGCGGCGGCGGCGGCTGTTGCTTTGGCAGCTAAGTCAAAAAGTACACAACAATAATATATGAAAAGATCCAGAAGGAACTTTTGAATGTACGAAAGGCCGAAGCTGACATACACTGCAAAATGTTAACGAGAGTTTGACGAAATAGAAAGCAAGCGAAAAATGCTGTCATATTAAATGTGGTTAATGCTGCAAGTGAAGTAGGTGGTTCTAACCTATTGAGAGTATTTTGCTTTTGTTCATAGAGTTTATATATAAACGTTATCAGGAAGACGAGCTGTGTCTATCTAGCCACGTCCATCTGCTCCTCTTCTTTAATTTGTATATAATCGATCGGTTTTTAGGCAATTTAGCTGTTTATATAGATGTGTCTTACAGTCTCGCAAAAGTCTTTCTCATATTGAAACACATTTCATATACAAACTTGAAGACCCGCCTGAGGCAGGGCATCAAAAGCGACACTTGGCTGTCAATATCTCCTTTCTTCTTATTTTTTGACTGTCTGTTTAATTTAAATTTATTTTTTGTTAAGCTTCCACTTAGAAGCTGATGTGTGCTGACTTCTGGCGATGACTGTAAACTAATTTCATGATAGGCGCCCGGGAGTATGCAAATGCTTTGGCAGCGTCTTTAGATGTGCTCTTTAATCATATAGTAAGAGGGGGCAGGGGAAGGGGGAAATAATGTGTAGCACAATCAATCGAGCGGCCATTTTGTAATATCCGGCTTAAAATGTAATATGCGAAAAGTTGATGGAAATTCAAAGAAACGAACAAAATAGAGAAAAGACCACCCACACATGTGCATTGCTTAATTGCTTTCTAAGACCATAGATATAAATACATATATACAAGATGTGGGTCTATAACTATTCTTCTAGGTATACATAAGTGCCTTGTGCCTGTTGACAAAAGGCCGAGGCAGACAAAGGGAGCGGCGGCAGCTGTCAGTGACAGCTAAAGAAAATGTTGAAAATGTGAGTGATAAGAAAGAGAATAGATAGTTATAGCCAAGATAAATAGAAGTATAACGGGAAAATGCCACCTGGAGTGGAGCGGTGGGTAGGGCGAGGGGATTGCAGCTAGGCAAATGTGGTCGAGAACAATTACACTTTTAAGCAGGCAACGACCCGAGAGATGAAATGGGCGAAAAGACTTGGAGAAACGATGAAAGTGCATGTAAATGAAAATAAAGATGAGAAACCAAAGTTGATAACCAGTTGCAAGTTGCTGACACATGCCACACACACACATAGGGACACACGGGACTCCAGTTAAGCAGGCAGCACAATAGCGACAACAATAGAGTGAGAGAGAGAGAGACTGAAAGAGAGAGGAGTTGCAGACTATTACCATTGTTGGCAGCAGCCGCAACAGTTCACATGGCTCATTTTCAACGGTCAAAGGAAGCAGGATATACAGGATATATACACAACAGCAACAGCAGGATATGCCAAGGCAGTTTTTTATGCTGTGCGTCTTTTGGGTCAGCTACGCACACACACACACACACACGCACGCACACACATAAATCTGCTGCATGAATGAAATATGGCAAATGTCATTTAACATGACAACTTGATGATAATAATAACAATAACAACAATAGGGGTTAGGGGTGAGGGGCGGGTATACCAAAAATCTTGCAAAGAACGTCACACGGGCAGCTCCTTTGTTCACATAGACAGCGAGGTGACAGGGGGGATGGTGGTTTGGCATGTGACAAGGAGCAAACAGAAAAGGTGAAACGACAATAAACTAAAGCTTAAGAAAAGAAAAGGCGACCAAAGATTGAAAACCCAAGATAGAGAAATAAGCAGAAAAAAATATGTTTAGATAAGCACTAAAAGACCAGAGATTAGACGGAAGTCCAGATTAAGTACAGAGGAGGAGATTACGTTATGAATGAGGAGTAGAGAATAGTATATGGAGAGTCCAGTATGCTTAAGCATATAATATGGGAAAGTTGAGAGTTTAATAAGAGGAAGAAGGTTGTTCAAAGCGCACTTTCACGAATGTATTTCGCAAAAGGGAGCTCTCATTATGAGCGTGTGAAACTACTTTAAAACAGGCATATTTTAAAGAATATCAATATCAGAACACAAGCGCCTCGAACACTTCATTAAGCACACAAATCATTAGATTCGGGTCAGGTATCAGTTACCTGTTTTAGGAGCAGGGGTCGAGGGTTCCAGTCAAGTTCTGTCTGGGAACGTATGTGAATGCGGTCAGTGCGTTTGTTATTCCAGCTTATAGTTTCTCTCTCCCTCTCGCTTTTGCACTCTCACCCACTCTCGCTCCCACTCAAAAAGCCACAAAAGCACATTGATTGTAAACCGAGTCGACCGCAAAGCAATTGATATGCGTGCAGCAGTCGGACACCGAGAGTGCGTGACAGAGAGAGCTAGATACAAGGGGAAACAGCGGGTCCGAAACGGCGACATGCATTAGAAGCCGCCGACACACACACACACAGACACACACAGCACGTCAGTTGCAGGCAGAGCCAAAGCTAATGTTGCACGAAGCACAGCAGGAAATGTGGTTACATAATCTAGAGAGAGAGAGAGAGAGTGCAAGAGAGAGCGTGCTTCAGGCCGTGGAAACTGTTGCCTACTTCTTTGCACATTATTAATTTTGATCCGTTTCGGAATTTTTGTGCCATGCAAATCGAGAGCCTGATGGAAAATGTCGAATCGTTGCGGTGGAAATTTTTTGCAAATTCTTATGAATATTTATAAATGTGCGCAACTCAATGGAAATGTGCACGAAAATATTTCCCGGAAAGTATAAAGAAAAACACAACTGATATCGAAGCCAAAAGTTTTGATTTTTGCTGGGAATTGTTGAAGCTGGGCTAGTGGGGCTTCTGTGTGGGTGGCTAGCTCGTAAGGTACTGAAACAGGGACTCGAACAAGAAGCAAGAACAACAATTCAACATCCGCTGCAAAAAAACCGCAATGAAATTTCCGGAAGTTGTGCATAAAATGGGCTATGCATACGGAAATCATCAACCCCATGGCTGAGCATGAATCATGCCAGAGGTTGCCCAAAAGGGGGGACAGTGAGGGGCGGGGGGAGGGAGTTCATTCTGCAGCTTGGCCATTATGGTAAAAGGGGGCGTGTTGGCAGGGGGCTGCACTGACCAGAAGCAACAATGAAATGACGCCAAATGAAATGCCAAAAACAATGCGAACGGCTGGCTGCCAACTTCCGGCGAGCGGAGAATGCAATGTTGAAGCCAGAGAGAGAGCGAAAGAGAGAGGGGGAAAGAGAAGCATAATAATGATACAGAGAGAGCGAGGAAGGGAGGGAGAGGAAAAGGGGCTGCTGATGATGATGACCTTCAGTTCGCTGCTGCTGCTCAGTTGACCAGAAAGGAGCTGAGAGTGTCCTGGCCAGGGGGGTCGGGTGTCGAGGGTCATTTTGTTGGTGTATTTTTTTGTTGCTTTTATTGTTTCACATTTCTGTGAAATTTAGACGCGTGGCTGAACTTGGTTCATGACTCATTTGATTTCAATGGTAAAAACTGTTCATTTGGCAGCGAAAGTATTCAAGCATCGAACAATAGAACCAACACGGCGGCTCAACGTTGCGACACAATTGCACAACAGATTAGGCCAACGATTTATCGATAAATGTGTCCGACAATAAGGCGGAAGTGTTGGAAAACGTTATGCGTGGAATGTTAGGTGCGTTGCAAGCCCTATATATGAGATGATTTTATAACTTATGAAATATTTGACTTGATTGAATGACTGATTGATTGACTGACTGATTGACGATCGACGCTGATCGAACACTCTTTTAAATGAATTACGCCACGATTGTATACTTATAAAATTAAAAACTGTTTGTCTCGATTGACTTAGTCACTGATTGATTGATTGAGTGACTGACAAATTGATTGATTAAGTGTTTGACTGAACAATAACTTCTTTAATAGAATTACACCTTGAATTTATATCTTAATCCTCATATAAAAGACTGTTTGTACTGACTGACTGATTGCTTGACTACCGATTGATTGACTGCTAACTAACTGATTGATGAGCGACAGCGAACAACATTTTACCTGAACATGGCAGGCAAATTTAATGCAAATTATGATGTGCATACATTGCTGGTCGCACTGTGTGCAGCTGTTGAGCTGATCTAATCATAATAGATATAAATATGCAAGTTGAGGGTCATTCCCAAGTTGGCAGCTGGCAAAGAGCAAAAAACAAATGCCGCAGCCCTCGTCCAATGATGTGCTTTCAGTTTTAAGCGCTTTACCAGTTGGTTGCGCTGCATTCCGCAAATGTAATGCGCTTTGCCCGAAGGGGGCTAGGAGGAAGAAGCGGAAAGAGAAGGGGGGCTGGCAACGGAAGTTCTGGACAACCAGGCAGCTAACCGAGTGATTCGAGAGTAGAGTTTGCAATTGAAACTAAACACTGAGAGCGAGAGAGACAGTTGTTTGGGATTAGGACTGAAGGGATTTGTTAGACAGGAAGACTGCAAGGACAATGGGACAGGCTGACTGACAGACACAATGGGCCACAGGACATGGCACATAAATGTTTAATAACTCGAGCAGAAAATTAATTTTTATGTAAAACATTTTTGAAAAGGCCAAAAGACAAACGATGAACGATGAACGACTCAAAAGCCCGCAAACAACATATTTTACATAATTCTCCTCAAAAAGTTTAAACTTGATAAACAATTTCATTTGAAGCAGATGCTTAACAGCAGCTACAACAACAACAACAGCAACAACAAATTGTAATAAAAGGAATTTCCCTTTCATGTTGCGCACCGTTGGGGACGCTGCCTCGTTTTTCTTGCTTTGCGCCTTCAATGCAAAAACTTTGCTGCCACTTTACACACACAATAGCCGCACACACACACGCACATACGCACGCACACACACATAAACATGACGCAACAAAGGTGCGTTGTCGTATAACCAGAAGCCAATGCGTTGCGCAGCAAAGTATGCTATGATTTTTTCCCATATACTCTACATCCCTTAGGGAGTATTTCAGTTATGCCAGGCTGTTGGTTGCTTGCGCCTATTAAATACCATAGCACTCCAATAAATATTAGATATACTCTAACTCAAGTTCCTTTCTTCCTATTTAAGACGGATCTAACATATACTCTCAGGCACACGTTGTCCTTGCCTTTATATCAACATATCAAATCCTTTCAAAATGTCATAGTGTCCATACTTTCGCGATACACTTCTCTTTTTCAATGTTCTTTATTCTCTTAGGGTAAGTTTGGCTTCATCTTTGCCTGGGCGGTGTTTAGAGGCGTTTAGGAGTGCGTTTATATTATTGTTGTTGTTCTTGTTTTTGGACGATGCAGCTTTTGTTTAAATTTCAATCAAAAACAAATTTTCAAAGCTGCTTACGAGCAGCGCTAGGGAAAAGCGAAGAGGGGCGGGGGCCGAGACAGCTGTGGCATGTTGCATGCCTAAAGGGGAGGCTGGCCGACGAACTCACGGTCTTAAGGCATGAAGTTGCAGAACTGCAGGACTGCAACAAGTTAGCAATACATGAGGGCGAACTTGGTTATGCCAAGAAAAAGAGGCAGAAGGAGCGAGCGTGAGGCGGTCAGAGAGACCGAGAGTGAGCAAATGCACAGCACAAAAGTGCCGCTGGTGAATCAACAACAAGAACAACAACAACTGCGAGAAGAAAAACAGGCGCAGACACGCCCACTGCAATTCACTTTCCCCCAGCAAAGTCAAAAATGTAAGGGCCAGGGGCAGGCGCAGGGGCGGAGCCAGAAGGGGTTACAAGAAGGAGCCACTGAGTCTTATGTTTAACTACAATTTGCCGCTGGGGCATGCAGTTGCACACACACACACACACACACACACACACACACTCACACACGCACACACAGCCAAGTGAAGAAAGAAAATGCAACACGGTGCAAAGTTTTTTATATAATTAGAAATATGAAGCAAGGCAGCAGCAGTCTTTTAGGCAAGTGCGGGGTTAGTCTGGGGTTACGGACGGGTCTTTAATAATGATTTGTTTTTAAGGTTCATTTGCCTGGGCTCGGCCGAAGTTGTGCTCAACTCTAGCTCTAGCTGCAGCTGTAGCTGTAGCTGAAGCATGAAGTGCAGTGTAAATTTCTTGACTTCTTGTGTTTGTTGAGCCCTTAAGCGTTTACCATGTGGCACGTAGGCAGGCGAGATTGGTGGCGGAGGTGGGCGTGTTTGGGCCAGGCAGTTGCAGCTCTGGAGAGGTGTGTCAATGTGTGTGTGTGCGTGTGTGTAACAGGGAACGACCGTGTGAGTGTGTGTGTGCGTCTAGTTAGGTTTTTGTGGTCGCCTTGTGCCTGGGCCATAATGAAATGCTCGTCCTGAGTCTGTGTTGTTTATGCAAAAATATGTATATTTTTGAACCTAAATGTTACACCAGACACTCACGCACACGCACACACACACACACACACACACACACACACACGTACACGCACAGGTGCACACACGACACAAAGGTACACAGTTACCAAGTGCTCTCTATTTTTAATTAATTAAGAGTTTCGCCCCAGGAGCAGGCAGGCAGCCAAAAGTACAAAATTCAGGCTAAAACTACAGTGAAAATTGCCTAAGGGCAACCACACATGAAAATATTTAAGGTGTTTTATTAAAAAATAAAATAATAAATCTTAAATGTAACATTTTAAATCAATTCAATCTTTGTTTTTGGTTTGAATATCAACTTTTCGTTTAAATATTGGCCTTAGGGGTTAACAAATTATATTAAAATTTAAGCAAATGAATGAATTTAAATGAGGTAAATAAAAAAGAGTTTATATAATAATATTTACAAGACATAAAGAACACAAATAATCGATTCCTAGACGTGATAAAATGTTATCTTTGAGATTAAATCTTTCACAGAGCAACGGGGCAGCTATTTAATATAAACTTTGAGTTGATTCACTGTAAATCAAATTGGATTTCTCTTTCGCCCTGTACTCGCATAGCCCCTCAAACACATAATAACCGAGGCGCACGCAAAAATAAATTAGCTATAAAATCCGAGCAGTTAAAAGCCTACCTCGGGGCTCACTTTCCGAAAGCTACCCCCCCTCCGACACCCGCAGCGCACGCGGCCCGCACAAAACTTTTACTAATTGCGTAATAATCTCATTACATTTAAAAATACATTTACAACAGCATTTATACCTGCCCCAAGGCCAGAAAACGTTACAGAAGAGCGGCAAAGGGCGAAATAAAAGAAGCAGCAGCAGCAACAACAGAACAGAAAATCTCAATTGAAAGAAAGGAGACAGCAGTCAGTCAAGACGAGCACAAAACACAGGAACAAGACTGCCGCCCGGAAGCGTTGATAAATTATAGCTCCCCCCTCCCCCTCCCCCGCCCAATCCACGCCTCCGCGTGAAAATAAATCTAAACATTAAAAGAAGAAGCTGCCGAGTCTTCCCAGACAATGACAAAAAGGCACTAAAAACTGTCAAAATTGCGTCAGCTTATGAATACGAAATACTCTGAGAAGGCAAATTAAAGCATGACAAAAGTTTTACAAAACCGAATCCTTGAACAAGGCTCCTCCACCCAACCAGAAACCAGACCCACAACAAAACCCTCCTTCCTGAAAGCGAAACGCATATCGCCAGATCCAGCTTTGGCTTTCATAATGAGTAAAATGTCACAAGTTGACGCAAGTAAATATTTAAATGTCAGATTTCTATATGGGAATACAGCAGTCCGTACCCCCTCCCTTGGAAAATATTCTCTACCCCACAAATAGACAACAACGAGCCGCAGTACAAGACCCCAGACAAGAGCCAAATATGTCTCATAATTTTGGTTGTTGTGCACAAAATTCATTCTAAACAGAAGAAATTCCTGCTGACTGCCTGTCATTCTCCTCGATTTGTTCTCTTTTCTTCTCCCTCTCTCTCTCTCTCACTCTTTCTCTCACCCACTCTCTCGCTCTGGCTTGCTCTTTGTTCAGTTGAGCCCAAAGATATACGGGCCACAAGCTGAAAGCACATTTTAAGCACTGCCTTTGCATGTGGGTGAGGGTGGAGGAGGAGAAAGTAACTACCCCAACCTAACCGCACTTCCTTTGCACTTCTAAGGACACCCTCTCCCTCTCTCTTCCTCGCCGTCTCCCTCTAATGCATGCAAAATATGCTCGACCGCCGTTTGACATTTACAAATGACAAACATTTGACAAACAAAATGTCCTTTTGTCAGTGTGTCCTGCGCGTGTGACAGGAGCATTGTCGTAAGCGCTTAATGTGGGCGCTACAGCTGCGCTGGAGGCGTGGCATATTTGATGTAGAGCCCGCAGCAGCAACTTGCAGCAAATCTGTGCGTTATTACCTCAAAACACGGCAAGGAAGAGCAGCAACAAAGAACAATTAAAATACAAGAAACTTGAGGAAATGTCACAGTGTGAGGGGCGGAAGATGATAAAAGAGCGAAGCATCTATAAATACAGGCCAATTAAATGAGTTTAATGAATGAGGGGGAGAGGATGAATAGCGAAAGGCTTGAGTACAAAGATTTGAAAACAAGCTGTATAAAACCTTTTCGCGATAATCAAGAGAATTGCTTTTTATGACATTTTGAATGGGTTCTGATGTCCAAAACAAGCATCAGCTGTTAAACGTTTACGTAAGAGGAACAAAAAGGAATGCACGAAAATAAAATAAGCGCGCAAGAGCGTAAAATTGAGGAAGAGTGAAGCATCAGCAGTCAAGAGGGAGAGAGAGAGAGAGCGAGAGAGAAAGAGAGAGTGAAGCACCAGCTGTAAAACATTTACGAATGAAGCACAAAAGGGAAGTCACTAAATTTGCGAGAGAGGCAGGGTGTAGCAACAGCTGTAAAACGTTTACGTATGAGGCAGAAAGAGGAACGAAAAAAGGAAATGTGTACTCCTAAGAGCAAGATATTGAACGCATATGCAAATTACAATAGAAAATCTCTTAATAGCTCAAGGTAATGCAATTAACAATATACAATAAATGTAAAATATAAATAAATATATATATTGGACTGTGAATTGTGAATTGAAACTTTGCATACGTTCTGACATCAAAGAGTATTTCAAGAGCCACAAACTAACTATATGCACACAATATCTGTTATCGAATGCTCTGAATCTAGAGTAGTTACAGCTTGTTGTTGTGCCCGTTAAGCTTACTTTACTGTAGTTAGTTCACGTAGCAGCACTTTGGGGCGGGGTTGAACATCAACAACATTTCGGACTGAACGCAATACACCTGGCCGGCGCGCTAACAAGCAGCGGGACATTACTTTTAATAAACTCCAGGCCAACAGATAGGCCTCCGCGTCCATGTGCGGCCATTGTCCTGTACGCGTGTGTCCTGGGTGTGGCCAGCACGCACCTACGCAGCCAGCTGAGGGGTTTGTGGATGGGGCGGGCGGGGTCTCTAGCTATATTTACAGACGGGCCCAAAAGTGCTTGCACTCTCCACAGTCTGTCGGCCTTTTTTTTCGGTTCGTGTAAATATTTGGCTTTAATAGAATTAAATGATGAAGAAGCGCATACTCAGAAAATAAAAGGAAAATTGTTTGCCACCCTCGCTAACAAGGGGCTGAGGGCGGGGTCTACACTTAAATTAATAAAGTAAATAATAAGCATTACGTGAGGAACAGGACACAGCTCGCCCAGGTGGAGGTGGACAGGTGGACAGGTGGACAGCACAAGACCGGACAGGATACGGGCGCGTTGAAAGTGAATTAAACGTCATTTATGTGGCTTAAAAAACTGCGCGCCGAAAATATGTTTTTTCGGTAGTACTTTTTTGTGCTATGAATTCCCATTTTTTGCAGGACTTTTTGGTGCTACGCTTTGTTGATTAATTTATGGTCCTGGGTCCGGGTCCGGGTCCGGGTCCGGGGCATGGGGACTTGGGCTTACAATATTTTGTGGCTCTTAGCGTCAAGCACATTGCAGCAGTTAGCGCCTAATCCAGCTCAATAGGGCTCAGCTGCCAAGGCAGCCGCCAGGACGAAGCCGACACACAGGACACAGCCAGGACACACACAGCCAGGACACACGGCGACGCGTTTGCGGCTGGGCTTAAGGGCGCTGCGCAAAGCTCTTTGATTGAATTGGAGAATTGGAAAATGGGAACTGGCAATGAACATAATTATGCGGCTGCTGTCAAGTGGCCGGGCACTTTATTTAAAGGCGATCCCGGGATTAGTCGATTACCCGCCCAATGTCCTTTTTGCGGCTCGCACTTAAAGCTAACTTACGCAATATTCGGGCCAAGTGTAGGCGACGCCTTTCGCAGGACTTGAACTTACCTAAAAAGAAAAGAAGCAGAAAATACAAATTTAATTTAAATTAATTTCAACAAAAATCGAGACAAGTGACAGGATAAGCGGGACAAGGGCGTGGCAGATGATAGACGACATTGTCATTATGTCAAAATCTTCGAAATAAATTGCCTTTTCTTTTGCTCAATTTTAAAGACCCTACTTAAAAATCCATTAAAAATTAGCATGAATCCATAAAAGGGACAACAAATGAGTAAAAGATTGCGAAAGAGTTGCACAACGCACTCGAGATACCCTTTAGCTGTAGATGGGATTGTGAACGATAGCTTGAAAGCAATAAAAGAGTGGAGGTGGGTAAAAGAACAATAGTGTATTTGAAATATTTATAAAATAATTAAATTAATTACTAGAGTAATTACGCCTGAATTAATTACTTGGGTAAATGCTTGTTAACTCAAAGATGTTTATCATTACATTAGTAATTGTAGAAGTAATTAAATTTCAATTACTTAAGTCAATTAACAATACATTATTTATTATAATTATTAGGTACACAAGTAATTAAATATTTTATGGTAAGATTGATTTAAGTAATAAATTATAAAAAGTGAAAAACACTTCTGTTCTTCTATTAGTTTGAGGTGGAATTCCTATTCAATTACTAAAGTAATTAAAAGCCATAAAAAACTAATTGAATGGTAATTAAGTAATTGACATAAGTAGTTACTTGAGTATTATAAATTGTATTTGCAGTTTCTCTTCTACAACTTAACCACACTATTTATAATAAGCCTTAGCTCTTCGACATACTGTTAACATTTGCCACAGGCTCATTTAAAGCGTAGACACAAATTCGGTTTTATTTTGTTTTCCTTTCATGAAATTGACAAGAAGCTGTCATTAATTTGCATCAAATCAATTTCTCTTCGACAGCTGCCCTGCCCTGCCCGGCCCTGTTTTGTTGCCTTGGCCTAGGCGCAGGCGACATAAAAATGCAAATTTTGTTGCTTTTGGGAAAAGGACAAGGACATGATCGAGGGCGAGGCAGCAAAAGGAACTCAACTGCCGCAGCTTGACACGAGCAGAGGCAGAGACGCTCTTCACGCATATGTGACATGGCAACAAAAATTGCTAAAATATTATTACAAGTAATAGGCACAAGGAGCAACAACAACAATTTGTGGCAGGGGCAGACTTGAGTTGGGGAGGACGACCGAAAAGGGTGTTGAAATTGATGCCAGTGGCAGGCAGCTGGCTTGATGATGGGAATGATGGGGATGATGTGGATGATGCCTGGCTATATCAATAGGCATATCAATACAGCCGACACACACACACACACACACACACACACACACACACACACACACAGTTCTCAGGCCCTAGCCTGCGGTTAGACGTGCCCGAAATACATTAAAAGTTAGACAGCAAACAGGCGCAGGCTCTGGGACAGGGGCGGGGCGGGAGGGTGCACACTTGGGGGCATTTTCTATACAAACAAATTGCTGCGTACGCGACTTGAAAGCCAAAAATTGATTGATGTTACTTTGCGTAGTCTTTGCGTAGTCTGCTTTTAGGCCAAGTTAGTCAGAGAGAGAGAGCGGCAAAGAGGGGAGCAGGCAGAGGAAGAAAGCTGGCTCTAATGCGATTTTGAGTGCTCATTGTTGGCCATTAGTTGGAGTTGTAGAGAAAGCCAAGTTTCGCATGTGTTTCTCTCCCTCTCTCTCTCTCTCTGCGCAACGCCTTGAGAAATGCGCATTTAATTGAGTGTGCTGCGGAGCGGGGCGGGCGGGGCGGGTTGGAGGTGGGGCTGGTAGGGTATAATTGAATAACTGTCAGCACTTTAATTAGAGCGTAAAAAATTGCAATCGCAATGACATATAATTGCAATTGCGCAGCAGCAGCTGCAGCGTCATTTGTTGGCAACGCATTTAGCTCGACCTTATTTAAGAGAGAGAAAGCGAGAGAAGCACATCTAGAGCAAGAGATGCAGAAGAGGGAGGGGGGTCTGCTATATAGAGAAAACATGTATTTATGATATTTATTGAAATCCGCATCTGCATCTGCATCTGAATCTGCATCTGCATCTGCTCGTTATGTGTAGCTGCTGTAGCTTTGGCCACAATTTCTATCCAATTAAAGCGCAACGAATTGTCTAACCTTTTGTGTAATAATTTCACATTTACAGCGACAGAGACAGAGACAGCGAGAGAGACAGCGACAGCGACAGAGACAGAGAGACAGAGAAATGGACAGGGAAAAAACAAAATTTAAATCCAATTAAAACCAAATAGAACTTGCAAACAAACTTTTGTGTTTCATTTCAATTTACAGAAAATTTCAACAACTGTTTCAAATTTCAAATTGAGAGAAATGCATTTGTGCAATTTTAATTCTGCGATTTGGGAAATAGTTAATGACAGCTCTTTAATTAGTGTGCAACGATTTACTCAAACAGTTTCAAACTATTTCATTTGTAGCCAATTATCTTGCCAACCAAAAGTAAATATATTAAATGTACAATTTGAAGCAATGCAAATTGATTAAATGAGATATTGAAAGAGTTCTTTTGTAAACAGCTCTAAAGAGCATCAAGTAATAAAGTGAGAAAGATGTAGCAATGGAGGACACACATAACAGTCGAGGC
The DNA here is from genome assembly GCA_035045725.1 of Drosophila ezoana. Lineage (NCBI taxonomy): Eukaryota > Metazoa > Arthropoda > Insecta > Diptera > Drosophilidae > Drosophila > Drosophila ezoana. Next base: position 1,857,111 of record JAWNOU010000207.1, read on the forward strand.
AATCATATATTAACTTAATTAAAAAGCACAAAAGAGCAATGTGACCATGGAGGACAAACATTTCAACGGCAACTCTTTGATGTTAGGTTAGTATACAAGAGAGATGAAAGAGGTATACATGAAGGACAGATATCTAAGTTGTATTTTATGCGCTATGCAGATCAAACAGATCAATGTGACCATGGAGGACACACTTTAAAATGGCAACAGCCAGATTAACAATATATAGTGCAGGTTAAAAGAAAACTGTGCACATGGGGGAGAAATGTTAATGATATGTTAGGTAACATAAAAAGCATTGTGATAAAGTTATCAAAGACAACAAGAAAGTAGGTCAGGGAATTGGCAAATCGCATGATAAACTGTGAAATAAATGATCTTAATTGATTATAATCAAAAGTTTGTCCATTGAATGGCAACTAAGATGACAATGTGCAGAATATTGTTAACATGAAGTGCTTTAAGAGTAGAGTCTAGGTAGATGCTTGACGGAGAAAATAATATGAACATGGACAGAAAAGGTAAATAGAAAGAGAACCAATAGCAACAAAGTTAACATGGAGAATATGTAATTTAAGCTGAAACACAGACAAAAATCGTATAGTTCCAGAAGTCTGTAGAAGATGTAGAAACAAGCAAATGTTCAACATATTCTGCAAGGAGAGCCAAGAAAACTTGAAACTTATGAGCTTCAAATATGATAGATATCAAGTCAAACAAAATCCCGTTTTAACTGCACTTGCACATTACATGCCGAACCATAAACTCTGAAACATTTTAAACAAACTCACGGCATTTTGAATGAAGTCACAAAATGGCGTCATTCTTAACGCCATTTGGGAAAATAAAAGCAGAAAACACATGTAAGCATAAAGATATACATTTATTCGCATTTATATAGGTAATATGGGCAGCAATCGGGCCAAAAGGGGCGTGTCGCAGCGCACATAAAAATCGTTTGGCAAAATCGCATTTTCCATGTTGCGCCCGCAAAGTATGCAACATTTATTTTTAATGCCAGTTAACAAAAAAAAAAAGTCGCATCGGGGGAAAAACAAGAATTTTAGCCAGTTTTATGCATATTCGGCACATATAAATTTTTACGCGTTTAGAATATCAATTTGGTAGATGCGATTTGGCCATAAATGCGGCACGAAAAACAACTAAGGCATAAATTCATGGCATATTTGCGCTGCGTCTCCCCATCCCCCTCCCCCACTCCATCTAGCTCTTTCTCTTTCTCTATCTGTCTCTTTAGTCTGTATTTTTTTGTTTGACTGCACTGTTTGCTGTGGCATTTAAAAATCCATTTTGTTGTTTGTTGATTTTCCTTGTTGTTGTTGTTTTTGTTGCTGTTGCGTTTGTGACATGTTTTCCTGCGGTTTGCGAGCGTTTTTTAACGCGATTTGGTTATTTGCTTTGCTTTTGTTGTTGTAAGTTGGACATGTTGCGGTTTTTGTTTGTTAAATTAAATTATGCGGTTTTGCGCACACACACACACACACACACAAAGAGAGAGAGAGAGAGAGAGAGTGCACATATAAATTAAGCAAACAGCAAACTAATGAAAATTCAATTGCAAAATACAATTACATTGTTTACCCTGCTGGCCGCTAGATGTCGCAGCAATTGTCTGTTTCCGTTACTGAACACTATTACTTTATTTAATTTGTTGTTTTTCAAACATTTCAGCCATTTCCCTCTAATTTAAATGAAATATAAAACAAGCTTCATTCTCATTCACTTTGACAATTCGCAATTCGCATTCGTTGGCCCGCGCGTTTATGTTCTTTGTTTTTGTGGCGCTTTTTTATGGTCCTTTACAACACTAAGAACTAAAGCCCGGTACGACAATTTCGCACCCTCTCCCTCGCTCTCGCGCTCGTGGGCGGCTTTGTGCTAGGCGTTGGGGCAAAAGTTTTTTGCATGGCACTTAAAAAATTTATAAAGTGCTTTGAGCAGACTGCCCCACAGCAGCCCCCCCTGTCCTGCTCTTTGCTCTGGCAATGAAGTGCAAATTGCAGCATAAAGTGTTGGCCATGCTGCCTTGTTCACTGCCACGCCCACACGCTTCCGTTTCTCGACTTTTGCTGCTTTGTCACAAGAGCAAAAAAAAAACACAAGAAAAAAAATAAACTGAAAATCTGCAAAAGCGCCCATGAAACAAGTCACTTGCAGCTACAGTTACTAGAAAGAGCACCTCTCTTTCCCTCTCCCCTCCCTTTCCCTCTCCCTCTCTCTACTCTCTCGCTCTCCTTTACTCGTCTCTCACAGTTTAACGAGCAGTTTTTTTCTTGTTTTTGGCAAACTTTTTTGCCTGCCTTGGCTAAGTTTCGCCAAGCCGCCCCTGCCACGCCTCTTCACCTACGTCGCGCACTTTTAATTGTTTCGAGTTCTTTTTTTTTAGCATTTTCTTTTTTTCCTCTTTTTTACACGTTTTCACTTATCTTGCGCGCACTTTTCTAGCGCAATTTGTTTCCGGCGACGCCTTTAAGTATGCAACGCTTTTTATTTACAGTCCAGCTAGCTCTATCTCGCTCGCCCTCTCTCCCTCTCTATCCCTTTCTCTTTCCCTTCCCGCACTGTTTCGACTCTCGGACACATTCATAAATCTTGCAATTATCGCACATTTTTAAACGGACAGTCAATAATTAAAAATCTGTTTGGCATAAATGAAGTGCTGGAAAATGAGAGAAAACTTTTGTGTGTGTTTGTAAAAAGGTATGAAAGGCGCATTGAATAAATATACCCTACAATGAACATATTTGTTTTGAGCATAAATAAACAAAACTCAAGAGAAATTTAAACATTATTGTTATTCCATTTCTAATGCACAAAAGCGTAAACTAATTACAAATAAACCCCCCCTGCAATTCAATCTTAAAACAACATTCGACTAAAGTACGCCAAAAAAAAAATACGCTAAAAAAATATCGCAATAATTTATGGTATTTTATAGATAACGCCCGTAAAGTTTGTTTTGTTTTGTTTTTGTGCTTGGCTGCCAAATGTTTGGACGGGATTTTGATTGGTAAAATCCATTCACATCATTTTTTTTTTTGTAAATAATCGAAACTTTTGCTTGGCTGGATTTTTATCTGGCTGCGATTGTGTTAAATAATTTTTAAATTATTCAAAAAAGTACGCTGAATAAATATGAATATGCATATGACCATGCTATACCCCATACATATGCATATTTGTATATTGCATAAATGGATAATATGCCAGCTGACATGAGCCACTATTGACTCAAGGGTGCAGGGGCAATTAATTGTGATCCAATATTTTTGCATGCACGCACGTATTTATTTTATGATCTGACAACCTGCTGCTGCTGCGTACTGTGCCTTATCAGTGGCAGCGTGTGGCAGGCACAACGAAACACAACTAACAAGTAAGAGGTTCTAGTCGGGGAACTCTTCCGACTAGGGGATACCCTGAACCCTCTTCTTCCAACACCAAATGCAAATATATATTATATTCTAGAATCAACATATCAAGTTTGGTGACTCAATTTGCCCAAAAACAGGAATGTCGATATCAATTTTTAACGATTACTCTGAAACGGAGTAAGTTATCGATTATCGGAAACAAACTCGATCTGCGTAGGCACTAGAAGGACCTACAGCTAAATTTCGGACGGAGAGACGGATAGACGGACAGACGGTCAGACGGACGGACAGACGGACGGACAGACAGACGGACATAGCTTGATCGACTTGGCTATTGATGCTGATCAGGAATATATATACTTTATGGGGTCGGAGTTGCTTCCTTCTGCCTGTTACATACATTTGGATTTTGCACAAAAACAATATACCCTTTTTAACCATTTTTAATGGGTTCAGGGTATAAAAAGTATGGGATGCGACTCGCAGAAGACTTTAAAATTTAATAAAAAATCAACCTGAAAAACCTGGCTGTATGTCATAAAAAGAAAATCATAAGAAATAACGGTACAGGTAATGCTAGATATGAAAATAAACTTTGCCCATAGAACTCTGCAAAAGGGCGGGGCGGTATGAGGCTTTCATCAGTTTGTTAGCGGAAATTTGCCGAAAAAGGTTAAGTTGTAATATTTCGTCACCTTTTGGCCATGCAGAGAAAAAGCACGCAAGTGAGGGCAGGAGATGGGAGGAAGGGGAGGGAGGGTGGCGAGTCAAGGCAAAAGCTGTGCATAATTTAACGCATGCAGCTGCCAGACAGAAGAACGCCCGAACCCAACGAGTGGCCCGTAATATATGCCATACACACAATACACACACACACACACACACACACACACACACCAAAAATACGCTATTACCATAAATGATGTATGTGTATGTGTGTGCGTGTGTGTGAGGGCACCGGAAGTCACTTTAACGATGCGCGAGTAAGTAATAACAACAGAAAAAATATATAAGTGTACACACACACACGTACGCACACACAGGGCAAGAAGTAACGGGAAGAGCCAACAAAATGGCGCACATTTGTCTTGTTTTCACACACATCTCTGTGTGCGTGTGTGTGTGTGGGTTGTTAATGCGCACAATGAGACAAGCTAGACACACAAATGCAAATATAAAACTAACAACACACACACACACACGCCCAGACAGACCGAGTACCTGTTCGCATTGCTAACTCTACCTGAACTGCCCTCTCACCGCCCGCTCACAAACAAATCCAAGCTGCGAACGTGAAGTCTCTGGCCAAAAGCAATGCTGAGATTGCCGCCCAGCAACAAAAAGAAACAAAACCAACAATAAAGGTAATTCAACTGTGTGGGAGTGTGTGTGTGTGTGATAGAGTAAACCTGTGTATATGTATGTGTGTGTGTGGATATGACCAAAGTTGGAGGCGGATTGCTGTCAGGCAACAGTTGTGTTAATTTGCTGCATTACAGGGTATCTAATCAGCCTGTGCAATCTCTAAAAAATACTTTTCAAAACAATCGATAACTTAGATATCGATACTTTTATCGTTATTATGTAATAACTAATGATGAGCACAAAAACTATCGAAACTAGTTTGTTAAATTGTTGAGGGCAGAATAACAAGAGGGTGCCTGGTTCGAATCTCTTAGAGAGATATCTATGCATATTCACTATAATAATAATTACTTCTATACTCTTCATTCACACCCGAAAGGGCATTCACTAGTCCATCATGCCCGATCACCTTGGTCTAATATTTGATTTAGGATGTTGGACAATGTTTGCATTTCTCTGGTGCCGGACTTGATGCTGCGTCGTCGTCGTCTGGCGGCTGGTTCTAGTTGCTGTCTGTTTGCACAGCGGAAGCAAAAACGGCAGAAAAAAAGAAAAAGAATTTTGAAAAAAGAAAACGAAGCATGACAAAAAAATACAGGAAAAATACCTGAAAAAGGCATTCGAATTGGATCATTTTGGCTCAACTGCTGTTTGCAGTCCAACAGGGACTGGACAGCATATCTTTGGAGAGCACAGGTTGTTGTTGCTGTTGCTGTTGTTGTTGTTGTTGTTGTTGCACAGGAGCTGTTTGTTCAGGTTCGAGTTTTGGGCTTGGGTGCTTAGGCAAATGTTTGTCGTGAAGAACTGAAACAGAAATTCGCTGACTGGTTGGCATTTATGGTGCACAAGTAAAATTATGAGCCATGAGTTGAAAAACAACAACAACAACAACAACAACAACGACGATGACGACGATGAGGAAGAGTAGGGGGGAGTGCATAGCAGCATAGCAGACTAAGGGGGGAAGTGCATGTGAGACCATGAGACTAGGCGGCAATTGCCAGAGGTAAAAGCGCAGGAGATGAGAAAATATGACAGCCAGACATGCAGAAAACTGTAACAAATCTAGCCCAAAGACAAAGAGAGAGAGGAAGAGAGAGAGAGAGAGAGGGGTGTATAAATTGCAGGCATGGTCGCTGCCAAAGGGAGTTGCTGCCGCTGCAGCATGTTGCAAGCTGCCTGCCGCAGATGAAGAGAAATGTGCAGCTTATGAAATGGAACAAGTGCAACACATGCGAAATGCGAATTGAGAAATTTGCCACAATAGCAGCAGCTGCCAACGTTGCCGCCGCCGCCGTCGCCGTTGCCGTCTCGGCAAATTTTCATAGCCTTTTAGTCCTTAGACAAACGTGCAGCAAAGGCCTTGAGAAAAAGGAGGCTGATGCTGATGATGCTCTACCATATCAGATGCTCCGCCGTCTGCCACGCCCCTCTTCACCACAGTTCTTGTGATAAAGCGGAAATTGCTGTTTTTCTTTTTATTCCGATCTAACTTTTCGTCATTTGCACAACAAACACGAAAAGAAACGAAACCCACCGGAAATGAAATCAAAATGCAAAAATGGCGCATTTATCAGCACTTGTTTCCGCAAATATCTTAAACACACACACACACACACACACACACACACACATATGCATACACAGACAAACATAAAATAGCATATTCAAACGGTTATTGGGACTGTTGGGCGGGAGAAAGGAATAATTACTAAATTAACAGAAAGCCAAGTTTAAAGATTAAATTCTTTAAAAGTTCAAATCAGAATTAAAACTGGTTCTTGCTCAAAACTTTTCCTTAATGTTATTTTTACAATTTTAATCTTACAAATATCAATAATAATAGTAAAAACAATAGCTAAAAACAATAAATTATAATAATAATAGTACTAAATATTTACATTAAAATAATAATAATAATAATAATGAGAGTGTATAAAAGTTTTGAAGAATCCTTTTCCAACACTTTCCACTTGTCACCCGACTAGAGCTCTTTTGCTGGCCACAATATCTAAGCAAGAGCTACCAAGGTAAGTTAGATGATAACCCCTCCTCCCCCACACACACACACCCCCCTCCCCCCTTCAGCCTTGTGAACACCCTGAAAATGAATCGTTTTTGGCGGTTTTCATGTGGCTACTCCAGCAAATTTGGCTCTGTCCGGGAGCTCAGTTTCAGAAATTTGTTTGCGGTTTATTCTGCAGCTGGGCAAAAGGAACAAAAGGCGGAGAAAGCCGTTGCAAACGTTTGCGGTTATTTTTGGGGAGGTTTTCATTTCTGATTTTTTCAGCTTTTTGTTGCTGGCCCATCCAAAGTCTAGACATTGCCATTTCCGCTTAACGTGACTGCTGTCCGAACTGTTTTGCGCCGTGCCGTGGCCCAAGTGAAGAAATGTTGTGAACGGGCTGGCAACCTCATCATCAACATTGTCATCAACCAGTTTCAAATTTGCATATTGGCGACAAACAAAAAATAGGAGAGAATTAAGCCCTTAAATATAACAAAGGAAAACCCTAGCTCTGGCCTTTTGTTAATGATTATTTCTTTTATACATATTTTTAATATTTTGTGTTTTATTCTACTTTTCTTTCAGTTTGCTCTTTTTAAAGTTGCACTCTGCTGGGCTTTAAATTAATTTCAGTTTTTGTGGCTAATTTGGGGGCGGCTTTGCCTTTTTGCCCACAAAAATCTGCTTTGGTTTTTCCGACTGTACTTTTTGGACTAAAGTCGCTTTGTTGACATTAAAATCCAATTTACAAAATGGCAAATGTAATAAATATAACTGAGCAAACGTAAAGTGCATATGCCATAAGCTAGAGTCAAGTGCCGACTGGCACATACCCTGTACATAACTCAAAAGTCGTACAAAGCGAATTGTAGGACAGGCATACCCAATTTGCTTGGCTATATGTTGAAGACTCTTCTTATTGAATAGTTGTAAAGTTTACAGGGTATTGGCGGGAGATATTCAATCTCTAATACGGATACAATCTTGTCTGAGTACTCAAACATAGACATACCGAATATTAGGACTCTTGCTTCACTTATACCTGAGTTCACATAGACTAGATATCTTTAGTCTTTAACAATTTCGGGGCTGTGTGAGCGAAAATGTAAGCTCTGAAGCATAAATACTCTTTGTTTGGTACCTAAAAACGGATATACTCAATGTCATATCTCTAGCTCCATTAGAGCCCGAGTTCACATAGGGCAGAACTCAGGCTTGCAGCTTAGGATAGAACTGTAGGGTATTAAAAGGCACTTTCTATGCATATGAATGCTGGCCAGGCTAAGCAAATGGTTTACAAAATGGCAAACTCAACGCACTGCCACGCCCCTTGTTTATATCATAAACTCCCGTTGTTTTTAAGTGCAACGCAACAAAAGCTAACACAGGCGAGTTTTCTATACGCGCTTCCTATGCATGCCTGGGGCAGAGCATCTGAAAGGGGGGAAGGGGGATCGCCGTCCATGCATAGCAATATTATTGCCAATTCTGCAATGTTTACAATTGGCCAGGGAGAGAGAGAGAGAGAGAGAGAGAGCGAGAGACAGTCCTAACGACTGAGAGAGAGAGAGAGCGAGAAAACGAGCCGAGCGAAAACAAATTCGATTCCAAATTGAATTTTTATTGAATGTTGGCGGCAAACGAGACCAAAAACCAAAACCCGACTCGAGAGGGAATCCCCCAACTTGTCGGCGGCTTGTTGTGCATTTGTTTTGCCATTTGATTTTCCCATAGCCACATTTGCTTTGACACATTTTTTTTGTCTCAGTGTAGGACAGCAAATGCCATTTTCTCAGCAGGCAAAAAATGCTGCCAGCATGAATTAAAATGCACACAGCTGCACATTCCCTCTCTCTCTCTCTCCCCCGCTCCCCCTCTCTTTATAGATGTATATAGTTCATGATAGTTTTGTGTGCGTTTCTTGCTTACAGCAAGTCGACTTTTTTTTATCGCACCGGAAATGTTATAGAAATTGCGCTTATCAGAGCCAGAACAAAAACAATAAAACTGCTGCTGCCGAGGCCTCTGACCGACTTTTGCTGGCAGTTTTATGTTTTGCAATAATTAAAATGCCGCCCGACTCTGTCTGCCAGTTAGACTATGATATATAAATATATATATGGCATGTGCAAGGCATATGATATAAGCAGAGATAGCAAAAGTTAAACGGAAGTTAAAAGCCAACTTAGCTGCATAGCAATTTATTCATTGTGCGGCTCTTTCTAGGTCCAGGGATCATTTCAACTTACCTGCAATAGAGAGAGAGAGTAGGAAAAATACATTTAATAATTGATTTTTAAGAATGATTTACAAATCTCAGGATCTTTTAAAGAATTCCTGGAAATATTTAGTATGCATTCAACTGAGTTTATGTAGGAGGCAATCAAATAAAGTTCTCTTCGATAACTCAGAATCTGGCAGAGATAAATGAGGTTTACAAGCAAATGGGTTCATAAGAAAGGCAACTAATAAGGTTTAAGGCTAACATACTTATTGTTTCTAAATAAAACCAACAATAATTAAAATTGAATTACGTAAAAAAAAACATTTTATAGCAGAAATTGAATCAGGTTCAATAGAAATTTTGAATTTGTCACAACATCTGTGACTTATTTATTATTTATTATGCAGCTGTGTCTTAAAAAGTGCCTCTTCAAAGGCCCTATAACTAACGCCGGAGTGAAAGCTAATAAGTTTAACAAATGCCCAGCGTTAAGAGCTCTTCGAGACCGAGACCGAGACCAAGACCACGACCTCTGTCACTTGGCAAGGCGTGGGGGCGTGGCTAAGCTTGTAATTGCATTTGGTGCGACGACGCTGACAGGCGGCTAGATGAAAAATAATTAAAAGCAATGACAACTTGGTTTTACTTTCACAGAGGCGTGTCTTCATGCGGGGGAAGCACACACACACACACACACACACACACACACACACACACACACACACACACACACAGAGGCAGAAAAACAAATCCCCAAACACGTCGCTCACATTTCAATTTACGCATGAAAATGTCATTTCCGACAAGGCACGAACGAAGGCGGGTTCGAAATTTGCATGCAGGAATGTTAAGGGAAATACAAGCAAAAAAAAAAAAAAGTTAATAATAAAAAAATAAGTCACAAGAGCCAGAAGCTGCCTGGCCTATGCTCAACTACGTCAAGTACCGCCCACCTCCCTACAGCTTCCCCCCGCCCCCTCAGAGTTCGGGCGATATCTTCTAGCTGTCCCCTCTGGCTGGGCTGCCTCCTCGGGCTGTCTTTCTATTTGTCTCTTGCCACGTTACGCACGCCAAAAGTGTAATAAAATTAAGAATTCCAAAGCTGCCGTGACAAATTCTTCTTATTTTCTCTTATTCTTTTTTTTTTCATACGCAATGAATGGCGCATGGACAAGCGAAGCAGGAGGGGGGAGGGGCGAATGAGTGAAGCATTACTGACAGCTCACGACAGCGACGACGACGTTGAGTGCCAATTTTGCGCCAAGGAAACTCTCATAGTTTCTGGGCTGGGGGCGTCTAAGAACCGACTCCCAAATGATGGAAGTACCCAGTATATTAAGCCATAAAATTAGTGCGGCCGCGTGCAGCATAGACCAAGGTGAGGAGGCGGGGAAATGAGTGAAGGGGAGTGCCGCTGCGTACGTGAGCGGCATTAGCCAAACGAGCAGCTCGACAAGAAATTTGTTTACTTCTGATACATATAGATATATATATATATTAATCGCATAATTAGGGCACAGCAACAGGAATTATAATTTGAGTTGAGCATCAAAAGATTAAAGAGTCTGTGACAGAATGTTTGGACAATTAGAGCAGGCGCTCAATTCAACTTGAGCTATGCTTAAGAACTTAACATATCTCAGGATCTTTTTGAGTTTCAGTTGGAAAATTTGGGATGCAGCTTAGCTAAGCTGCTGGCAATACAAATATGCTTTAGAGCTTGACATACCTCACATACTTTTTGAGTTCCAGCTAGAGACAGCACCAATATGCTTAAAGATTTGACATATCTCAGGATCTTTTTGAGTTCCAGCTGGGAGATTTGGTATGCAGCTTAGTCTAGACTCTGGCAATAGAAATATGCTTAAGAAGTTGATATATATCTCAGGATTTCTTTGAGTTCCAGCTGGAAGCTGGCCGCACGAATCAACTTCAAAATCTATACAAATGTAACTTTTTCTTTGGATCTTTTTGATTGAGCATGCTAAAATTTTGCAAACAAACTCATTAGACGCCCATCTAGGCATTAAAGCTGTTGTGAATTTGCGGTTGAGTATTAGAGCTGTCAAAATGCGTATTTCGCAAAACCTGCCAACAAACAAGAAGCGGCACAACCAATCCAGTGGGTTACACGCAGACATCAGTCGGTTAGACAAATTAGTATGCAAGAGACCAGAGGACGACAGACAGATGTTTTTTGTAAAGTTATGAGCGGCTGACTGACTGACTGACTGACTGACTGACTGAATGACTGACTGAATGACAGACTTATACGAGCCGACAAATTAATGAGTTTGTTATCATTATCATAAAATGATGAGCGCATGATGCTTATGAATAATATTAAAAGAACAAGAAAGGGGCGCGAGTTGTGCTCTAGAGCAGAGCAGAGCAGAGAAAATGTTAATCAGGTCATCTGTGATTTTTGATTCGGAAATTATGCAATCGACGGCACGTAGATGAACGTGATGATGATGACGATGATAATGATGATGACGACGATGTTGTAAGATCTTGATATTTGCAGCCCACACAACATTTGTCAATTTAAATGAGCCATAAGCACATTTCGCCAATTTTTATGATTAATTAAGTGTCTACATTAATTGCAGTCGAACATGAAGCCAAGCAACAGCCGAACAACATCTAAGCAACAAGCTGACCGACGCCCCATCCCCCCCTCGGACTAGCCCCTCAGGCGCCTCGAGTCCCAATGTTGCCCCAGCAATTTGCTGCCAGGTTGCGCGCATTGGCCAGAACAAATTGCAAAGCAATCGCCAGGGCAAACGGAAAAAAAAAGACCAGATGCCTATTTGCAGATTATGAGGGATATGAGTATCTCTGCGAGAAGATACGTGGGGGGAACAGCGAGCACGAGGGGAGGGTACGGTCAGGCAGATACTCATACATGTGTGGGAGTAAAGTATCGCTGTTAATACACTCGACGAAAAACGCTGCTGCAAGTTATAGTTTCAGCGTCGGACTAGCAGCGGGAAAGTCGCTGGCTCAACTTTAGCATTTCTATATAATTACCTTTAATTCTTGTCACAGTTTCTTAGTATTCACAATGAAAAATAAATAAATTGTCAATTTAAGCCCAATTAGTGACGATATTTCTATTGGATCTCGGCACTTCTTCATGCTGTTTTTCGCTGAGTGCATGAGCAGATACTCATATGTGATACTTGCTATCATTTTTCGAATACTCAACGATGCATGTGTGCTGTTCATGTTGGCAACTTTAAAAGCCAGAAACTCAGTGGTCTGTTGCTAACGTTAGCCAGGTTAACACACACAAACACACACACACACACTCAACTCGCTTGCATAGTTTGTCGAGTGGCCGAAAGTTTATTTCTGGTTTCGTTTTTATCAGACAGTTGTGGCCTTTGACTCTGCCCCCTCTTGCTTTTGACTGGTCTGCAAATGCAGTTAGTTCTCGTGGCCAAACATTTTGGAGCTTAGCCAAATGTTGTTAACTTCATTGAATTGTACACAATTTGAAGATGGCTTTAAGCCAGTGCCTTGCCTGAGCTGGGCCTAATTAAGTGCAACATAATAAATCAACAAATTTATGCGGCCACGTTCAAAGCTTATTAATAGGCGCGGCGCGGCCCAATGGGGCATTTGCCATGGACAACAGTACACATAAAACAGAACCCAATGAAAGAAATACGCAGCACAATAAATAAACATGACAGATAAAACACAAGACAGGCGGCAGTAGCAGAAATTACGCCGAAAGAAGCAAAAAAACAAATGTTTATTAACTCGAAATCTAATCAACATAATCAACATCCCAAAAGATCATTAACAGAGCTAATTATTAACAGCGCACGTAGCGAGCCGCACGTAAATAACAGAAGCTGTAAAGAGCATCCCATATGTTATACGCATAACTCGGGATCTTTTAGAGCTAGAAATCTAAAATTTTTGGCGTATACCACACGTAGGGTCTACTACAAGTACCTGAATCAAATTTTGTGGGGCTCGTTAAGGCAAACGAAAGATGGTCTAATATATATATATACATATATAAAAGCAGCTTGTCATATGCAAAATATGTTGCTTTTTGGCAAACAGACAACTGACAGCTGCATAAACATATCAGAAATTGCGTCTACGCGAAATTCCCTATAACGTAATTAATATGAATGTAATTTGCAAAGGCTTCAGCGGCAGCCCAGTCCAAGCACAATAAATAATAATTAATTGTTAGGCATTGACAACAACGCAGTCTCAAAGACAAAATGTAATACTGACAGCTGCAGAGAGCAACCAAAAACTGGGTAAGGAATGCGTTGGGCATAAATTGAGAGGTGGGCATGGTTGTGGGATTGGGAGGCATATCTAAGGCCAAATGACAAGCCAACTATTTGCAAAGCTCATATAAATTATGACAATTATGACGGAGAGAGAGAGGGAGTGTTTGTGGGGGAGCGTTCATTAGAGAGAGAGAGAGAGAGAGAGAGAGAGAGCGAGTCCCAAGTCGAGTCATACGGCACGGTTGCTTATTATAATTAGCTACGAAATTGCACATGACTGCAATAAATGTTTCAATTATTTATAATCTCATCCATGTGAGTGTGCGAGTGTATGTTGTGGCTAGTTAAGCCCCTCAGCCCCCCCTTCTCCGTGGCTATTGCGCATTAATTACCTTCAATTACAAATTACAAATTACAATATGAAAGTTGCTCAAAGTGTTTTGCGAAGTCAAAAAAAATTAAAAAATAAAACGCTTACATAAATCAATTTAATTAAGCCTTAGATTTAAGCAATTAAAGCCGTCAAGAGGAGACATGTTAATGCGGGTCTGCTGCGCCAGCCTCTTCTTCTTCTAAGGTCAGTTCATAGTGTTTTCGTGTGCCAAGCAAATTAAAGTGCCTTAAAAACTTTTAATGAGCAGCGATTTATTAAGTGCCTCCCCAGCCGCAAGCTCCATGGGCTGGGAAGTCTTCGAAATGGCCAAAAAAAGAAACACTTAAATCTCCCGCAGCCCCTGCCACAGCCCCTGCCCCTGCCCCAGCCCCTGTCCCTGTAGCTGGCTCCACACAAATATATCGATCCATTTGCGCCAACCATAAATAAATTGTGCATAATTTATCTTTCAACAGCATTTGTTTAACATAAATAAAAACAAAGCGAGCGAAAAAACAGCTAAACTTAAAAAAAAATGAACGACTTGCAGATAGCCTGTAAGCAGGGAGAACACATACAAGAGCCTGCATGATCCTAATCAGATCGAAGTTTTATAAATAACCCAGCTAACTGTGTGCGATTTATAAAATCTGAGGTAAAGCTGACTTGATAATTAATACGAAAAGCTGCATACCAAATTTAACAACTCGAACTCAAATAGTTCTCGAGATATCTGTTAAGATATCTTGATGGAGAAATTAAATCCATTTGTTGCTCTTTCCTCTTTGGCTATTTATTGCCACAGGGCATTGAAAAACATTGAAAGCCAAATTAAACAAGAATTTTAGAGCAGCCAAAAACATGAATTCATTATTTGGCTCTAATGATGAGCAATGAGCAAACAGACATTCAGTCAGTTAGACAGATAAATAGCTGGATAGATGGGTGAATAGATGGATGACAGGGCCCGAAAGAGGGGGCGGGGGGTGGGCGGTAATGGTAATGAGCTGTGTGTTGATTTGATGTACCGCAACACAAAACACAGCAAATATTTGTTTATTGTTAGTTTTTTTTCCCCCCTCTTTGCCCTCTGCTACTTTTTATGTAGTTGTTGTTGTTGTTGTACGCACAAATTACGCAAAAATTAAATTGCAATTAACTGGAAATTATATCGGTAATTATGCATATGAAAGTCATAAACAAATAAGCAACATTTATTGCGCATTGGCAAACTGAGCAAACAAAATTGTTGAAATTTTCTCTGACGGCGCTCAGCTAATGCGCATAGTTTATTCAAACGAACTGGTTCAAATGAACTGCACTTGAATGGGCCTGGAAATCGAAAAAGTGAACCAGAATTAGCTAGAAATTTTTTATTCATTTGGCCCTTTCCTACTGAAGCTGCCTTTTGGGTCAAAAGTGAGCACCGGGTTGTTTTTCGAAAAATTTGTCCTTCAAGTGAAAAAGTAGTCCAAGTTTGTATGAAAA
Source organism: Drosophila ezoana (assembly GCA_035045725.1). Classification (NCBI taxonomy): domain Eukaryota; kingdom Metazoa; phylum Arthropoda; class Insecta; order Diptera; family Drosophilidae; genus Drosophila; species Drosophila ezoana. Next base: position 1,872,229 of record JAWNOU010000207.1, read on the forward strand.
ACATGAATAAAAACAAAGTGTGATCTGCGAAAGTGACGTTCCAAGCCTGAGTGGCTCAGAAGTGTGAGCGTCGAACCAGCAAGCGAAAAGTCGCTGGTTCAAATTTTGCAGTAATTGTGAATTTGTATATTTTAATGCGTGGAAAGCGATTGGACATATTTTGTAAATGAAGTTGATGCTATTGAGATATACACAAAGAAAAATGGGACATCTTTAGATCGCTTTTTATCGTTTAGCAGGCAACGACGGGTAATCTATATAATTGTATAAATCTAATTTTTATAGAATAGGTAACAGAATGTCTGACTTGAACTCTTTTGCCAAAAAACAATCATTTATTATTATATATTATTTATATTATTATATTGCTTTATATTAAAAGCTAAACACTTTAGTTAATTTATGCAAAGTACTTAATATGTGGGTCAATTAAAAACAGATGCCATTACGAACAGTTGGGCAGATGTTGTATAGAATTAAAAAATTGAAGAGAAAAAGTTTAATGAACCCTGCGAATAAATGTATTTATAATATGTGTGAACATTTCATGAATACAACTTGAAAAACAAAACGGCGCAACACACTTTACAACAACAACAACAACAACAACAACAACAAGAAGAAGAAAAATATATGAATATTCAGTTTTCAGCTGTTTTCCGCGTGTAAAGCAAATATATTTTTAATTTACAGGGAAAATGCGAACAGGTTTGAAATGCATTTTTGATATAAAGAAAATATTTTGGTGAAAATCGCGCACAAAAAGTAAACTCTTAACTAAAGCAAAAACAAAGAAATCTTTTCTTTTTTTTCTATTCTTTTTTCTTTTTGGCAATTGTCGCGCTTGCAGGAAGAAGCAGAACAGAAGCGAGAACAACTAAGCGAAGGCAACTGAGGCGCAACGAAAATGCTAATTAATGTGATTATGTTGCCATTTGAATTGTTAAACAATTGTTTAGCGATTAGTCAGGCGTCAAGAAAGACGCAGACGCTGGGAGCAGCGGGGGGAAGGGGAGGCGGAGGGGGAGAGGGGGCCACAATGATAAATTGTTGTAAAAGTGCAGCAGCAAACGGGGCGCCAATTTGATGCCAAAAGTTTTGCCATCAAGCGAGAGCAGCAAGTGAAAAGTTGCAAAAATTACACATACGCCGCGTGTGGCAGCCAGAGCGCAAGGCAGGCGGTAGGCAGGCAGGCGGAGGGTAGACGCTGAAGTAGCGCAAGTTTAAAGCTTTTGACAAGCGTCGAAAGCGCGTGCCACAAGCTACACACACAAACACACCTACGCGCACACACACACGCACACGCCTAACATTTTCACCTGGCAAAACCCGTTAAACTGCCGCAGAATGTGATTCTCTTTCGTACACTTTTTTTCTTTTTTTGGCTCTGCTCTGCTGATAAGCACAGACAAGCGCCACGCCCAGTCGCCCAGTCGCCCACACAGGAAGCCACCTAGTTGCCTGGCTAAACTGACAGCTATAGAGACATTAATGTGACGAGGGTTTAAGGAGTTGGGGGTCTTGCTCTCAACACGAAAAAGTTGCGGAAAATTACATCACGGGTTGAGCAGCAAAAAAATATATAAGATAAACTCAATTATTTGGGAATGCCAAAGCTTAAATACCCTTTCAGATATATACATATATATAATATAAGCCTCTTCCTGTTTTCAAACAAAAAACTAGGACTTATTGTTATAAAAGTCGCATATTGATTATATATTGTTTATATGTGAGCAGTTTGGAGTTTTGTTAAGGTTTTCAAAAAAGAGTTTTCAGACTTTTTGCCAGCTGTCAACACACATGTAAGTAGTTCCGGTATTACTTAGTTGTTAGAACCAGCACCCTCTAAATAAATATCAAATCCAACCCAAGTAACATGAAGACAGCTAAAAAACTGAGAAACTAGTCTCTGCATATCGATTGATGCTGATCAGAATTAGATTTATGCTCTATGAATTCAGAGATGTCTTCTTCCAAGCGTAACATAGCTTGAGACAAATGGATCATACCCTATGCTAGGGTATAAATACGAAATCAGTTCATGTCTGTGGCTGGCAAAAAAAAAACTGAAAAAACTCGGCAAAAAAAGGTGCTGAAATCTGTGCATGCTACACACACACACACACACCCGCAGCCCCCGCCACCCCCCCTCCCATCACAACACTCTTCCACGCACAACCAAAAATCTAACCCCTGCGGAGCTGTTTGCGCGGCATGATACCGACTGCGGCGTGTGGCAAGCGGGTTGTGAGAGCAGGAGAGTTCGGCGGCTGCCACTTTAAGTTGCACGTCATATGCTCAAGATTTATACAGTTACGTGTCCGACATTTGCACGAGCTGCACTAAAAATCAGGTAGCTACCGCAAATAGAGGTTGGTTTAGATAAGCGGCAACAGCCGCATTGTTTGCTTAACAATTAGTCAAAAGCAGCTCTTAACTTTGATTATGGAGATTAAAAAAGGAAACACCTCAGCAAGATTGAGCCTGAACTCGAACAGTTTCCATGCAGATTTTGTTAGATATTTATATAAATACAGCTGCAGAGATTAGCAACTGATTTGATGAACTTGAGAGTCAGGTAAGGGCAAGAGTTGGGCTTAGTAATAGTAGTATCCAATATATAATATAATAGAATAGACTATGGAATAAGAAGATCGGAGGTTTTTGCTTTTGAGAGCTTACAAGATTCTAATACTTACAACAATGTTTCAAAATTCTGGATAATTGCTATAAGATGAACATTTTTCTATATAAGAAAAAATGCTCAAATTTACAAAATTATTTTCTGATTTCTATCAAAGAGAATTCTGATATTAAATCGTCATCGATAATCGATAGACAAGATATATAAATATTGTTATCGATCTAGCTATTCTAAGGAGAGTTAAAATCCATCACATACAAGATATATTTGAGTAATAATCTTCAGCAATATTTTTAACATAGAATAAATTCGACAAAGTTATCGATGGTATATATTTGAACTACATACGCTAGTTTAAATACTTCTGATAGTATCGATTTCTGTAATTATATACACATAATATATATCAATATTGTTATCGATATATTTATTCTCAAGTTTCTCTAGTTAAAATCCAAACACAAAATATATTACTTAGATCAATGTCAGTAATGTGCTTTTCTTATAGAATTGATTCGTTTTCGATAACATTAGTTAGTTATCGATAACATATATTTAAACTAGATTGGATAGTTTCCATTGCCGCTATTGATAATTTCGATTGGTGTAAATATATATATTTATATATCTCTTCTGTTCTCTAGGTTATAAATAGATAATTGGTGTAGAGTCAATATTGACAGTACAATTAACTGCGACATTGCGGCAATGAAAAGATAAAGTCTAACTATGGAATAGAAAGGCCGCACTCACAAATTGAGGAGAGCACTTGAAGTGCCGATAAGAATGTTTGTCACCTGTGGGAGGCCCCTCCCCTGTTACCTTTCCCACTCTGCCGCTTTCAATGAAATTAACTTTTGGTGTACGAGTCGAGATTTCCTTAACAACAATATTTGTTGACTTTTTCTATGACGGCGATGGCTCAATTATTGATTTTGTATTGTGTCGTTGTTCTCGTTCTTCTTCTTCTTCTTCTACTTTTTGTCGAAAGGTAAATAGAAAATAGAACACCTCGCTGCGAATGAAATGAGTAGTCTATAATTGATTTGTAGCCGGAACAGCTCGCGGCGCAACAATTCAACTGACAATGGCAATCAATTTCCATTACTGTGAGGTTGGCTAATTGAAAGTTGTTGAGATCTGGTCGCACCGTACGGTGCGTTATCGCAGATGGCAAACGCTTGATTTCAGGGCAAGCGGTCTGTCTGTCCGTCCGTCTTTTCGACTGCCTGCGTTCCCATTTCCTGTAGTTATCGTGTACCCATATCAAATGTTTTTCCTTTTCATTTTTTCCTGTCTTCTAGTAATGAAAAACTTTGCCCAGTCGCTCTATCATAAATAATTCAATTTTACAGCATACTTTTCGGTGGAAACAAGAATTACAAGACCGCGAACAGGAGGAGGAAAAGAGAGAAGAGAGAATAAAACAAACCGCAAAATGCGAGTTGGCAAACGTAACGAATGTTAAAGTTCACACAGTTGTGCTTCACTACACAAATATATTAAATTTCGATTTGGACGAACTCCGACTCCGACTTCGAGTCGAACCCAAATCCGATACTGGATCCATGGGCACGTGCGTTAACCTTTGACATATGAGCTGGCTGGCAACCATCAAACATATTTTATGTATTAAGGATATGCGCGAGCGAGACAGAGAGAGAGAGAGAGAACGAGAGGGGGGGCTGGCTAAGGACCCTTTGCACACAGCGAGACAGCGTACAAAACGCCCACGCTGACATGCATATAAAAAAAAACGAAAAGGGAAAAAATACATAAAAAATACAACATTGCCAATACAAAGGAGCAAGTGGGTGTGAGCGGGGGAACGGGCGGGTGTGGCAACAAAAAATCACGTTACAACACTGTCAAAGGACACCGCACATATCAAAGTTGCCCCCAGAGAGTGGGAGAGAGAGAGAGCGTTGTGTCTCGCTCTCTCTCTCTCTCTCTCTGTCGCTGTCTTCGTCTCCGCCTTCTCTCTGGGGAAATCAAAACAGATCAAAATGCCATCTTTAAGAGCTTAAATTTGTATAAAATTGCCGCTCATAAAACCCAAAAATCTGAGCTAAGCAGCCGCCGTCGCCACACAAAGGTGTCGCACTGTCTGGCAACTCCCCTCGAACAACAGCCCTGCCTTTCGCCAGTGTGGCAAGGTGTCATCGCTTATAATAACAATATAAACGCATGGTTTAGTTCCCCCCTCTCTTGCACTCTGTTGTCAGTTGATTGCATTGTAAATGCTCTTCAAGCCACATAAAACTCAACGAGTTGACTTCTTTTCTGCTGCTTCTTCTAATGCTTCTTCTTCTCCTGCCTCTTCGATGAGAAAGTGTCAGCAAGAGCTTAGGATTGTCAATGGGGCATACAACAGCTGAGATTTCGTTGAGTGAAAGGCACAAGTTGTGCTTAGACTAAATGACATTGAATGCGGCGCATTGTTCAACTTTTTTTTCTGCTCAATCGAAACTCTAAAAAATGTACATAGTTAAATAAGTTCATAAACTCAACTTCACATAACTCGAGAAATAACTGTTGGATTTTACAAAAATTTTGTATGTGCACACATTGTTCAATTATCTATTGATTAAGCACAATTTTTAGAGCTGTGCACTCAATTTGAAAATGCAAAAAAAAAAATGCACACGCAAAAAGAAAAAGCTGCCAAACAGTTTTGCCACCGCAATTTGCACTTTGGCACGTCTGGCCAGACGACGACCAGACCACAAAACAGAACTTTGTCTGGCTAATATGTGTCGTTAGATCTCAAAAAAAAAAAAAAGTGGAGAAAACTGTGTCTGCAATGCAAACAAAAAACTCAAATCGATATCGAATCAAACTTTAACAAAAACCAAAAAAAACCTTTTTAAAAGCTATAAAAAGCAGTTCCACGCTTTTCATTCAATTGAGCTTGACTAAGGGAGCGGGAGGGAGAGGCGGGAGAGAGAGAGAGAGAGAGACTAACTAAGTTAGAGAAATTCAAAACCAGCAACCGAAAGCCTCAATAAACACAAACGTCAAATGGAAATATGCGAATGTCTATTGAAACGAGTGAAATTTTAGATCCCCCATAGAGCACAGCCCCCTACCCCTTCCCCTTTCCACCCCCCACACACACACACACACACACATGCGCTCGGCAAATCCATTTAGCATATGGGCACGCACACAAAGACAGCTGCTTGCAGCTGGTCTCAAGCATAATAAGCCCAAAGCAAATGCTTTGATTTTCCAACAAGAGGCGACTGCACAAATTTGAAGGCTTTCCCATTTCAGTCGCAGACCCAAGCTCAAGTCGCAGCTCCGGAGAGGGGCGGGACGGGAGCGGGACCGGACGACGGCACGACTGAGTGTGCGAGGGTGACAAAACCTAATAAAATTTAATTAAACTCAATCAAAATCCATTTAAGGCGCACAAAAAGCAAACGAACAGACCGACCAATTCATATATCTGTATGTGCCCAAAGCAAGTGGGCGGGTGTGTGTAGGGGGGAGCGACACACTTGTGGGTGCATTTGCAAGTGGAGCGCTTTAATTGAATTTTCAGTGCGATCTCTTAACATCGTGAACTGCACAAAAACGGAAATGAAAATGATGTCATTTATTTGTTTAAGGGGTTTTTCTCTCTTTTTTCGGTTGACATTTTTCACAAGCACATAGAGAGAGAGAGAGAGAGAGAGGGGAGAGAGGAAGAGAAATTAATTGAAATGCAGGCGGGCTGCACCTGTTGGCGGACAAAAGCTGATTAGCTTGCGGCCGCCGAGCGGAATTCAATTAACAATTGCAGCAATTGCAGCAATCCAAGCTTTACACACAAGTGTGTACACTCAACAAAACGAGGGGGCTGAAAACAAAAGCAAAATCCTCTTTTACAATCTGGTCTTTGATCCATATTAAAATTCAATTTATGTCATATCTAAATGTTGGCCTCTGGCACCGGCTGCATTTGCATAGAACTTGCGCCATTTTTTCTCGCAGTGTACACTTTACATGCACATATACATACATATGTATATATAGATACATTCATAAATGGATGATTTCCAGTGTCATGTTGTACAATAAGCCGGCCCTCAGTGTCTGTGGATCTGTTTGTTTGCTTAATTTAATTTACCGAACACAATGTTGAGGGATGTTGATGACGATGTTGATAACAGAGAGCACCAGAGGGGAGGGTAGGGGGGTCAGAGGTGATGGAGAGTGCTGGAAGAGGTCAATTTACTTGTTAGCGCACAAATCAAAGCGCTGTGAATGCAAATGGGGGCAAAGCGGCGACTACGAACTAAACATACATATATACTATATATATATATATATATATATATAGGTAAAGATATATAGGAGGGCAGAGTAGGAACATCCCCTCAGAGAAGTGGCCTTTTGAATTATGGCAGCTATCCGCAACTGAATTAAGTAGCAAGTGGGCAGGGCAGAGGCTGAGAGGGAGAGGGGGAGAGGGATTGTTATTTCTATTGGCCAACATTTGTGCTCAAGTTCTATTCTAGTTTTAAGTAGCTGTCAAATTAGCTTGTCAGGAATAATAAACAGAGGCAGGAGAAATAAAAACAAGCACATGCCAAATGCAGGCTAAACACATGTGTGTGCAACAAATACCTTTAACTATATACATCTATATATACATATAGATATAGATATACATATGTCTAACGTCTAGTTATTTTGAACAATGTGTAAATTGCTTTCCATGCATATTTTCATCTTTCTCGCTTGCCAAATATATTTGATATGCTGCTAAACTAAAGATATTTGCCGCAAGCGTAGGAAACGAACATTTTTCCAAATTATAAAAATACATTTTTACCTCAACGCAGCCGACGACGTTGGCAGCGCTGTCAGCGTGCAGGTGTGCGCTCATATATTTTTAGTCGCTGTCGCTGTCGCTGCCTCAGTCGCAGTCGACGTCGCAGTCGGCACTCGACTGCTTATTATAATTTTTTGTGGCTTTCAGATCTAGCTAGATATATTTTCGTATATTTTTGCTCTTGCTTTCGACTGTTTAGTGAGTAATTAACAAGCAGGGCGCAAAAAAAAAAAGGCTAAAAACAGCCAGAAAATGTATTGCAGCTGGCAAAACTGAATGAAGTGGCCTGACCCCCGTCCCCTCCCCCCTCAAACCCTCGCTTGGGTTGGTTTTCTTTTTTGCAGGGCATCCAAAAGAACGAAACGCAATTTCGTTTAACTAGACATTAATAATATGCCTTCAAGAACCCGAGAGCCGAGAGCCCCATTTATAAAGCAGCCAGAAGCAGCAGCAGCAGAAAGGCGCATGGGCGAAACAAGACAAAGAAAAGCTATAGTAAAATAAAAATTAATAATAATAATAATTATAAATACAATAAGTACTGTACACACATCGTATTGCTGCAATTTGTTAACTAAATTTAGCTCAAGGCAAGTTTTGTCGGTTTGCGCTACCTGAGCTTATTTATTTGTTTCAGTTCAGTTCGTTTCTTGGTTGTTTTTCATACCCTATAATGGCTAAAAGGGGTATGCTATATTATACAATATATATATTAATGATGATTGATTGATGATGAAATTTTCATAAAGATCGGACTACAAAAATTGATATTGAAGCAAAATAGAGTCTGCTCGATCAAGTCCCATTCAAAATTTTACAAAGATCGGACTACAAGCACCGATTGGAATCTCGAACTTAGTTCGCACTAAAGGAAAATAAAGTCCTATAACTGAGTTCATCTTTTAAGAGCTAGAGCAACTAGAATTTCTCACTTTTTCGATTCGTTAATAGTTCCCAATAAAAATTTCATTAAGATCGGACTTCAAGCACCGACGCAAATCACAAACTTAGCTCCCATAGTGTAGTACTAAAGGAAGATAAAATCTTTTTGTAAAAGTTAAACAAATAGAATTTGAATTTGTCAATTATCCACAATAATTTATTAATCTCTAGGGTATTTCAACTGCGACAATGCGCATATATTTATTATCTTAACGTTTTTTTCAACTCTCTGTTTAAGTAATAAGCGACTAAGTGGAATGGAATTCATGGTAATGCATATTATGTCAATTGATATGAGGTCAATTAACTTTTGCTACCGCCTTTTAAAAGCTTTAGCTCAAGAAATTGCACTGAAACAAAAGCTGGAGTAGAAAACGAAACAACATTTTGATGGCTTAACTGGGTTAGGAGCTAAACGAGTTCTCGACTGACGTCAAGCGAACCAAATCGCGTCCGTCGGAGATTCACAAATCCGCAAGAAACAGACAAAAGCCCAGAGAAATGTGGATGCTAACTAAAAACTAGTTTCAACATGAAATTGTTGTTGTTTATTTTTATCAGCTAATGGAACTAGTTCCAGCAACAATTGAGATAAAAATACTTGTGCCTTAGTTTTTTGGGTAGAGTCAGAGACGCGCAGCGGAGGGGGCCACAGTTGGGGCTTTTCTTTCGGATGGAAACTTACCTGAAAAACAAAAATAGAGAAAAACAAAAAAAAAACGCACGTTAGAGATATTAAAAATTTACAAAAAAAAATAGAGAACAATATTTCGTAAGTTCAAAAATGCAATAAAAACACGAAAATTTATGAAAAATTTACCAAGAAATAAACAGATCGGGAGCGAGGGGCATGGGCGGGGAAAGAGGGGGAGGGGGGGGGGGGGATAGATAGACAAGTGGTACAAGAATTTATGGCTATAAAAATGTTTATTGCTTGTTGGCTTTACGCTGCACACACGAGGGGCAGGGGAAGATGGGGCGGGTGGCAAGTTGAACTAAATTTTGTGGCAGCAACCCTCCCCCTCTCACTCTCACACCCCTCCCCCTTCCGGGCAAGTAGCTGCGCGAGTTCTTTGGGCAACATTTGACAGGTAGTCGGTCCGAGGGGAGCTGCCGCCACTTTGCTGTCACTTTGAATAATGCGTCCCCTCATAAATTGTTTTTTTGCGCGTGAAATGTAGAAACAGCCCCCTCTCTCCTCTCCCCAGCTCGCTGTCCCTTCCGTTTTCCATTCATTTCTAATTAGCTGCAAGCTAGCTTGTTTCGCGCGTTTTTCAACACTTTTCATGAAAATTTCATTTGCAGCCGCCATTTGATGAGAGTATCCAATGAGCGTGAGAGGGCGGGGGAGTGGCGGGGGCGGACCACAAGCTCCGAAGAAGAAGAAGCACAAATGAAAAAGGCATCTCAGCGGTCGGTTTAATCCGTCAAACGTTGATGACAACTGCCTCAACTGCTCGTTTGGCCCGTTTCGGAGCTGCCAACTCGGCTTAAAGGCGCGATACCGCGAAAAGCAAAGGGAATCCGCCAGACAAACAACAACAAAAACAACAGTTGGCAGATGAGAAAAAGAGTCGAGGAAAATACATTCAAAGAAGTTGTTATATCCCAGCAAATGATGGTCAGTTAGGTCACAAAGTTGTTAAAGCCTTTATAATACGGGGAAACTATTGGGTCTGTATCAAATTCTAGACAGAAACCATTTTGATATACATTTAAGAGAATTTTACAGTTTCCTTACACGCATTTTTAGTGTTGAACAATAGTTTAGATGCCTTTTTCGGCGATATTTATCTATATACTATTCGTATGAACAGGTTTTAAGAAGAACTTTCAGATTATATACTTCTAAAGTAAATGTATTTGATTTCTAACTAAGGAAAGTATTCTCTATTGGTAGAAGCTTTTCAAATTTCAACTTATTAAGGTTCAATTTTTTTTTAATTTTGTTCTGGTTATATTTAGTTATTTTTTCAAGTATGTAATTCTTAATAAAAATTCAAATATTTTTATTTGAAACCAAGTTCATCTGCAACAAACTCGCTCGCTTAGCTGATATGCTTGCACTCGGTCAAGGCATGATAAAAGCAAGACAACAACAACAACTAGCGACAATGTTGCCAGCCAGCCGCATTGTAAATATGCATGTATATATATACATATGTATATATATTTTAATCAAAATTCTCTTAAATAATTAAAATGCAAATTGTGGGAGCATAAAAATAACAGCAACAAACAAATAACGGGCGCTGCGGCAGACGATGACACGCAAGGACGACAAAGCAACAAAGGACAACACAGCCACAAGCCGAAAGATATGACAACAGGCAGCAGCAACAACAACAACAACAACAACAGCAACAGCACAAACAACAGCAACTGCAAATAATAATCAAGCCGATGATGATGATCACAATGCTGATGATAATGATGTTTGCCGCTGAGGACGACGACTTTGACAGTTCTTTGTGGTTTTTCGCTCAGCTCCGACAGACAGACGGGCGACAGGCCGAACGGCGCCTGCGAAGAAGGGAGCGAAAGAAGAACACAACAACAACAGTTACAAGAACAACAACAGTTGCCTTAATGTGTTAACGATTATGATGATGCCGATAATGATGTTGCTGATGATGATGATTTCTTGCAGCTTTTGAAGAAGGGTTGAAAGGGACGTCGCAGATAAAATACCCTTGCGTCATAGTTCTTATTATTAAATAAATAACAGTGAAAGCTCCGTTAAACGAACAGCCACTGTCAAAACATTTTTGTCCCGGTTTTGGAGAAGTCCGTTCGTTATGTATGGAAAGACAAACGAAAATTATACGAAATTTGTCGGATTATGGGCGCTATACACTTATGGAAACTGTCCGTTATGGAAGCTTTCACTGTACACAGCTGTCCGATATGGTCAATATTCGCTTTATATTAAGATTGATGCTTTCTTGAAAACAAAGAAGTTGTTCATGGAAGAACTGTGTAATTGACGCATCATTCCCATATTAGATATGTACATGATAAATTGATACAATGCTGATAATGTTATGCTCATATATAAGAAGCAGAAAACTTACGAATTTTGGTTAACATGTCTTGAAAAAGTTACTTTACTTTAAACGATCACGCTTATGAGAGCCATAAGATAAAGTGGTTCATTCCGACATATATACTAAAATATAACATATAATATACTAAAAGCCACAAAAAATACCGATCTAGCACAATTCAATCAGACTAACTTCGAACTTGGCTATAACGACGTGTCTGTTGATGTTGATCGAGAACATATACATATATGCCTTAAAAGGTATCACATTTCGTGACAAGCTTAAAGAGCTGCTAAATAAATATATCACATGGCAGCTGCACGGGCGCCACTCAAAACCCGCTCCAAATGGGCCCCCATCCAACCGCTGTCCCTGGTAATGAAGTTTGTGCACACACACACGAACACACACACATAGACACGTGACACAAGCTTTGCATGCACAAAAAGGGTTGCTTCTGCTTTGCCAAGCCGAACCCCTTCAGCTGCCTCCCTTCGCCATCGCACAAAAGGGAACGGTACAGCCAAAGTGCGAGCGGCACGTGTGCTCTTCAATAGAGTCCCACGCGCTCTCTCCCCCTTCTCTCTCTTTCTCTGTCTCTGTTTTGTGCTCCTTCGATAAGGTCTGTGAATGTTGTGTTCATTAAGCTGCTTATTATGTTTGCACTTAAAAATTCATATGTGACTATGGCAGCAAATTGTGTGTGTCCCGCAAATTTTTAGTTGCCCTTGCTGTCTCTCTCACTCGCCCATTCTCTCTCTCTCTCTCTCTCTTACTTTCTCGCTCTTTCTGTGTGCCCTTCAAAGTTGAAATTATTAGCATACTTAAGGGCTGGGCTTTAAGGATTTGAAAATGTAATTAGGACAATGGGACACATGTCGCCTTTTTATAGTTATTTTGCATTGTAATTAGGGTTTAATTTTCTGCCCCTTGTGGTTGCTCTTCTTCCTCTTCCACCTGCTTGTTATTTCGCTGTAAGGACATGTGCTGTCCGCCCCTCGCCCGCCCATCATTTCATTATATTATAAACCTCACTTTTTATATAAATATTAAATTAAGCCCATGAAATTAATATTCTCACATTTATCAGGCCAGGGGCTTAGGGTTCCAGGAAGGGAGCGGGGCGGGGTGCACTTGCCAAGTGAAATGTTTGCGGTTAGCTGTGAAAGATGCTGTCTAAAATAAAGCGCAAAACTGTCGACCGCAAAACATTTCGTTAGTCTTATCAAGTGGTTAAGCTACCAGCAAGTGATTCCTGCATGTGAAATGCGCCAATTTGTGAAGAGAGAGAAACCTTAACCTTAGCGAAACCCCAAATGAGCTTAACAACTGTTTAAATTCAGGGAATATTCATTTATAGTGTTTGATTTGTTGTATTCCAGCTTTAAAAGCGAGTTTTAGTAATCGATTTAGCTGTGCTGTTGATAGCATTTACTAGAGCAGGGAGAAACTTTAAGTTCAACGTAGTCGCAAGCGAGCTAAGTTCAGAATTTGTATTAGAGTACAGCACTGTTGCTGTCTGCGATGTGGGTTGTAACCCTAGAAGTTAGTTGATATTAACTTAGCTGTAGCTGTGCTATCGATAAGTTGAACTGGGCGCAGGGAGAAACTTTAAAGTGACGTGAAAGCATAGAAGGTGAGACATATGCTAATCTTTAACGAGAAGATGCTGATGGCTAATGTATTCCTTTGCTACTGCAGACGCAAGTAAGGATAGTTGTGATATCGATAAGCATGCTTGTATATCGATAGTTAAAACTTGAGTACTTCATATTTGAGTCACAATTCTTCACCCTTCGTTTAACAGCCCTTCTTTAACAGCAACAGTTCAAGGGCCTACTTTAACAGCGTCACTTGAACATATTCTTGTACATTCCAGTTCGCATCTCTACGGACTATTTCAGCTCCCATCTTCTCCCTTTTCATCTCTCTATCTATACTTCTCCCACATAAATCACTCACTATCGTCCTTACGGCGTTTACCTTTAACTGAGTGCCTGCCAACAATTTTCCACTGCACGGCTCAGTGAACCTCGACTCCGCTTACCAAAAGTGGCCTTCAATTCAATAAGAAGAAAGCGAAAACAAACAACAACAAAAATGGCGAGAAATATGAAGAAGAAAGCGCGAAGGGAAAATGCAAAGGCGCAAAAATGATGAGCGCAATAATGTTAATGTTCATAACCGAGGAACGACGGAATGGAATAAATGCCAAACAATGAGTGTAAAGTGTATTTAAAGTCTGGCAAGGACAAAGGACGCGAGCCTGAGATATGAGAAGCAGGCGGCAGGAGCCGCAGCTGCCGAGGGTTGTCTGATAGACGCGCAAACAGAAGTGAGAAGTGAGAGAGGAAGAGAGAGCATAAAACACTAGACACGACCAACGGGTGGGGAGGGGAGGCAAAGTTTATTTAAGCGAAAATGTAATTTTATGCTTTTTAATTGAGCGAATATGCGTGTAACATGTGCAGGGCGTAAAGATGGGGGAAAGACAACGCCCGATGACACAGTGGAGTGTCAAAAAGAGGGGAGAGGGTACGGGAGGCTGGGTTGGGCGCATGGCGAGTGTTTGTTTGGGGGGCGGGTCGCTGCGGCTGGGCGTCAAGTTGATGAGTTTGCGATGCATCCGAGCGTCACATGAATACAAAGTTAGCGCTGGACCTGGCGCTGCGAGAGGCTCTGCTGCCAACCTGCTGATGCTGCACATTAACTGGCCGAGTATCAAGGGAAGGGGTGAGGGTTGGGGGCTGCTAATGTATTTAAGCAACTAAAAGTGGCTGAGACAGCAGATGGGAGTGGGCGGGGGGGAGCAGAAGCTGGCGCACTTTGTTGGCCTGGACCTGGTTACTCGCTCGCTTGATGAAAAGCAATAAAAATGCAACATTATTAATCATCATCAATCAATGTCATCCATCAAAAATGCGGCAAGTCGAGGCGACGCATCGTTTATGAAGCTTCTTTTGTTCTGCTTCTTCTTTCACTTCTGATGCTGCTGCTGCTGCTGCCCTGTCCCATTATCATCATCAACGGCTCTTTTCTACGTTTAGTTCCGCCCTCAGGCGAGGCTGCCAGACGGGCTGGAGACAATGCACAACGTGCAGAGACGAGGGCGTGGAGACCAGTGGGCGTGCCAGTGAGAGCTATGACACTTTAATAGTTTTCGAGACACATTTGCATTTAAATGGAGAGAAGCGTAAGCATAGGGAGCTCAACAGATGCTGTTATTAACATAATGCATGTTGTGTTAACTGGCTTCCATTAAAAGTCTCATTTGTTCAGCTTAACAGCGCTTAACAGTATTCCTTGAATAACATGAGCTTGAAGGCGCGACTCTAACATTAACATTTTATGCTTAACAGACTGCTCTACTTTAACAGATTCCACTTAACAATTGCATGCATAACAGCAGATGTCTTCGGCTAGATCACTAAGCAGCTTATATACTCGTTAAAATTATCTTCTTAATAGCAACAATATCTTAACAGCGTTCCATAACTAACTTAACTTTAAGAAACATCACCTGTGCAGATGTTGGTGTAATAAAGTGCTCTGTTGTGAAGAGATGTTGGGCCACAGCTGTTGACAACACTGACATTAACACTCTAACAGCGGGACATTAACATTTACCGTTTAACATTTGCCTAGCTGTGCGTTTTCAGACTTGACAGAATGTAAATGTTATGCTTATCTCATTTTGAACAGGTATTGTTAGCTTATAAGTTTCACAGAACATCCGTTTCTTTTTTTTTCTAAGTTTTATTGACACACATTAAGCAGCCCATTAAACTCGAATTTATCAACGACAGCTTAAAATCAATAATAAAATTCAATAAAATTAATCAATTCACACGAATACGAATACTAATCTTGTTAGTTTAAAATAAAACTCAAACTGAATAAAACGACAAATCAGACCACGTTTTGTTGTGCTGAACTTGACCCTAGACATAAGCATATGAGCATCAGCAAAAGATCTTAGATTTTATCGGGGGTCCATTAGAGAGGGGGTCTATTAGAGAGGGAATCTATTAGAGCATACTTAAAACTATTTTGCGTCTTAAGTTTTAATCGCCTTCCATGCATATGAATGAATGAAATCTAGTATAGATTTTTGCTCAACTTAGAGTAGAGTTGCCAGCCTGCAAAAAGATCAATTGAATGGGTGGGTTTACAATATGCAGACACTATAAATATTACACCAGTGTTGGGCCAATAAACTATTAAAAAGTCACAAAAGGTGGCGCTGCTGTGCAAAAGTTTTCTATCAAGTTTCTGTAACCGAAACGAAAACCGAAGCAGAACACAAAATGCAGTAACTGTAAATTTGTTTCCAAAGTAAAACAAAACAACAAAGACGCAATGCAAGAAACAAACAGGTAAAGAACAAGACACGACACGACGCGACACGAATTGGGCAACTGGCAAGTCGAGTGGGCTCGAGAGGGCTCCAGAGGGGGAAGGGGGGGCCGGTAAAGTAGGTAGCTGACTGAGGGACGAGTACTTCAAGTATTTTGTATGTCAATTGCTATTCAAGAAGTCACGACAAAGAAGAAGCAGCGGAGAAAGAAGAAGATGATAGCAGCTCGTAGTGGGTGCTGCAGCAAGCGATGTGCGGGGAGAGGGGCGGGGGCAAAGTGCCGCAAAGTTTATAAGCTGAGTTTTTTTTTTTTTTTTTGTTTTTGGAAGTCAAGAAGTTTTCAAAGCAGAGCGGCAGAGACGGCGCTTGAAGGGGAGCGGCAGACACAACGGTAACTCAGTTTGTTAATTAAAATCACGTTGGGGAAACAGCAAAAAAATCAAAATAAATAAAATAAAGAAAAAAGTTGAATAAATTTATATATGCAAGTAGCGAAAAAGGTGTCATGATGTAATCTTTGCAGAGCGTGTGCCAAGTTCAAAGAGCTGAAACAAGAAGAAACAGAAGAAGAAACAGACGCGGGCCACAATCTGCACTTGTCTTCTTCGACTGGGCGGTTTGTGAGGTCCGTTCATGTGTTAATTAAGGCATAATTTATGCGCTTCGGTCTGCCCCCATGTCTCAAATTAACATTTTCTGCCGTGTTCTTTGAGCCTTTCTTTCTTTCTTACGCTTGGACATTGACTTTCTTGGCCAAGTTCATTGACTTTGGCTTATGCGCGTTCTGTTTTTTTGTTATTAAGTCTTGTTGCAGCTCGACTTTCATTTAGTTGCCGCTTTTTGCTTAATTTTATTGATTGCTTTCCAAATGACATTCATTGCGGTTTTTTCGGCGCTTTGGAAAACCTTTCGAAAGTGACAGGCAGCTCATGTGATTGGCAGCTACTTATTTCAGGGGGTTCGAACTATTGACCCTAATCTAGTTTCGCAAAAAAGTGAACGAGTGACCCTTTTTACTGGAGATTGTAGTGGGGTTTTTCTTGCTCAGAAAGTGCAATAGACTTTTACGCACTTTCCATGGCAAACCTTTCAATTCCACTTTGTTCCACCTAGTAGAGAGTGTGCCAGCTTTCAATCAGGCCTGAGAAAGTTCATTTGTTTCTATTCCATTTCGTTCCAACCCCTTCCTCATTTTTAACATTATGCAGCTTCTCACTGCGCAATGATTAATTACTTTCCAAATTCACTCCAATTCCACTTTGTTTCAACTGCATACGAAAGAAAGAAAAACTTCTTTGTAATTTGTTCTCATCTGTTTCCATATTAAATGATATCTTTTTTATATTAGGTAACTGATCAATTACCATTTTCAACTTGATCACTTTTCAAATGCTTTGTTCCAATTCCACTCTGTTCCAACTGCATTCCCCCTAGAGCCTTTGCTACAACTCTTTCCTATTTGTTTCCATTTTGAACAGACAATCCATTTACATATGTTAATGTTCCCCCGTTCAGATTAAAGACACTTGATAACCTTTCATTATATCAAAACTTTACATTTGCATCAAGTCGAGTAGTTTCTAATTTTCTCTCAGCACATTTCCACCTGAAAATCTGGGCTAGTCCGCACACACGTACTTTCCTTGACATGCCAACACCCTTCTATTCAAAAACTCTTAGCTCATTAGTTCGCACAGTTCTCATCATTCATTAGCCGCACGTTTCTGGCGGGCAAACAAAAAAAGATACGAATAAATAAAAACCTGACTCACATATTTCGCCAAAGCTCACGAAGAAAGCAACAAAACGAAAAAACTCAACAAAAGAGCAAAGAAACCGCAACACAACAAAATAAATGACAAGAAAGAAAAACAAAATAAACATAAACAAATGTTAACCCAGTTTTTTTTTTATTGTCACGTCGAATGAAACTCATTTAAAACTGGCAAAGATTTGAATTCTATTTGAATGAAGTCAAATATTTCCCCAATGCAAGTAATATTTTATATAGTTCTCTTAATTTTCCATCTTCAACACAATTTCCACAACAATCTGTCAGCTGAAAGCCCCGCTGAAAGCTGATTGACTGTCGCGACAGACCAAATGGAACCTACCTCCTCGTTTATCTCTTTGGTCAACACTAAAAACTAGTTGCCTAATACGCCCACCAGCTGACCGCAATCGACTGAGAGAGGGGGAGAGAGAGAGAGGGGGAGAGGGGTGGAGTGGGTCACAGCTCTACCTGGTGAAAATTCCAAGAGGCCAGCGCAAAATATTGTCTGTTAAATGAGCGACATTTATTTTTGTGTAGCTTTTCATTTTTCTTTTTTCAACTTTTTCTCGGTTTTTCTTTTCATTTTGTTGTCGCGCCGCTTTTCACACTTTTCACACTTTGCCTGTTGACACTTGCTTGATAAATTTGTTTTTAGCTTGCTAGATGAGGCAGGGGGAGGGGGGAGAGAGGTGTTGGACGAGCGGAAAAGGGGGAGGGAGGGGGAGGCGTTACTTGGGCAGATGTCAAATGGATTTGTTGGCAATTCTACGGGAAATAATGAGATGAAACAGATAGGCAAAAACTACAAAAAAAAAATAGTAGAGAACTTTGATGGAAAATAAAATAGTTATTATTTGAAGAGGGAATCTTTAAAGGAATTAACTGTAAACATGGGCTATATAAATTGTCTATAATTAGAAAATGGATATGATTGAAATAGATTAAAAATATAATTTTATCACCAGCTTCAAACGAATTTTGCTCGAGGAACATTTCAGGGATATATAAATAGATTAAACATAAGATATATTAAAGATGCAATAATTTACAGCTTCAATAATCTTCTGCTAGAGAACTTAAGATACTTCTGGTAATCGGAAATTAAGAGGTAAAGATAAAAAGTGTCTGCACTTCTTTCTATCCGCCATAATATCTATAGAGAACTTAATCTTTGGTATCCGAAAATTAAGAAGAAAGGATATAGAGAATAACTGTAGATAGAGCAGAAGAATATTTATGGGAAACTTAATATTTGTTAGAAAACTTAAGATTCTTCTGGTATTCGGGAATAAGAATGTAAAGATATTATGAAGAAGAAGAAGAACTGCAGATAGATGGGAATAATATTAATAGAAATATAAATACAGACACATTTGGAATGTAATATACTCAGATACAAATAGAATGTAAGTTTAAGATAAACAAATATGATTATTTTCTAGTCTGAAGAACTAGAACAGGAAATATTAATAATCAGTTAATCATAATATTTTTCCTTCTTCCAATTGATATCATTTTTATCTAGTTCTACTTTAAGAATTGCATTCTGCATTTCTTCTAATTACAGGGTCAATGAACCTTCCTCTTGCTTCTACATTAACTATGGGTCAGTTTTTTAGCACACATTTTGCAGCCTCCATTCGCAAAGCCTTGTTTATGCCAAAAATGTGGGTCTGTCCAGCCGATTGTCAGCTGGGTGAGAAGCCGCTTTGACTGGCAGTTTCTATTTGCACTAACTTTAACTACAGGTCAAAATGGCAAATGCGCAGGCCAGAAAGATAGAGAGAGGGGGGAGAGAGAGAGAGAGAGAGAGAGATAGGGGATTTAGCCTGGGTTAAGCAGAGCAAAACAATTTATATAAAGCGCTGTGGCAGGAGAAGAAAAAAAAGCCCAAGTGACGCCTTTCTTAAGGTATTAAGGTCAAACGCGTTAAACCAAAGCAAAACCAAAACCAAAACAACAAAACGACAAAACAGGTAATACAAACAGGCAGCAAGAGCAGCAGCAGATTGCAGCAGCAGAAACCGCAAAAAGCCATGAAAAACAGCAGCAAACAAAAAAAAAAGAGGAAGATAAATAAAAATAAGCGTCAGAACTCAGGCCGAGAACTTTGCCAGGTAACGGTAAAGCAAGAGAGTCCAGAGAATTGGGTCAGGCACAGCGAAATGTGCAACGCAAATAATTGGCCAAGAGCGAGAGAGAGAGAGAGAGAGATAGAACTTGGCTTCAATGAAAAGAAAGTTAAGAACAGCGCCGCGAAACAGTGGCAACTCTTTGCCTGGGCTTTACCGCTATGTTGACCGCCTTGATTAACGGTACTGCTGCAGAACATTAACCCCTTACCCAACACTTGCCACTCGCCTCTCATGCGCCCGCGGAACCGGTTACATTTCGCTTTGATCGCCTCTGCAAAACAGAGTTGACACGCATTTCGCAAAAGAAAAAAAAGAAATTCTGTCTTCGAGTTGAAACTTCCCGCTGATTCGGATGGAACATAAAAAAAGAACTGGTTTTCAATCAGTTCTTTAGTTAAAGCCCAGCTCTGGAGCTTTAACACCGACAAGGCCCTACGAAATCAGGTCCAAGCACAGCTTTAATAGCCACATTATCTCAATAGTCAAACAGACAAGAATTGATTTGCAATTTAAATCGCACTGAAATTGAGTTGAGACATTTGGTTCAGTTCGATACAATGTCTTTAATCAGTCATTAGCCAATATTAATGCTCATTAACCGTATTAAATCTAATATTTAGCATAATTTTTTCCATTTTTTTTTCTCTTTAGTAATTTGAAACCGCAGCCAGAAACCGGAAATTGCTCAAAACAAAACCAAAAACCAAACTTGGACGCTTCCGTTTGATTGCCCAAAGCAAATGTTTTAAATATTTCGCTGCAGTTCGTTCTCTTCTTCTCTTCTCTCTTCTCCTCTTGGTATTTTTTGTTGCTTACTTTGATCGCAACTTTAATTAAATCATTTGATTTGCGCACGAGCAACGTTCACAACAAAATTAGCAAAGTTTTAGATTCAAAGCCACAAAAGAAGAAGAAGACGAAGAAAAAAATACGTTGCTAAATTAATTAAAATTTATAACAATAAATTTGGCGAGTGGCGCAACTGAAGTTTGTTAAAAGCTCCATAGATTGCAGCTCTATGAAAACACTTCTAAACACCTCTTAACACATTTTGCAACACTTAACGCATTAGCTTTGATTGTGATTCAATTGTATTTCAATTGCCTGTTCACATTTTTTTCATTGAAGTCTTTTCATGTCTTCATTAACTGTTATTCAATTGACTTCTTCTTTCAACTTCAATTCAATCACACTTTCAATTCATTATTCACTTATCATTTCATTATTTTCAATTGTGACAACTTTCTTTCATATTCAATGCTTTTTTATTCATATTTGCCTTTATAGTAAATTCCAACAAACATTTGATTTCAATTCCTTTTTAATTCAATTATATGCTTTCAAAGGCACTTTCTTATTAACAATAAGTTTCTGATACCTTTGCATAAAATGTTATTCAACCCATGTTTCAATTCAATATTGAACAACTCAATTTCTGTCAATTTTCAACTTTCAATCAATTTAAACTACGCTTTAACCTTAAAATATCAATTCAATTTTAGTTTTTCAATTTTAAAATAATTTGATTTTAACTTTCAATTTCAACTCAATTTCAACTTAGTTTCAACTACATTTAACTTTCAATTCAATTTTGAATACAAATGAATTTCAATTTTCATTTTCAATTCAATTTTTATTTCTAAATAAATTTTTCTTTGTTTTCAATTTTCAATCAACTCAGTTGAAACTAAATCTTTGCTCAATTTCAACATCAATTTCAATTCAGTTTTAGCTTTCAATTCAGTTTTCCCTTTCAATTCAACTAAAACCACTATTGATAATGAACTTCTATTCATTTCAATTCTCTTTGCTTTCCCATTCAAACTTTCTTCAACTCAATTCTAGTTGAATTCATCTTTCAATTGCTTGAAGCACACCACGTGACGTGACACATTAAAAATTCTCATTTTTCCTTTTCTTTTATTTTTGATGTTTTGGGTTTAGTTTATGATCTTGACATTTTCCTTACTGGTAGAACTTGCTATGCACACAAACAGACGGACAGACAGACAGACAGACAGACAACCCAATCGGAATATAAAGAGTTCGGACTTGAATAGTAGGCTAGGCTCGATCAGGCTAGACCAGTCGCTAGTTAATTAAATTGTTTTATGACTTTCGGGCTGGGTTGTTTTTTGTGTGGGTTCTATCTGATATTCCTTATAGATAAATAGACAAAGGCACATTGCAAATCGTTTGACATTTTAATTAAATTATTCGAAGCTGTCATAATGTCAAAATTATTTCATTTTGATGCGTTTCGCACTCGCTGCTTATTTAAATAAATAATATATAGTATATTTATTTAGGAATGTCAAACAAATTCTTAGACAAAAGCTGTCGGACCTGTTTCCAAATCCAAACTCACATATATTCTAATTAAATTAACAACATGTTTTATTGCCCCAAAATCATTGTTCATACATTTTTTAAAAGGTTTTTGTTGTGCGTAAACTTTTTGCAGCTGAACTAAATGATATTAAATTTATTTATTATGCAAATTTCTGTTAGGCTTAGGCAGACCTTTTTCTGTTGGCTAACTTTTTTCCCATGCAAATGGAAAAGAGTTCTGATTCATTTTCAATGAATTATAAATGTGTTTGCATGAAAAAAAAATGGCCAAAGCTAAAACCTAATCGTTGTCTGATCTAATAAATTAAACAATTTACTAGCTCGCCAAAAATAAACGCAATCCAAAATAGCCAAAAAACTGATGACTAAAGGAATAATATATATGACTAAATGCTACCTCACAGTTATATATACATATATGCTCGATTTGTTGATTTCGGTAATCAGAGCGTGTGACTAATGACTAATGAATTCAGAAGACAACTTAAGATATTGCCTGGTTCACCTGCCAGAAACTTGGCCTACATTGAGAATTTGTGTTTTTGTTTTTGTTGCGAGTGTTTTTAATGGGCTGCCAGCTAAAATAGAACGCTATCCAAGCAAATGCTTTTCTAATAGTTTATATCTCCACACACACACACACACGGACACTTTAGCCCCACTTTGACCTAATGACGCAAACGGATGACCATCTAGAGATTTGTTTACAGCCAAATAACCCATACAGATTCCCATTATTATATAACACTCAGAATGTGAACACTTTACGCGTTCGGTTAGTAAATAAAATATGGAGCCATGTGCGAAAATTCATGCGCTCGTTTTTGACCAACAACAGACAAACCTTCTCCATTAATAGCGTCTGTTTATTTAGAAGAGGCTGGGGCATCTGTATATATATACATATCTTGTCTTTCTAGCCTAAACAAATTACGTACATTGTCACCTACCTGCAAAGAGAGAGAGAGAGAGAGGGAGAGAAATACAAAAAATGTGTTAGAAATTTGAATAATTTATTTGATATCTTATCAATAGAATCTTAAATATATGAGCAATCTTTTGGAAACTGTGTCTTTTAATGCTATAAATTGTATAAAATAGAATAATGAAAACCTCTTTCAATTCTGTCGAGTAGTTCCCGAGTTCCTTAAGAACTGGCAGATATGGGTATGTTCTTTATAAGAACTTTAGAAAATTTAAAGAAAACAATATTTAAACTGCTTTACTCAAAGAAAGAAAACGATTTTCAACTCTGCTGAGCATTGGGAGAGCTAGCGAAAGTTTTCTTACAGAAAATATGATATTAAGATTGATTTTGACATATGTTTAAAGAAAACAACATTGAACTCTGACGAGAAGTTACCGAGTTACATTGGAACGTTGAGAACTTGGGTCTGTATTTTCTTAATAATTAAATATTGTTAACATTAAAAACTTTAAAACTTCTCTTCTCAATCAGTTTTAAATGAAAGAAAACGATTTTCAACTCTGCTGAGCATTGGGAGAGCTAGGTAAAGTTTTTCGATAGAAATTATGATAAATATTATTTGTATACATGGATATATATATTAAAGAAAACTACATTGATTTCTGTCAAGCAGTTCCTGTGTTCTTTGGGAACTTATTAAAGTAGGAATTGTATTCAATGAAAAATAAAGATATTTGAGGTAACAATTAAAATGATTTGGGATCAAAAGCCGCTTTGGACAATCTTAATTTGCGTATAAAGAAATTCGCTTGGAGTCCAGTCTATGAACCGCTTTTGTAGCCCTTTTCTGGGCGTAACTTTAAGGCGGCTTACAACAAAGAATTGGGCTGGCTGGCAGGCTTATTAAATCGCTTGGCATTGTCGACAGTTCCGCGTTGATAGACAGACTCTCGGTGGCAAACAAAGGCTTTGGCTCTGGCTCTTTGCGAGTGAGGAGCGGGGAGTGGGGAGGGGGGAGAGCCTGGCAAACTAGTTAAGCCACAGGGGATAACCGAAAAATCCGCATCAAAAGCGCTGCTCATAAATCACGAGGCCTCTTTCAAAAACAAAGGCCAACTGCGACACAGAAAACCAAAACAGGGCAACAAGCTGCGAGGCCAGAACAGAGAGGAGCAGCAGGTCAAGAGAGGGGGTAAAGGGGGTGAGGGGGTTAGGGGGGGTCAACTGCCGGTCGTGTCGCATAGCCTCATAAATATTGACGCGTTTCGTGTGCCGAAAATTGTCGCGCGCGGTTTTTCGTTCGTTGGGTTATTAAAAAATTCATGGCTTGTAAAATTCTGAAAATCCAGAAATATGAAATATTTAAAATTGCCTATAAAAGACAAGAAAGAGGATACAAAGCCAACGAATTGGCTGACAGGCGGGCAAAGCGGCTTAAACACACAATCACATACAGCGAGAGAGAGGGAGAGATTTCTGGCCTCTGGCCCTTTGACCGCAAAGGTCAGGGCAGGGGGGAAGGACGCGCTTGGCTGGGGTTTTCTGGTCATTGGGCTTTTCCATTTTCATTGGCTGCGTTTGACTGGCGGCCACTCGAAAAATATCATTTACATATCCAGAACGCAGCCTTGGCGCCGCCCCGCTTCAAATATGCAGGCAAAGCTTTTACATTTTTTATAAACCAAAAAAAAAAGGGAGTGAAATTTGGTTTTGCTTTTATATTTTTGCTCATGTGTCGCATTTTGATACCCTGAACCCATTGAAAATGGGTAAAAAGGGTATATTGTATTTGTGCAAAGTGCAAATGTATGTAACAGGCAGAAGGAAGCATCTCCGACCCCATAAAGTATATATATTCTTGATCAGCATCAATAGCCGAGTCGATCTAGCCATGTCCGTCTGTCTCTCCGTCCGTCTGTCCGTCCGTCCGTCCGTCTGTCCGTATGTATGAACGCAAGGATCTCAGAACCTATAAGAGCTAGAGACTTGAAATTTTAGCAGTAGGTCCTCCTGGTGCCCGCGCAGATCGAGTTTGTTTCCGATAAACGATAACTTGCCCCGTTTCCAAGTAATCGATACAAATGTATATCGAAATCCTGTTTTTTTTAGCAATTCTGGTAAATAATAAGAAAAAACTTGATATCTTGATTCTAGAATAGTATATATATTTGCATTTGGTGTTGGAAGAAGAGGGTTTAGGGTATCCCCTAGTCGGGAGCTCCCGACTAGAACCTCTTTCTTGTTTTTATTTATGCCTTATGCCTCAGTTGTTGCGCCCTTTAACCCTCACTCTACCCACCACCAGGCACGCCCTTGCATTGCCGCCCTTTCAACTCTTTGGTTTCTGGCATTTTGCTTTTTGTTTTTTGCTTTTATTATTGTTGAATTTAACGCGTAAATTGAATTAAATGAAATTTTCTTGTTGCAACTTTCAATTTTTGTTCTCCCTTATCAACCCCCCTTCCCCTCGCCGACTGTATTTACATTTCATTTAATTTTCAATTTTAAAATTGTAACACAAATATTTCACATATTTTATTGTTGCTTTGAATTTTCATTAAAATAAATGTCTGAAGTTGTTTTTTTGTAAATTTTATTTTTAACTTCAAAGTGCAATTTTCACATATTTTTTAAAGGGATTTTCTGTTTGTAATTTGTTTTTGTGTTTATTTTGGCGCAGACCTCTGCACAAATAGATATTAACAGACCACAACAACAACAACTACAACAACAACAACAACAGCATAATTTAATGGCACATCTGTGAGTTTTTCTCTTCGATTTTTCTTGGGGGTTTTTGTTTATGTTTTAATTACGTTTATGCGGTTGATTTATGTAGATGCAAAAGCAGCAGGCGGAGGTGCGAGGGAATTGTTGCCTGGCCATAAGCTGCCAGCTGTGTGTCTGTGTGTGTGCGTGTGTGTGTGTGTGTGTGTGTGTGTGTGTGTGTGTGTGTGTGTGTGTGTGTGTGTGTGTGTGTGTGTGTGTGTGCGTGTGTGTGTGCGGGTGTGTCTTGGCCAATGTTTAGCTAATGGCCAGGGCCAAGGCATTTGGCCTTGAGCGGCGCAACAAGCAGCAAAATTGAGGCAAAAGAAATGGAACCGCGAAGAGAGGAGGGAGGGGCCTGTGCGGGGTCTGAGTTCAAGGCATGGAACTAATGTTAACTGGAAGTAAAACCCACTTCAAACTCCTAAATCAGTTGCTATTGATCGAACATACATACATCTCGTAGAACTTAAGATCTCTGAAGCAGTGTTGGCAACTGGCGTTTTAAAAAAGAGACGCTGTAGTACAGTGTTGAAAATGTCTACATTAGTTTGCTCAACACTGACTGACAGGACCTTTCAGTTATATGCCAAAAACTAGCTAAAATAACTATGTTGAACTTAAAATTTAACTATTTTTGGCTGACGCACTCCGAAAATAGCCAAATTTAGCCAGCAAAAAGCCGCACTCTAGCGAGAAAAATGGCTTTTGTACAGCTTATAAATAATAAGCTGAAATTTAATTTAATTTAATTTAATTTGTTTACCTTGTGCAGCTTTTGCATTTCTTGTGCACTCTTGGGACAGTTCTTGCTTTTAGACCCGCCATTTGTAATAGTTTTCCCATTTTTCTTTACCTTTTGGCCCGCATCTTCTGCTTCTACCATTGGCATGATAAATGACTCGCATGCATTCTATATGACCGAAGCAGTCATTCATCTATTCGAACACAATCTAACCCCAGCATCTATCTAACCAACCATCTATCTATCTAACTTTGGCCCTTTTTTGTATTTTCTGGTTGCCAACAATATGGCAAATATGGCAAAAGAGTTTCTATACAATACGCATCTCCCTCTCTATCTCTCTCTTTCTCTCGCTCTCTCTCTCTCTCTGTCGCTGTCCAGTTTGGAGCTTGTATCTAATATGACCATCGAAAAGTTTTGTGCTTCTTGTTGTTATTGCAACTTGTCAGTTTCGGCGCAAAGACCATCAATTTACTTAGCTTTATTATGTGCACACGCAGTGGGGAGTAGCACAAAACCCCCCCCTCCACCCGTCTGAATATTATAAGTTCCCTTTTTTTACACGCTCCATTTTCTATGGGCGCTTGGCCCTTTTGTTTACGCTTTGCACGCAATGCATAAAAGCGAACAACAACAACAACAACAAAAAGGGAGCAAAAATGTATCGGAAAATCGTTTCCTATGCAAGTGTCGTAGTGGCATGCAACCGCCAGCCCCTCCCCCCTCCCCCTGCCGCGGGCAGAGGCAGCTAAAAACAATGGCTAGGCAACAAAATGTATCTTGACACTTCATCGTTAGCCAAAAAGTAGCGCAACGTAGCCAAACAGAAGACAAAAAGAACAAGGCGTGGCAGGCACATGGTGACATGGGCCAAGGGGCTGGGGCAGGGGCAGGGGCCAAGGGAGGCAAGTGCCTGCATTTTCGCGCTTGGCGTTAAATTCCCCTGACAGCTATAAAATTGCATTTGAGAGTAGCGCAAAAAAAAAACGCAGAAGACAGCATAGAAAATAAAAACGCAGATACATTGTATCTATGTATCTAATAAATAGTTATTGCCAATACAACAACACACAAAATTGATATTCCCCCTATGCGCAGACAATGCGCAGGGGCAGGGGACAGGAGCAGCGGCAGGGGGTGGGGGCAGGGTGTGTGGCAGAGCAAAAGTGCGACATCATTATATAAATTGTGTGTGGTTGAGGCAACATAGAACGCAGCATCATATGTTTTGTATCTAACAGATACGTGTGAGTGTCGAGGCTGGAGCTTCAAGTGATTTCACACACATGTTTTTTCCACACACACACACAGACACACACAGACACAGACAGAAAAGCACACGCACACCCCAACCGTCAACACAAACATGACCACAGGAAATGTTTCACAGCTGTGCAGCAGAAACGCCAAAGCAAGGCAAAAGTATCTCAACGCGCAGCTATTTGTCAAAGTAGACAACAGAGGGGCGGTGCGGGAGCGTGTGAGGGGGCGGGTGTTTGGAACGCTTTAGGGTTGTCCAGGCATTTAAGCAAACAAACAGAAAACGGCACGTGACAAATGCCAGATACTTGCTGGCTAGCGTGTATCTTAGAGATACAACTAGTTGAGTTTTTAGCTGAGGCCCAGGATTGCCAGGCATAAGCAATTTCCTGCGCTCGCTCTCGCTCTCCCTCTCTCTCTCTCACTCTCTCTTTCCATTTCTCTCTCTTTGCTGTTGATGACATGCGGCATCTGTCACACATGTTGACAGGGCATGCCCCGCAGTTTGAGGCCTGCCTGGACGCCAGCTGATAGCAAGCGTGGCACGTGTTGCAGCCACGTGAGTGACTCTCGAGGGCAGGCTGGCAACCCTCGACTGTATTTTTTCTTTGCATATATCATATATATTTTTGTTGTTGCCTGCTTCTTTTACTTATGCAGAGATTACACGCTTGTCAGATCGAGCCCAAAGCCGACCATTTGCTATGCATATCAAGTTGATGGCCAAAGGGGTTAACAGTTTGTTGTAGGGAGCCGGGGAGGCTGGCAAAGGGGCAAAGGGTAGTGTATCAGATATGCCATAGCAATAAACAGTTACAAATTCGCTACGTACGCATAGATGCAACTTATGCTACAGCAATTTTTTTTATAATTCCCAAATTGTTTTAGCTGCAGCTGCTTTAAGTCAAATTTTAGAAAATTTAAAGAAAAGCTTAAATCATTAAAAATAGTTATCAAGTCTACAATATTTTCACGTTTTAAGTAGCCTACGACATTTGGCTGTCTCAAAAGCATCGCACAGCTTCGTAAGCTGACAAAGACACGCAGAGATATTTTCTCAGAAGTGTGTCAGACAGGTGAAATTGTCATAATTCTTACATGAGCAGTTACCTGACACGCAACGCAACGCAACGCCATGAAATTGAAATGCTCAGTACATTAACCATGGCCAACTTTCACCCACATTCGAGCGGTTTGTATCTTTAAGTAATGCGTTTCGTCTTTTCTATGCGCAACTCTGACAATGCAATAAGTTCATTTATTATACAGAGAGCTATCACATTCTTCATTATTATTGTTAGACTTTTAACCCAGTTGCAGTTCTAAGCTACATTTTCCATTTCCTGATTTCTCTGTGCGTGTGTGTGTGTGTGTGTGTGTGTGTGTGTGTGTGTGTGTGTCACAAAGGGCGGCAGCAACAACAATTAACATTTTCAATTGCAATTGCTCGTGCGAAACAGTTAAATTGCACAGCGCATTTCCGCCGCATACAAAACATTTTCATTTCCAGGCCACAAAACGAAAAAAACTAAAGCAAAATAAAGCAGAAGCCGACTGATTGCTACCCTGTAAGCACTTTTGTTATTCCCTTCTTTTTCATCTCAGCATGGAAATTGGCATAATATTTGCAGCCTTAAGCGTATTTCATCTTCCTTCAGAAGGTTACGGGAACCTACATACCAAATATTCTTACTCTAACCCTTATAGTTGCTGAGTTCATATAGACTGTTGTAAAATATTTGTATCCTTAGCAAAATTGTATCTTAAGTTCTAGCCGAACCCACATACCAAAATTTCTCACTCCAACCCACATAGTTCCCGAGTTCACATAGACTGTTGCATATTACCTCATTGAAGTTCCTTTTAAATTTAAATGAAGCCTAGAGGAACCCCCTTACTTCACATTGTGCACATCTCTTAAATAATATAGAGGGTCACTTCTTTGCACTTGCGAATTATTTAAGCAAATTATGCGCACAGCTACTTCATCATCCAAGTAATAAGAGCTGAGCAAGAGTCCATGTAATGTAGCCCTAAACCCAACCCAACCCATCCTCCCTCCCTCTCCCTCTCTGACAGCACTGCCCCGGCACCTAACTCAAACGGCTGGTAAATTTTCATTCGCATTCATAATCCCCTAAAGAGCAAAGGCACAAAATGAGCAAAAAAAAAAAAAACTTTGCATATCAGTTTGCAGGGCTTTTGAAGGGCTGGGTAGGTGTTGTGACTGAGTTGGAGGTAGGGGCTGGGTTGGGGGTAGCTTTGGCAATTTGCTGAAAATTTGTTTGGCATAAATTGTAATTCAAGTTGAGCAGTTGCACTTGAACACTTTTTGGGCACTAAACTGAAAACTCGGAATACAATTAAGATTATGAGGTATTTAGCGTGCGCTCTGGGTGGGCGGTAAATATATAAAGGGGCGTGGTTGGAATTTATGCTGCAGAAATATGAGTTGAAGCTTGGCAATTTGTTTAGATAGCGAATAATTGGAATCAAAATTCAAATAGCGTTGGCGCGCTTTTCAGATAACATTTTCTTAACATAAGTGATTAATAAACTGAAGAGTTCTGTTAATGATATAAATGTTTACATTTCATGCTAAATTGGGCTATTTAACTGCATTTAACATACATGGAAACGTTAACATTAACATTTAGACTAACATATATATTAATCATTACCATTAACATTAAAAGAAGCAATACCATTAGCGTTTACATTAGCATTACATTTTTAACATTAACATAAGCATTTACATAAACTAGAGTTTACATAAAAGTTAAAATTTACATTAGCATCAACAATATTATAAACATTTACAATTACATAGAAATGAACAATAATGTTAACATTAACATGAATATTAAAATTAACATTAACATTCAAATTGAAATTAACATTTCGATTACCATTACCACCCTGCTTCAATTTAAGCAAGCGCTTAAAGCATCTTGAGACACACTTGAAACATTTGTTCTATCTCCCTTTCAAGCCAGGCACATGTAGCTGTCAATTATGTGCACTTACCACCCAGAGACTGAACCACTGCACCACAGAAGACTTAACTGGGCAACGCTGTTGCGGCATTTGCATACGCCGTCGGTTGGCTCAAGACCAACAACTAGTTGCAATTAACTTGAGCAGCGCAATCTGCAGACACAAGAACATGCACACATCTGCCAGATGCACAGGTACCACTATCTATCTATATAGATAGATGCCTTGCACAGTGCCAACCACAATCGAATCACACAAATGCTAAACTCACTTTAGGTGCTGGCTGTCGTTATCAGTTTAGTTGGCCAGCAACACCCGACACCACCCGGCACCACCCGGCAGCATCCAGCACATTGCAACACACTTCGACATCATTCAAATGGCTAACAAATTGCGCTGTCGAATGCAATATTTTTGCTTTTAGCCATAATACCTTTTACATATGCTACGACAGCCGCCAGGGCAAAGCATTTTAAGCAGCCTCCTTTTGCTCCTCCAGCTCCCCCCTTCATATCTCCCCGCTCCCCACGGTCTCCTGGCAAGGTAAGTAAGTTGCATGCAACGCATGCTGCCAGCTCTTGGGCCAGCTTGTTAGCATGAAATGTGTCTGCCTCAGCTTTGGTCTCGGTCTTCGTCTCTGTCCCCGTCTCGTTCTCGGATCTCTCTCTCTCCCTCTCTCTCTTGGTCTCTGGCTGTGTCTTCTTCTCTGCTTTCTCGCCTCGCCACAGATACCAGAGATGCCAGAGTGATAAATCCTTGCGGCTTTTTATTTCCACAGCATCGTCGCCGTCGCCGTCGCCGTCGTCGTCGTCGTCGTCCTCGTGTGGGTGTGACATGCTCTATAGCCACGCCCCTGTCTGAGCATTGCATTACAAGCATAATAATTCTTACTGACAGCTCACGACGAGCTGTTACTGGTCTCCCGATACGGTTCTGGGCTCTTCTTTTATGGCGTTCATCTAACAGAACCCACAACATTTGCTTATGCCCTCACCTTAAAGTACTTTCATTTACTGACAAAATATGTAACAATTCGAAGAGTCAATTGTAGAGCCTAGCAGGTGTAAAATAGCCAGTTGAGAAAATAAAGCTAAGTGCATTTTTCATCGGCTGAAGCAGCTTTTGCTTTAACCGAAAAAAAAAAGGAAATGATTGACCGATTGATGACCATCGCATAGCCCAAGCCGTAAAAGCAACGAGGCTTAATATTTGTCAGTATTAATCTACTTATGATTGTCAATCAGACGAATCTAATGACTGATTGAGTGACTGACTGATTGATGACCATCTCAGAGCTCAAGCCATAAAAGCAACGAGGCTTAATATTTGACAGTATTAATCTACTTATGATTGTCAATCGCAGAAGTAGCTTTTGCCTGGATTAGACAAATCTAATGGCTGATTGACTGATTGATGATCATCGCATAGCCTAAGCCGTACAACCTGCGAAGCTTAATTTTTGCATGCAATCGTCTATCTGTGCTTGTCAATAGCAGAAGCGGTAGCTTTTGCCGGTATGAGAAAAAATTAATTAACTGATTGAGTGATTGACTGATTGATGACAGTCGTACAGTCCAAACTGTAAAAGCCATGAAGCCTAATTTTTGGCAGTAATCATATGAATGATGTAAATGAAAGTAAAACAGTTTTGAAATTAAATTATTTCAGACCTTTCTAACTTTTATCAGAAACAAATTACAAAATCTCAAATTGAATTTATTTGAGCGCGCAAAATACGTGAAAGGGTATTGCAACGTCGTCAAAACTCATGTAATTATTCTATCTCATTCTTTTTTCTGATTTCCTTTCGCATTTCTTTGCACTTAGCGCCCAATTAAAGCAAAAGTTTCATTTCAATTTCGTTTCGCATCCTTTTTTACATTTCTGCTTGGGTCTAACCCACAAAAATTTACGCCTCGTTTATTTCAATTTAAGTGCAGACAATAAAAAAAAAAAGAGAGTATATTTTAAACATGTTTATGTATTTATTGTATTTGTGTATTTGTGTATGTGTGCAAATGTGCAAATACTGCGGCATTTTATGCAACCAGCTCGCGGCATTTTCAACTCCAAAGCGCAAATTAACGGCTCCGTTTGGAGCGACCCTCAACACCCACTTACACACTCACACACACACTCGCACTCACACACACTCGCACACACTCGCACACACACACACGCACGTACATTGGCTTTGGAATAAAAATGTATTTTATCGTTGGCCAGGAAACAGTTTTGCGGCAGCCGGAAATGTTTCCACTTCCACTTTATTGTGGCTTATTCTTATTCCTCTTTTGTATCTGCTACTCTAGCTATCTCTTTCCATTTCACTCTCTCTCTCTCTCTCGCTCTCTCTCTCTCGCTGTCTGATAAAGAGTTTTCAGCATTCCACACCGCAAAGCACAAAGTGCATTACATATTTCACTAATTAAAATAATGGAAAATACAATATTTGTAATTATTTACAACGAATTTTTACTCTATTTTCTCTCTCTCTCTCTCTCTCTCTCTCTCTCTCTCTCTCTGTTTTCAGCCTTTTAGTTAGAGTGGGGGCTATCTGGGGGATTGTGACATGACCCAATGCTTTAGTGGGTAATTTGGGCATAAATCTTTTGGCTGATGAGCGCGGGGCGGGGGCGGGGGCCGGGGAGGGCGGCTCGAGGACAGCGACTGCAGTTGACAGTCGTCTCATCATTTAGCATAATGAGGTCGAGAGCTGGTTAAATTAAGAGCTGGTTTCTAGGGTTCGTCGGGGGACGAACTGGGGGGGTTACTTTTGTCAAGGTATCTCGTTGTTAAAAAAAAAACACACACACATTTAAATTGCGCAAAATATTGATTTCAAATTGGGAACTGAAAAACACAAGATATTTTTGTGATATTCGATAACAATTGGGGTCTTTTTCAAAATTAATTAAATGCTATTTATTTTATTTGAGCTACGTGCCTTTAAAATTCCAAAACATATTAATTAACGCATTACATCATTATAATATAACATTTATTATTGAGTCTCAATTAAAGCGCTTGTTATTCTTTAATTTAATATATTTTTTCATATATGGCAACAGCTTTAATCTCCGAGTCTATTTCACTGAGATCTTCAAGAAATTTATCACACATTAATTACTTGTCATTTTTATCTTATTTAGAGCTCAATTATATTATTTTTATTTATTTACAGCTCATAAATATTTCACGCCCAATCACACTTCTGACCTCGCCGCAAAGTGCGCATAAGCTTATTTTAAGTGCAATCAACTTTTAATAAGACTTATTTAAATATGTGACCCCTGCACGGAGAACAAAAAAGAAGCTCAAACCAGTTGGGACTGAGAGAGACGAGAGAGAGATAGGGGGGAGAGAGAGGGAAGGAGAGAGGGCAAACAAGTTTGATCTGTATTTCAAGTGCCGACAATTGACTTACTTACTCTCAGCTGCATATACATATATATGAAGAAATCGTAATATTCACACATGGCGACACACAAATGTAATGGAGACACATATGGCGAAGAGGGGGCATTACTTGGGAGAGAGCGAGGGAGAGAGAGGGGAGCACATATTCAAATGACATGGGCCAAAGAACTTTAAGCCAACAGCTGCTGACCCCCGTCTCTGGCACTCCCCATCTCCCCCTCTCGCTCTCTACCGCCTCGCTGCTGACTTCATTCAGTTGTCTTGGCCACATTTTTTCTTATTTAAGCCCGAGTCGGCACACATTGCCCTGGGTCATTGACATGTGGGCTACCACACACGCTTCTGCTTTTAAGCTATGAGGAGGAATATAAATAAATAAATGTAATTTGAGTTGACAACAAACAAAAAATCGTATAAAACAAAGGAAAGAAATGGAACACAAAATCTTAAACTGAAACAAACCGATGACAACATCTTTTTTCCTTTTCTTCACTATTCCATTTGAGAGGCTTTTTGTTTTTTGGGGCCTGTCTATTTGTCCATCAATTTGTTTATTGGTTCGTTTTTCTGTTTGATATTTGCGCCAAATTGTTGTTACACTTCATTGATAGAAATGCTTTTTCGATTTGCTGCGTAAATAATTTTCAGTCCACATAGATAGATTATATATAGCTGCATGATTCATTAACTAGCCCGAAAAACTATCTGTGATGTAAGATCCGAACTAGACGGAAGATATTCTTTGGCATGCCTTTTTAATCTTTTTATGAGATCATTCGCACTTTTTTCAAGTTTTGCTTTGCTTAACTCATAAATGAAAGTCGCGTATCTGCAAACGTTACCAGATAACAACAATATTATTTTATATTAATTTCTTACTCATTTGAAGAATCTGTATTGCTTGCATTGACAGCGTTGCCAGAAAGTTTTGAATTTTTGTATTTTTAAGTAATATTTGAAATATTTTTCTAATACTTAACCAGCGTTGCCAGATAGTTATTAAAATGTCATTGTTACATATTCGAGGAATATTTTGAAATATGTTTCTAATATTTAACATATTTAACATTTATTAGTTATTAAAAAGAGTTGCCAGATTGCTTTAAAAATTTCATTGTAACACATTCCAGGAATATTTTAAATATTTGTTCAAAATTTGACACATACAATTGCTATTAAAAAGAGTTGCCAGATTGTTCTATTTTAATGGGATAATCTTATCTTTTTCCCTAAATTTGTTATATACTTTTATTAAAGCTCCACAATACCTACAGTCTTCAATATTGCTAGACTAATCTATTTCCATTCTGAATCTTAAGTTTTAAGGTTGTGGCATTCATAAAAGTTTCAGTTTATAGTTCCCATAGACAGGGGGGCCCATAAAACGCGTGTCCTTTCGCCGAGTCACACACGCTAACTAAAGCCCATAAAAAACGCAGCCAAAAATGAAATTTGAACTTTGGCATATGGTAAATGCCCGAAAAAATGGAACCGAATGATATAAAAATAATATATAATGAATATGCGCCAGCATCAACGTAATTTTCTGCACATTTGAGCAGAAAATTATCGATTTTATATGCAGCCGGGCACAAAATGCAACACAGCGAGACTGGCAAATAGAAAGAGCCACAGGCTAAACCAGAACCAGAACCAGAACTGAACCAAAAGGAATGGGAACAAACAGCGAGGGGGGGAGGGGTAGTCACAGACAGTTTTTGTATTGGAACTGAACCGAAATGATGCCCAGCATTTGATGAAAGCGGCAAAAAATAGTCTGCAGCATGGGTTCATTCAAATGTTTATAGACAGGCAAATATATTTAGAGAGAGACAGAGAGAGAGAGAGAGAGAGAGAGGGAGAGAAATATTTGTGCAGAGGCATGCTAAGGTTAAAGGGAAGGCTGTTAAAAGCGGGCGGAAGGGGGCGGGCTGCTACTTTGCTAACTTGCCATTCAAATATTTTGATGTGTGTACTTAACACAGCGCGACTTCTGCTGCGGGTGATGGGGTTAAAGGTTAGGGTGAGGGGTGGGAGGGGAGGCGCGTTTCAATTGGTATTTGCTGCCTAGTTCGCTGGGCTTTGCTGTTGTCCGCGCATCTCTCAACTGTCGCTGTGTGGTTCAATAAACTTGCGCGTGAATTTTCTATTTTACTTGATTTTTTCCACCCCCTACCCCCTCAACAACCCTCCCCACTCTAACCCCGTGTTTTTTATCACCGTTTCGTTTAATGTTCAACATGTTTTACAATATGCCAGAGACAGCAACAGCAAAAACAACAACAACAACAACAAAAAGGGACTGCGCCCAAATGTGCGATTGGAGCTGGCGCTGCGGGGCGAGTGGGGCATGCAGCAGAGGGGCGTGGCGCTGCGTTTTATGTGTCAAACATTCTGTAAAGTGAAGTGGGCGCCAAGAGCAGGGCGTACAACAGGAAGGATGAGGGGGCAACGAGCCGCAACGAGCCGCATGAAACAGGCTGTCTGTTTCCCAGCGGAATTTTTGCGTTTTTGTTTTGAAGAGCTGCCGCTATATATATGGTTTTTTGCCAATGTGAGGGGGGCGGGTACGGCTGCGGGGGCGGGCGGCAAGGGTTGTCTGCTTTGGGTGACTAGCTGATAGATTGTTGAAATGCAAACGCTGCCAGCACAGGGGCAAGAGCTCTGGGTTTGGCCAGAGTCCATATCGCATTTGGCTAGCAAAATACTATTTACTTTTATTTTTCATTTGGATGGGCTGTGAACTTGAAGAAGAGGTGAAAATGCGTTGATAAAGAATATACCTGGAATATTCTTACCCTTTGCAAGCGCTTTTTCAGCAGTTACCTATTTACTTGATAAAAAATCAGTTTGATATATAGTATCTATATCTATATCTATATCTATATCTATATCTATATCTATATCTATATCTATATCTATATCTATATCTATATCTATATCTATATCTATATCTATATCTATATCTATATCTATATCTATATCTATATCTATATCTATATCTATATCTATATCTATATCTTTATCTATAAAATGCTTCTACACTGCTGCAAAACGTTTACGAATGCGACACAAAGAGGAATTGCAACATTTTTTGCTCTTCAGAGAAGGAGTAGGGATTCCAACAGAATTTTATTTAAAAGCAGCATTTCAGACCTCTTTAAGATACCTCAAGATATACTTGAATATATAATTAATGCTTCCATCTTTGAGTTCCATCTTCCTTAAACGTTTTTTGAACATTTCTTCAAAGCAATGACAGGCAGACTTTCATCTTTCTTTCTGTTTTTGCATAAGAATCCTCCAGCTCGACATCCCCACCTGGGTTCCATCGCGCACATCGCATCAGTTGCCACTTTGGTTTGACCTTTTTTGGCTGCTAATTTGCTGTCATTTTGCTATGTGCGGCCACTTTGGCGCTTGACATCTGTGCCCCGTGCCCCGTTCCACCATCCATGCATTATATATCGATCAAAATTCAATTTGTGCCGCTTTTTTGACAACGTTTAAAGTAGGAAAAACGTTCGAAAAAAAGCGAAGCGTACAAAAAAAATTAACTTTAATTGAAAAAGTTTGCGACGCACTTTTCGTTGTCTGTTTTTTTTTTTTAATTTTGTTAGCCAATTTCCATGTGCTTTTTTGTCGTTGGGCTGCGTGCTGGCAAAAAGAGATTCAAAGTGTGACTTATGTGAGAGACCCAAAAAGAGAGTCGAAGAAAGAGAGAGAGGGGAGAGAGAGAGAGAGAGAGGAGCAGAGAGAGAGAGAGAGAGGAGCCTCGAGCGGTTTTTAATTAACCTAATTTGCAGCTGAGCTCCCAACTTTTGCCTCATTATTTATGCTCAAGTTTTTGCTCCTGCTCTCCCTCTCTCTCTCTACCTTTCTCTTTCTCCGTCTAAGGTCGAGTTTTTCTCTCTCTTCATTGTGTAAGTCAAGTGTTTGGTTGTCACGTTAAGTCGTTCATGTGTCACCTTGGAAAATTCTTGACTTGAATTGGACCCAACAGATTTGAGTCATATTAAATTAAGTTGATTAGGCAAACTGCTGAGAAACTGCATGAAAAAGGGTATGAATATTTCAGGTTTAGTTGAATAGACATGTGAAACTGAGTTTCAAAGGACAAACTCTCTTTAGTATAGTATAGTATACAATGTCTCATAACTTCGTTTTCGGTTAGGGTGACGATGTAATCCGCTGAGAAAGCGCATGAATAAGGGTATGAATATTTCAGTTTTAGTTTTATAAATGTGGAAAGTCTGTTTCGAAGATTAAACTGAATCTGGATGCAGATTAGATACTTCATGACTTAATTTTCTCTATATTGCTATATTCTATATATTCTATATTCTATACTGCCCGATCTAAAACGGTTGCCTATTCAAGACAAGCTGCGGAGAAAGCGCATGAATAAGGGTATGAATATTTCAGCTGTAGTTAAAACAAATGTTAGCAATATATTTCTCTGCTTTATAGAGGAAGTATTTTTATGTCCCTTAGCTTCTTTTGCTTGATATCAAACTGCTTTTTGTTCCTTAAGAAAACAGATCTTTCTGTTTTGTTGCCGTTAACTGTGGAAATTGCTTTTAGCTAACTTGCGAGCTGCTCTGCTGTTGGTTCCGCTTTATAGTTGAGTTCTGTTTGCGCCACTTAGCGTCAACTTAAGTTCACTTCAGTTCCATTCCGTTCCATTCCACATAAACTATGCCCTTTGAGGCGAACAGCGCAGCACTGTCCATCAAAAAACTGAAGGAACTGAAGTTTTTCCTGAACAACACACAAATTGTGTTTGAGTTGAGAGAGCAAAAAGGAAAAACTGCAATCGAAAGCAGCAGATAATCAAGTTACAAGTTGCAAGTTCCATGTTGCAAGCTGCACGTTGCAATTTTCATGGTTAGCTTTGAGGGCCATAAACGCAAGCTGTTTTGCCCCTGTTTCCAACCCAGCCATGAGCAATCAATTTGTTCTGGACACTTCTCTCTGGCTGTAACACATGTTGTTAATAACTCTCTATTATCCCCCCCGCCCACCTCATTGCCCACTTTAATGAAATTGCAGCACGTGCCATACCCCAAGGCAAGTCATAATTAAGGCAAAAGTTTGGATTTTTCGCAAACGTTGACAGAAAATTAATTAAAAAAGTGCAACTGCGATTCGAATTGCGATTGCGATGGCGATTGAGAGTTAAGTTCATTAAAGTTGGACCAAGAAATAGCCAACGTCCAGACTCCAGACTCCAGACTCCCAAGATTTGGACATAATTACGGGCCAGGTGTGTGCGCTTGAAAAACTTCAAATTTTCTTTGTCTGCAGCAAAATGCATTTGGCAAGTGCATTTAATTGGATTTAACCAACTTTGAAGAAGTTTATGGCTATAGCCAGGTGAGCGAGAAGAAGAGGAAGAGTTGGCTGTATTTATTTATGGGGCATAAAGTGCATTGGCTTTTAATTAAGCTGTCCGAGAGGAGCACAAATCTATGGGGTTTTGCAATGCGAAACTGTGTTTCGAGTCGACAATATTTATCGATAACAATCGAAAGAGCAATTATTTATCGATAACAATCGAAAGAACTCTTATTTATCGATTACGATTGAAAGACTGCAAATTACCGATAATAATCGAAAGAGTTTGACGAAAAAAACGAAAAATTAAAAATATATAATATTTATGGAAGAGAAACGATTAAACTTTGGCCACACTGCGCTTATATAAACCTTTTTCTGCAGACAGATGCAAAGCTTTATAAAGAATACAAAAAAAAATCGAATTTGAGCCAGCGACTTCTCTCCTTGTTATACCAACTCTCAGATACCTCAACTACACACG
Organism: Drosophila ezoana; assembly: GCA_035045725.1. Classification (NCBI taxonomy): domain Eukaryota; kingdom Metazoa; phylum Arthropoda; class Insecta; order Diptera; family Drosophilidae; genus Drosophila; species Drosophila ezoana. Next base: position 1,912,242 of record JAWNOU010000207.1, read on the forward strand.
TTTGCGAAGCACTTGTTTGGCTTTTTTTTGAAAATTTGACCACAATTTTGTCAAATTTGCCGAAACCCTATTATTCTATGAAAAGATAGCTTTTTTCACCTTACGTTGATCACAAATTCGTCAGACAGGCCTTTTTATATAGAAGGATACGAGAATTGATAAAAGCTGCTTGCAATGATATAGCATTTAGTTTTTATAAGATTTTGCCTATTCAGAGTCTATCCAACTTTAAATCACAAATAACTCTTCAGAAGCAGCTTCGCAAATTTGTTGTGGTTCTTTATTTCGCTTGATATCTTAGCTTGTCAAACTCTTGAATTACATTTCCTCGCACAACTCCTTAAAGAAAACTTTTCACTCAGCTTTGCTCCAGTTTTCACCTGACCAAAAACTGAACTCACGACAACAACCACAAAATGTAGGAAAATCTGCGAGTAATTCGCTGTAACTCGACTCGGGTATTCTTTGGCCAATCCCATGCCAAAACATAGCTGCACATTCAGCTAAGCATGAACTCGTTAAAGCAACGAGGAAAGAAATCACATTTTCCACACACACACACACACACACACACACACACACACACACACACACGCGCGCAAACATGTTGTGCTACCTAATTTGCAGCAATTTTCACCGCATCCAACGGCAGCAAAAAATATTCTCTCCCGTATTAAAAATGAATAAAAATGAAGAGGGGCAAGAAAAAAAGAGACTGTCTTAAACCCCTCCTCGCAAGGCCCTCTCCTTAACAGCAGAATTCTGCAATTTTGCACGCAGCGCGCGGCGGCGAACATAAAAATAAATATTAAAAATAAATTAGAGCTACCTGCGGCTTTTATTAACTTTTAATTTATGAAAAGCGCAGGAAAAACTCACAGCTGCGCGAAAACCCCACACGAATGCGAATGCCAATGCGAACGCATATGGAAAAAGGAATCAGCAAACAAGAAAAAAAAATTAAATAAAATGCAACATAAGCGGAAAGACAAACACACAGCAAAGCAGAAATCTCAACCAAATGCAGACGGTTGTTAGGTGCATGCAAAAAGATACAAAGCTAGAGATACAAAGATACATTTCGAGATAAAGATACACAGCTGCTCGGGTCGGACTTCAGTGCACATTTAATTAATATTAGGTTTGGAAAAGGCAAATAACTAAAAAGAACACGTATTAAATAGTCTGACATAATTAAAATGCTGGGGAATACCCATAATGTTCTACAGTTATAAATTTTAACAGTTTACGAATGCCGTTCAAAGAAGAATGGCGTAAACACGATATTAATCGAGAAAACATGTACAGTATATTGTATCTTAGCAGGCAGTACAATGTTTACGAATGGCGCACAAAGAAGAATAGCCAAGCCAATCGCTCGCATAAGAGCGAAAAGTTTACGAATGCCGCACAATGAAGAATAGCAACAAGTAAGAGGTTCTAGTCGGGAGCTCCCGACTAGGGGATACCCTGAACCCTCATATTCCAACACCAAATGCAGCGCGCGCTTATAGATAGAGAGTAGCGGGGAGGTGGCGATAGGTATAAAATGAAAGATAATCGATATATATATACTTTTATAGAAGCTACATGTCAAGTTTGGTAACTCTAGCTCTTATTATTTACCAAAATTGCTTAAAAACAGGATATCGATATACATTTTTATCGATTACTTGGAAACGGGGCAAGTTATCGATTATCGGAAACAAACTCGATCTGCGTAGGAACTAGGAGCACCTACATCTAAAATTTCAAGTCTCTAGCTCTTATAGGTTCTGAGATCCTTGCGTTCATACATACGGACGGACGGACGGACGGACGGACGGACGGACAGACAGACGGACATGGCTAGATCGACTCGGCTATTAATGCTGATCAAGAATATATATACTTTATGGGGTCGGAGATGCTTCCTTCTGCCTGTTACATACATTTGGATTTTGCACAAAAACATAATACCCCTTTTACCCATTTTTAATGGGTTCAGGGTATAAAAACAACTATTAAAGTAAAAGAGGGTAAAAGCAAGCAGAGTAAATAGCCTCTAAGCTGGCAGCAAAACGTTTACGAACGACGTACAAAGAAGAATGGCGAAAACAAGAGCTCACGTGAGTGAAGACAACTGAAGTATTCTTGACGAATACTGGACGTCAAAGAAACTTAAAGCATATATAACACAAAATACTAGGGAAAAGAAAAGCAAATGGATTAAATATCAACTCTAAGCACATTATTCCCATGTATCTGATTTGCACTCTCTAGTTCCCGCTATGGGGAAGGTCATCTCATTGAAGAGGGCAACACCTGAGAAGTGCACACACGGCAGTTTTGACATTGTCTTTGGCCCCGTTTGAAGACGCTTTGTGTTTGAACTCATGATCATGAGTTGCGCTAATTTCATAGAAAGTTGTGTGGTTTAATTGATGGCAGACAGACTCGGGCCATACAAGAAGACAACACAGCTGGCAAAAACAATGCGACTGCAGCGATGCATAGCAAAAAGTGGGAGTCAAAAGCCCAAAGCCCAAGAAGAAGCGGAAGCAGAGGAGACAAACCTACCTCCAATTTGCAGTTGCAGTTGCAGTTGCATAAAGCAAATCCGCCGTCCAGGGCCAAGAGTAGCCACTCGAGTTGCGTCAGTGGAGCAGAAACAAGAAGGCGAGCAGCCGGCTACTTGCGAGACGAAGTCTGACAAGCTCAAGAGAGGCCTCAAGCGTCCATGAGACAATTTGTGCAACATGTTAATGGGGCAGCCGAGGGTGCAGAGAGGTGGCAAGGACTTTGTAGGCGAAAAGCGCAGCGCAAAAACCAAGTGAGGACCACACAAACCGAAAAACAAGAACAACCAAATTCTCAACGACATTTGGAAAGAGGCAAAAACTAGCGCGAGTTGAGGGTAAGGTGAGGAGGGGGCAGATGAGGAGCTAGAGAGAATCTCAGCTAAAGCAAAAATCGTGGCTGGTTTTAGTCAGATTTTGCTTTTACGATTTTCCCTCATTTTCTTCTCTTTTTTTTTGCTGCACACACATTTCTTATTAGTATTTTGAAAAGCCTCTTGCAAGTCGCCTGAAGCGCTTTTCAGTGTTTAACTTGTGTAAAGTTTGTCAAGTTTGCGCCCAGTTGTACAACTGGTTGGATAGCCACTCAGTCAGTCAGTCAGTCAGTCAGTCCGTCAGTCAGTCAGTCAGTCGTCAGTCAGACGAGACATTCAAAGGGGGCAGGGTACGGGAGGCTGGGGGCTGGGGCGCCGTCTAGTGACAGCTGTCGCTCGGCATTTTGTGGTCTTTTGAAAAACAGGTCAACCAAACAGAGAAAGAGCTAGATTTAGATAGAGAAAGCACGAGCTAGCGCTGAAAATGGTCAGAGCTATGGCAAATAGTATTTGGCGTTTTTCTTTCTTATTGAAGTTTAAGGCAATAATCAACTTGGAAAGTTGATCAACGCCAAGAGAAAACATATGACTGTGATTGGAAATTTTTGGAATAAATGTGGTTTACTTATAGAGCAAAATATAATTGTTGATTTGAAAGAAATTGAATGTGTATGAAGCAGAAATGAATGTCTTTGCGAGAGCTTATCATATCAGAAAAAAGTAGGTATATAAACTGAATACTAAAATAAGAAGTAAGAATTAAACTATGATTTAAAGGCTCAACATTCACATAGTCAAATCAAAAACGCTTGAAAATTGAAAACATTTTGGTAATATTTATATTTTTCTATGGACAATATTTCTAGTTTAGAGTTTCTTCACAATAAATTCTTTAAGTCTGTGGCAAGTTTTTCATGCTTGATATGCTTGAGTCTCAGCGAAAATTGATTAAACTTTTTCCAATAAGTGAATTCTTTAAAATCATTTTTCTTACTCTTCCCACAATTGTGCTATAAATTTAATATAGTTTTCTGAGGAGTTGCTCCGTCTACCCAAGGCTTCATATTACAGATCAGTGCACGTATTCAACATATATTTACAGCTATCAACTGTTCTCATTGGGGCCAGAAGCAGCAACAACAACAACAACAACGACAACAACAAACAACAAGAATAACAACAACAACTGCAACAGAATGAAAAGCGATATACGATTTGACAATGGCATTTCCCGCAGCATCGAGTCGCATCGATGTCAGGTCACAATTCTCCGGCTGTGACAATTTCCAGTGTGTGTGTGCGAGTGTGTGTGAGTGTGTGGTGTGTGTGAGTGTGTGTTGAGTGGTGTGTGTGTGTGTAACCCGAGTCGCAGTCAGCGCACACATAACGTATACGTAATGCAGCTGCAATTGTTGAAAGGGGGAACATGGCTGCAGGGCAATTGTTACACTGAGAGAAAAGAATCAAGAACTTTCGCTCAATTGCAGTTAAAATATAAACAAATCAAATAGAGCTCGAAAATCTCTTTGAAATTGCCTGAAAAGAAAGCTTAATCGAAGACAATTTTTACTAGCCAAGCCAAGCACTCAAATTCTTGTAATAAGTTTTGTTGCACTTAATTCAAGCCAAGTCTAGCTTACTTTTGTAATAAAATGAAGAAGAATTTGTAGTCAATTTAAGCATGTATCTAATAGAAATAGAAAATAAATTCTAAAGAGAGCAAATTCTTCAAATTTTATAGCTCCTAAACTTACTTTTAGTATGACGTTTTTTCGCTCAGTGTAGTTTCTATCTCTGTTAAGCGTTTGGTGCTCACACACACACACACACACACACGCACACGCACACCGTTAACATTTAGTTAACATGTAGTTAGCAAATTTAACGGGCGCTTTTCGAATATCTCTCGCATCCTAGTTTAACCTGAAGAAAATCCTTCAATATAAAATTCTCGCTGTCTCTCCTTTCCTCTCCCTTCTCTCTCTTTCTCACTATCGCTCTCTCATTCGCTGGAGATTCAGAGTCCATTAATGATTTTGGCTTTGTTACAGCTTAGTGAACTGTGCATATGTGTGCCTCCTCTCTATTTCTCTTTCTCTCTCTTCATCTCTGTCTTCTCTCTCTCTCTCTTTCCATCTCTCCCTTTCTCTTTCTCATTCCCTGTTTGCTGTCTCTTTCTGCCAGCTGTTGCCTTATGCCTCAACCGCATTTTACATGCATTTTTCAAGCGCATAAATCACTCAATTGGAAACTGCACACACACACACACACGTACACCGTGCCCCCCTTCTGCCGTAAAGCTACCCTCCCCCCTTGCCCCAGCCCCTCCCCTTAAAAGCATAATTCATAAGCTGCTTAAGCCTCTGGTCATAAATTTACTGCACACACATTAATTAGGCCGCCGCCACATCCCCAAAGATACTCCCCCCACCAATACCTTTATCTACCTCCTATCCTACCTGCACCACACCCCACCCCACCCTACCAGCCCTGTCCCCTTATCCACCTTAATCCCTGCTTGCGCCTCTTTCTGGCTGGCAAAAACGCAACTCTTCTAATAGAGCCAGCCGCACGCTGGGCAAGCATCGGCATCAGCTACAGCTTCAGCTTTGGCTTTGGCTTTGGCTGTTTCTGGTTGCATCCCGACCCGAGATGAATAATGGATGCTCATTAGTCTTGGGCCCGAGATTGGGGTGGGGGGGGGGATCTACTCGTGAATACCACGCGAAAAAGTCTAGCGAAATCAGGCAACTAGCCAGCCAGTTGGTCAGCGATAAAATGCTTCCAATTGGAAATCGAGTTTTGTTTTCGACAAACAACAATTACAGCTTGGCCAGATCTGATAGTATATATATATATATATATATATATAAGTATATATATACGATGTATAGAAGGGATTTTGGCAGATAATCAATCAAATTGTCAATCAATCAATGCAAACTAACAACAAGCCGAGAGGGAGACAAAAAGAAAAGCACACGCAATCAATGTGAAAATGTTTGAAAACGAAATTGAAATGGACAACAAAATTGTGAAGCTGGGTCGGAGGAGGGGCGGTGGTGGGGAGGGGGGCGTGTGTGTGACGAGGGGAAAAACTAATAAGAAAAACAACAATGAACGGAAATAATTAGAAATATGCAATTTGGCAAAATAAAGGGAATTTCCAACAGGAAGGAATTACTTTATATCGAAGGAAAATCGTCAAATAGAAATCGAAATAAAAGAAAAACTTGCAATGGAAAATTGAAAGAGGAATTTTAAGAAATACTGCAGGATAATAAAATACTGTACTATATAGAAAATAAGGCAAATAGAACTTGTTTTAAGACCTATAGGAAGAAAAGAAAGAGTCAGGCCTAAAAGCGTTCGAGAAGCTTTCAAAAGCTTCGGCGAGCTTTAATTTGTTCTTAAAGCTTGCGTTATAAAAGCTGAAGTATTCAATTGGAATTTGAATTAGTATCTAACTAGAAATTGCGTATTATTTAAAGCTCAAATTCCAATTCTGTTTATGAATTTGAGAACTTTAAGCTTTCGAATAATTGAGAAATTTTGAGAGCTTTTCGAATAATCAGCTTGCATATTATACTAAATACTATACTTTACTCAAAAATATTTAAGCTTACAATTCAACAAGTGTTAAGTAAAAACAAAGAAAACCCTGTTAAATATCGCAACAAACATCTATAAGGTATTTTAAATGTATATTTGGGCTTAAAACAAACTCGTTAAAATTCAAGAATGCAAATGCACAGAGAGCTCAGCTATTTGAAATTATTAAGAATTTGTAAGCAATGGATTTATTTAATAGGAAATTTTGTGACAAAGTCAAAGCCTAAATGGGGAATACGACTCACGAGTTGCTTATCGCAAATTTTAGACGGAAAAGAGCAATAGGGAATAGGGGAAGGGTCAAGAAAAGTACAGAATGGAAAAAAATACATTTGAGTATATGAATAGAATACAATACGATGTCTCAGTATATACAGCTGCGAAAAAAATAATAGCACCGCCACCACATTAAATTTTTAAATAGTTGCCACACCCACATTTTTAACATTAAGGAAACATGAACCACATATTTAGAAATGGTAGACTCTTAGAAACATGGGAATACAAAGAAAATCATCCTACTGTTTATTGTTTTTAAGTTATTGAAGGAACTTTGTTGAAATTGATAAAATTAGGCGAAACAAATAATAGCACCACATTTCAAAAATGGATTTAAAATGAAAAAAATGCCCAACATGTGACGAATTCCTTGGTTAACCTTTTTGAACTAGTAATACTAAATCTATATTTATCATTTTATATTTAGTACAGTGTCCTTTATTGGCAATAACAGCTGCGCAGCGTCTTGGCATGGAATCAACTAAGTCCTAGCATCGTTTTCGGGGAGTTTTGGCCCAGGACTCTTTAATTTCTTCCCAAAGTGATTGGTTTGGAAGCAGCAACTGCCTTCTTGACGTCTGACCACAGATTTCGATAGGATTCAGGTCAGGCGACTGAGCAGAGCACTCCAAAACATTCCCAGAGTTTGCCCTGAACCATTCCTTTGCTTTCTTGCTGGTGTGTTTGGGGTCATTATCCTGTTGAAAAGCCCAAACGAGCGGCATTTCGTATTCTACAAAGGGTAGCATAACTGTCTCCATGATTTTCACATACACGTGCTGATCCATGATGGTTTTTATCCAATGTATTGGACCTACTCCATAGTAGGAAAAACAGGCCTATACCATTACCCTACACCCTCCATGCTTAATGGCATTTGTGGTGTACTAGGTTTTGTATTCTGTGTTCCTTGGACGTCTAATGTATGATCAAGATCCCTTTTCACCAAACATAACCACTTTGGACTCATCCGACCATAGAATATCCCCCCATTGTTGGTATGTCCAATTTGCATGATCCCCGCAAAGTTCTTGCGCTTAGTAATCGGTCTCGCGTTTAAAGTGGTACCTTTCTTGGGCTGCAGGCTTTTAGATTATGTTGCCTGGGATATGTACGAAGTGTTTGGTCCGTCACTTTTATGTTGAGCTCTTTTTTAAGCTCGGTAGCAGGCTTGAAGGGATCCTTCGTGTTCTGACGAATCAGTCTTTTGGCATGAAGTGGGGTCATAGATCGTTATCGTCCGCGTGTTTCAGTTTTTTTCGATAGTTTAAGGCGTTTCTAATCATTTTAATGGAGCATCCTACAAGTTGACCAACTTCTCTGTAATTTTTTCCGTCCAATATCAATTTTTTGATAAGATCGCGCTTCCCTGCAGTGCAGTGCTTTCCACGTCCCATTCTTATGATTATTATTAACTTTTATGAAAGAAACAATGATATCTTGCTCAAAACTAATAAACACGTGCATTCTGCAGAGGAAATTCTGCGTTATAACGAGGATTCACTAAAAAAAAGGCTAATGGTGCTATATTTTTTTTCGGCAGTTTTCGGGACTTTTTTCTTAAAATCCCCCAAAAAAATATAGACAGAAATTTGAAGTACGATATCACTGTTTTTGTTTATGAGGAATACTAAACAATACAAAAAAAAAATAAAGTTTTACAAAAATCGGAACAGTAATCGCATTTTTTTTTATCAAGAACAAAATGTGTTGTAGTGGTGCTATTATTTTTTTCGCAGCTGTACATAGTATATTAGTAGTATAATATATACAGTATATATTCTCTTTTCTTATCTTTTCTTCTCGTTTCTTCTCCTTTCTTCTTTTTTCTTCTCTTTTCTCCTCTTTTCTCTCCTTTTCTTCTCTTTTCTTCTATTTTCTTCACTTTTCTGCGCTTTTCTTCTCTTTTCTTCTCCTTTTTTTCTCTCCTTTTTTTCTCCCCTTTCTTTCTCTTTTCTTCTCTTTTGTTCCATTCTATCTTATATATCTTCTATTATATTCTTTTGTTTTGCGGATTCTTAAAAAGTTCTAGCATTTCTCTATTCTATTTAATTATATTCTTTTCTATTGTTCTATTCTTTTCTTTATTATTAAACATATTCTATTCTCTTCTATTCTTTGCATTATTCTGGATTTCTAAGAAGTTTAAGTTGTATTTTATTTTATTCCATTCTCTTCAAATCTATTCTATATTTTGAAGTTCTAGTTTTTCAAAATAATTTTTATACATAGATATCGCTTGGATAGGGTTTAAAAACACGTTTGTTTTAAAGGACTTTGTACAATTTTTCATTCTAAACTTTTTCTAAATGGTAACTTAGAGATTTGTGTTTTTTTTTTTTCGAGGACGGATTTTTGTGCACTTACAATATGCTCCTTTAGCTCCTTGCGTATTGGTCCCAGCCATTGATGTAATCCAATGTAACGTTTTTGCACCATTTTGAGGGCGGGGGCACCCTGTGCGTAGGGCCCGCCCAGAAGGGCGCTGGCGGTTTCTAAAACCACCATTTTGTTGTAATCGCTTGTGGTGCCGATTATTTTTATTCTTTTTGTTGTTGTTTTTGGCACAAACACACGCACACACACAAACACACACGCACACACACGCTTTGTGTTGAAATTTATCCGGGCTGCCGATAAGCGCAAAAGCCCCTATATTATATATATATTATACTTTCTGATATTATATTTAAATATATATATATATTTTTTTTTCTTTCAGAGCTACAAAAACAAAAACAGCTTTGTTATCAACTTTGAGCTGAGTTTTGAAGAAAAAGTTGGAACTTTGGTTTCTGATTTCTGTTTTCGGAGTTTTTTTTATTGTAATGTATTTAACATTATAAATGTGTATATGTATTGGTCGAAAACTGTTGAATCAGTTGTTTTTTTTTTTTGTTTTTTGTTTTGACGAAATTGAAATTTCGTATATTTGTTGTTGTTGTTTTTGGGTTTTGGGTTTTGGGTCGCGTTTCAATTAAATTTTAAGCCGCATTCGTCAGACGTGCCTCGCTGGCCGCAAGAGCGATATACGAGACGAGATTCTGCCCGACTCAATGTACAGTTATATATATATATATATGCATATGTATATATATGAGCTGCAACTTTAATCCTCACACGTTGATGTTCATGATGTTGGGAATCCTTGAAATCAATTAAATGACACGCACCACAGAACACGAGGCAATAAATGTGTGGGAATATCTCTAATATTTCTTTAAGGATTTGCTTGCTTTAAATTATTTTTTATTTATTTTTCAATAGGCACTAAAATTGGTTGTTTTTTTTGGTACAATATTGCAACAATCTTGCACACTTTGCACAATAGTAATAATATTAATAATAATTTATAATAATTAATAATATAATTTGTGATAATTATAATAATAACACGGGAAATGTGTATTTGATCTGCTGCACACGACAAAACGTTTACGTTTAACGGATATGCGAGTATGCGAGTAGACGGCGTACGTAACGGAAACGGCAGAACGAACCGCAGTGTTCAAAGTTCCATCGCGAACTGATTTTCCCGTCTGCGTACGATTTGTGCCGAGCCGAAAGAAACGACAGCGCAAAGCGTACGAGCGAATGAGCGTAGAGGAGAGTTCGTCGTCGCAGCACGAAATGCAGCGCAAGCGAAGCGGCCAATCTGGCACAGTGGGCACAGTGCGTGGCGAGTGCAAACATTTTTATGTACAAATTTAAATGCAACCTCAACAATTTTTAAACGAAATACACAAAATGTGCATAAAAAAACAAATAACAATATTATTGCACAGTTAAGCTATAAAAACCAAAAACTCGCCTACTTTTGCTCTACTGTGCTGCTGTGTAGAAGAGCGAGCGAGAGCGCGCGGCCAACTTGTGTAGAGTTTGCTCAGCGCAGCCGACAAACACTTGTTGTTGACGTTCTGTGAGGCGGCAAAGCCGAGCACACCCCAAAAACAAAATCGAAAAAACGGCATGTGTAAGAGAGAGTGAGAGAGCGAGAGAAAACTGTTGCGCGCAATGTGTACTCTTATACTCTTATACTAGTCAGTACGAAAGGCATTGCCAGTTGTGTGCAAAGAAAAAGCGCAGTTATCTTTTGTAGAATATCTCCAAACTTTTTGGGCATGCAATAGGCATGAGTAAATGCTTGTGTGTGTGTGCGCTTGCATTTGTTATGCTGCAAAGCGCATTGTTTGTGGCTGCTTCCGCCAAATGTTGCTAAAAGTTAACAGGTTGCCCAAAGATTTACAGTTTGGGGTGAGAGAGACAAAGGCAACTGAAGAAGAACGGAAATATATGTAACTGAAACCTAGCTGGAACATAAGTGCTGAATAGCTTGATGCTTCAATCAGATAGAAAAGGAAATGAAAATCTTTACTTGAATAATATAATATACATAGCTTAATTAATAATTCTTTAAGCTTCTTCCATAGAGTAATAAACAGACCAAGAGGAGGCATTTGGATCAAAAGCTCTTTTCCAAAAATTCTGAAGCCAGATACAGAGGTTGCAAACACAACGCCCGGCTGTCTGCAGCTACTTCTGCCCGAAATTCAAAGACAACTTCAAAACATTTTCCATAAGAACCAAGAACAACCATAAGCAAAACAAACGACTCGACAATAAAAAAAGAACACCACAAATTCTATCCCTTTTTTGTTTGAGGCTACAGCCTATGATCTTAGCTGCTGCGCCCTTCTAACTCATTGTTGTGGTTTCTAAGCACTGCTATGCCTATAATTCGCGAAGTCATGTCTTCTTCTTCTCCACTCACTTTCAACTTGCAAGCAGCTCGGCAGATTTTTATAATTTTTCATTTTTCGACCAGCAAGGCACCCTTTCTCAAAATAGGGTATTTTAATTATTCATAAGCAATGTAACCAAATAGCACAAAACTTCTTATAAATACATTTTTAGCCAATGTCTATGAAAAATATAATTTCGTATTTAGTGTGCAACTATTGGTACAATTATTATTAATTTTTTTCTTGAAACATTACATACCATTTCTATAAATAAGGGTATCAATGCCGCGACGCGCCTAATAGTTGTTGTATGTGTGTCTCATCGCACACATATTGGTGAAAATCTGCAAGGGAAGTCTATGAACTTAAGAAGGCTGCAATATTCTGTTGCGCATGTGACGTCACAGCCTTAGGCTTTTTCCGTGCGATCATTTCGTAATTAAAATGATTACATATGTCAATCAATTATTTACTATAAAGGACCCTATTCATAAATTATTTAAATGTACGTAATAAAGGTAGAAATATATACTAAACATCACAAGAAATAAAATTCTGTGAAATGTGACGTCATAATATATGATGTTGTTGCGCCGTGCGCGTAACCCTTTGATCTGAATGCCATGGCCTGCTGGCATTCAAATTTTCTACCTACTTGCGCCGAGACTCGGCTCTGCAACAACAATTTAATACCCAAATTGTGCTGTTGTTGTTTCTACGCGCTGCCTTGTAGGAACGACAGAGAAACCCGCAAAGACACAGTGGCATTATTTGTCCCTATTCTTTGCACTGAGTTTCCTATGTCCTCTAAATCTTGCTTCAGAATTTCATAGACCACAACGGGGGACGGGGAAAAATGGGTTTTCGTGCGCAATGTTGTTGTTTTGCTAGTGATTTGTTGTTGCTTCCTATGGTAAATGAGCTTTATTTCTTGAGTTTGATTTTGCGTTTGCGGACCAACCTTAACGACCTGGCTTCAGAATTAAAACGGTAATAAAAGCTCGGAGCGAATCTTCCGCTCTTGGTCTGTTTATTACTCTATGAGCTTCTTCGAAAATCTTTGAGTTCTCATTTATATTTCTGAATGTATTCCCTATCAATATTTAAGTAAATTACCTTATATAACTGTTTATATTCAAACTACATTTATAACAGTCAAGCAATATAACATTTCTTACACCTGATTCTTATTTGGAAACCTCATTAATTATACGAAACTAGATGACAGGTCCGCGCACGCCTTCGAAGAATTTTAATGATGATAATAATAAATGAAATAAAACTAAAACGAACACTAGCATACACGTAAAAAAAAAAAAACCTCAAGCTGTCCGTCTGCTGGGTATAGTATGATTATTATTAGGTAACGTTGAACCCATGTGGAGTTTGTTGACTTCTGGCAACAAAGTGTGACTAAACAAATTAAGTCGAGAACTAGGCGGGCAAAAAGAAGTAATAAAATAAAATAGAAAAAATTGAGAACTGAAACTAAAACCAGAGCGCGAAACGGAGCAAGAAAAATATCTTATAAGGCACCAAAAAAGTAACAACAACAAAAACAAGGCATTAAATTACATATTAGGCCTGGACTCCACCTGGGCTACACATATCAGAGTAGTGTCAAGAGAAACAACAACAACAACGGCGATTTCATGCACGAGAACATGAAATTGAAGTGCAATCTCATAAGCTGGTAAATTGTCTGTGCGCGCATGTCCAAGAAAATGATGGAAAATCATCAGCTAGAACAACAACAACAACAACAACAACAACAGCAACGACAACACGAACATAATCAGGAATGCATTACAAGCCCAAGAGAGGAAGAGAGTAGGAAGAGTTCACTAACTTCTAACGGTAACAGCGGAAGAGCCGCGCGCGCTGTTCAACAAGTTGCCATAAACATGTTGCAGCAACATTGCATCAGTAATTAATGCTGCTGCTCTACACGTGTTGCTATGTGCGCATGGGTGCCCGTATGTATGTATGTGTGTGTGTTTCTGTGTTTCGTTTTTAGCGCACAAGTTCAATGCACGCCAATCACATGAGAAATTAGCACAAAAGCAACAGCCAACAACAAGAAACAACAACAACAACCGAAGCTTATGCAAACTAAGACAGCGCGGCTAAGCATAAGCAAAAAAGAGAGCGCAAGCGTCGCTGCTGCTGCGGCCGCTCTCTCAGCTCACCTCGACAATGACATTCAAAAAAGCTGCAAGTCAAGCTTAGAAGGCTGGAGCAAGAGCTAAGCGCAGCCCATCTCGCTCTAACGCGCTGCTCTTGCTTAGGCCATGCGATTGTGTTCCCGTTCCCGTCAAACAGCTTTGAGTTCGTTCACCGCACGCGACGAGCAGCGCGCTGTTCGCGAGCGTGTGCAAGTGTGTGCGTGTGTATGTGTGCTTGGCCTAAAATTTTTCAGTGCCGGCCACGACCTGCCTAACTGCACAACAAGTTTGACTCGGCGCATGAGCAAGACAGAGACAGGCAGCGGGTGCGAGAGTGGAAGAGGGGGGGTGCTTGTAACGATCAAGTCAAGATGTTAATCTCGCTGCCGCAGAGCCGCTCGCTCGTTAGTGGCGCTCTTTACATGCAGCGACAGCTTGTACCCCGCCCCCTACGCACCCCACACACCTCCTATCCACTTCTTTTAGGCCCTGCAATTAGCCGCAGCGCTGGTTCAATTAATTTAAAATTAGTGCGCGTCTTTGTCAATTTGTCGCCAACTCATTTATTTTGCACCACTGTGCCATCAATTTTTACTTTGCGGTACAGTCAACAATGAGCTATATGTTTGATCGATAACGATAAGTGCAGCATGCGGTATTCATGCAATTTATCTGCATTTTTTTTTTTCGCCTTTTTTCGCAATTTCAATTCGCATTTGCAAAACAGCTGTGTGAAGTGTCCAACCAGACATGAGGCAATGAAGTTTCAAGTGTGTGCCAGTGTGTGTGCGCGTGTGTGTGTGCGTGTGTGTGTGTGTGCATGTAGAACTGGCACAGGGTTGTCAGGCACTTGAATGATGCTGTCATACACGTTGCATCAAACTATTTTTTAACCCGTTATATGTACAACACATTGGACTGGGAATTGATATGCAATTGTTGCGCTTCGGCTATGTCGACTTTTGCTATGCCCTGCATGAACAAAAAGTTGATCGTGCAAAAATGTGATAGGTTATCAATCTTTATATGAAGTGAAGCTGGAAATTTAACTGTCTTTTTATGTACAATAAAATAGGTTGAAACTATTTCAACTTTAACTATAGTACATGTATACCCTGTATACACTAATTTCTAGCAATTTATCAATTATTTCTTACTAAAATATAATTAAGTCTCTTCAAATCTCATTTAGGTGTATTAATTCTATACATTTTAAAATCACTTTCACACCTTTCCAGTATTCACGCTGAAATTTTTTCCCCTTACAAATTACATAATAAATATAAAAACATATGCCATAAATCCTTCGTTTAGTCAAACCCAATTGGAGTGAATAATTTTTCCATGGCTTTACAGTTATTTATGGCACACACATATATACGTATCGCTTTTTGCTGTCCAACTTGTCGTGCCCCCCTGCACCAGAGTTGCCACTCCGCTGAACTTTGCCACAAGCTAACACAATTCACATGTTGTCTTCCATTTCTATTTTCTTTTGCTTATTTTTATTTTTCGTCGACTTCTCGTACATCCATCACGTATCTAAATTGAATTTATAATAGTTGACAACGCAACCTCATGACCGACCTCCCTTTCCACCAGCCCACTTACACCCACACACACACACACACACACACACACTCGCACAGCGATTGAAAGTCAATTGGATTCGTTGCACGAGGAGTAGGAGAGAGCAATTGGCAGAAATTTTCATTCATTTCAGAGGGCACAAAAATGTGACGAAAATTAATTAAAAATCAATTTGAATTTGATTGTTGAGCGATGAACCCCCTCCCCCTACCCCTCCCCCTCCCATGCTCCAGATCTTGCATATAATATATATTCGTTTACTATTTGTGTCTTTGTCTCGTTGAAAGTTAATTGACATTTGCGCAATGTTTGACGTTGAGTTTTTTTTTTCAGCTGTTTGAATTGAAAAACCCGCCAGAGCCAGACTAAATTGAATGCAATTTTTTTCATTCACATTTGTTAACATGTTTTTCATTTTGCAATTATTCACAAAATGTTGCCGTTGATTTCATGTGTTGTCATCTGCTTTGCGCGTTGAGAATGAAAACAAATTTATAATTGAATTATGCGCAAGATAAATAAATTCACTTGTGAATTGCAAAAGTTCGCATTTATTTATTTATTTATTTTGGAATTCAATTCAATTCAATTGGCCGTTATTGTCGCGCGTGAAATGTAGCTTAAAAAATTAAATTAGCTGCTGAAAGGTGTTAACAATTTTATTGAAGCCTGGCAACGCCGCAATGCGCCTGCCAACAGGGTTGCCAAAGCACGTAAAGGGAGGGCAAAAAAGACTAAAAACAATTCATTTGCCAAAAATGTTGCCAACTGGAAGTTCGCCAGCGGATCAGTGTCAACAATGCAAATGAATGAAATGAATGACAAGGCAGAAGCGTAACAGATAAATAAACAAGCTGAAGCAAAACTAAAGAATATAAATAAATAAAAGCGCGACAAGATGACAATGAAAAGTCGCGTCGCAATGAAAAACCTTATTCGTTTTTTTAGTGGTTCGTTTCCATTCAATTTCAATTGACACACAAAAAATTGTGTCAACAAAACGATGCGACGGGAATATTAAAAAAAGAATTGTTAAAAAACAACAACAAGTGTTGCCACACCTTGTCAAGTTTGAAGCTTGCAGAGATTTTGAATAAGTTTAAGCAAGTAATAAATGAGAAATAAATAAAATAATTGTTGAATTGCAATTTCGACGCTGCTTTCAAAAAGTTTTGTTTCCTTAAAATAAATAAATGTAAATAATTGTCAACTTTTAAAGGGTTGCCAACACTTTCTACAACAGAAAAAGGCGCAGCTGTTGCAGTTACTTTTTCTTAATGAATCGGAATTGACTTTTGGTTTTACAAAAACCCCGAATTTGCCTTAATTTAGCACAAAGAAAACAGCTCAAAAACATTTAAAAAGTACAGTCACGCACAATTGGACTAAAAAGTACAGTCGCAGCTTGACTTTTCTATACTACACATTAAACTATAGCTAAAAGATACTCCTTATAATAATTGTAAGGGTATTCCCCCAAGTACATACCCAGTAAGAATTCCCAGTAAATAATTTAACGTACCTGCAAAGATAGAAAGAAAAATATTTATTAATTTCAAATTTACATTTGATAAAAAAGAAGCTCAGCTTCTGTTCTCTCCCTTATTATCCGACTCATTATATTATGTTTTGCTTTTTATACTTTTTTTCAGCTGTTCTTTAAGTTCATTAAAAATTACAACGCACTTAAAAAATTTGCTCACTTATGCCTCATTTAACCAAATTAAAAGTAAACACGAGGCGAAATTACCAGCGCGTAACGTTCAGAGAATGTTACGAGAAAATCGCAGAGAACAAAGAAAATCTCTGTGCGTGTGTGTGTGCAGATTTAATCAGCAAGCGAAGGCGAAACGGGAAAATTACACAACCGCAAAAAGTATGCAATGGAAAATTATGAAAACGGGTAAACACGGGTAAGGCGAAAAGTGAAAGTGACACGCAAAAAAGGCAACAATAATAATGTGGGCGCTGACGACACGGATGATAAAGATTATGTTTGATGGGCAGACTGACGATGTGGGAGAAATCCAAAGGAAAAAATAATGTAATATAAACAAGCGACAACTCTGGTGGTAAGCTTATAAGATGGAGACTCAGAATAAATCGAATAATCACAGTACATATCCAGACAATGTGAGAGAAATCTCTAGAATAGAAACATAAGCTGCAAGCGACAACTCTGGGATAAAATGGGATATTAGATACTGTAATAGGATATGACCAGCATTGCCAGTTGTATCTATGCTATTAGTGTTGCCATCTATGTTAATTACAAGTAGCTAGCGATGAGAAAACGACTAAAGTATCGATAAGATGTTTGTTATATCGATAAGAAGAAGAGGCTGTCGATGTGGAGTGTGGGGTCAAGCTGTGGGTAGCTCAAAAGGAGGACATTTCGAGACTAATAAAAAAGTGAAATAAATACTGCTTTAAAACATGGGAAAAGAGATGCTAGGATAAATAATGACAACTCTGGCAACTGTATTAGATGAGACATTAGACATACAGGAAAGTGATATTTATATGCTTGGAAATAGATCTAGAGCTGCTCATGGAATAATTACTATGTTTGAAAGGCAGACTGATGATAGAGAGAATATAAACTACAAGCGATAACTCTGGTGGCAACTCTATAAACTAGAACATTAGACATATAGGAAAGAGAATGCCCTTACTGGTCTTCAGACATCTTGTTAACGAATTTCTATCTCTATCTAATTTTAGCTCTTAAGTTCGTTTCTTTTTTCGATTTTTATCGATCAAAATCCCTTGAGAGTGATTCATCTGTTTATATTCTTCGCCTCAAGTACGTGTTTTATTAGAATCTGATTAGCCGCAAACAATCTCGAGCGACCTGCTGACGTCATGCGAGCGAATGCTGTCAACTGGACCGTCACAAACCGTTGACCCACACACAGAACAAGAGTTTCTTCTTCTTGGTCGCCAAAATGCCGAAGGGCTGAAATTGTGCAAATCTCACATATTTAGCTGACTCAACCAATCAAACAAGCCACAGCAAGTGCTTCAGAGTATCCGACTAGAGATACCCTGCCTTTAAAATAATTGCTGTTAAAATGAACTATTTTTACAGATATTTAATCCACTTTCTCAAGAGTTGCAAGCCGCTAACGGATATTGTCCGGCATTGCTTGGCTCAAATTGAAAATGTGAAAAGCTCAATGGTATCGGAATTGTTTTTAAATTCGCAGCGACTTCAGAAAGATACAAAGCTGCTAATCAAATCAAATAAGCAAGCATTAAAATTTCAAAATGTTCCGGTTTGAACGGGCATCTTCACTCTTGTTGGTCCGACGCTGAGATACGCTTTGACCACAGTCATCCCCCAAATGAAAAAAGATCCATCTCAGAACTCGCTATCGATCCAAAAGAAGGCTTCCCAACTCTTTCGGGCTGATCCCCATTCAGACCCTGCAAGCTCTTTTATCTAGATGTATCTATGCTTTATTTTTATCTAGAGCTTGCCATTAGAATGATGTGTAATATATTCCTTTATGCAGTCATCCCGGTTTGTTGCCTGCCTTTTCCATTCAATTGGCAACAAAACAGCTCTGAAACTATTTCTATTTTCTGTGTCTGCCTTGTGGTAGAAGTCACACCATTAAAGTGTCATATTATATGCTTACAGGGTATCGAGTTGCCAGCATATCAGGTTTCCAAAATATTCTCTTGCCTTTTCTAAATATTATTATAGAAGGAATGGGCTTAGAACTGAGGCGGATGCCTTTCGACTTTAATAACTTAAAGCAGCTACGGTCAATTTAATTTTCATGGCAGATGCACAGCGGAGACAGGACAGGAAGGGACAGGCCAGAACAGGCCAGGCCAGGACAAGCCAGGACAGTCAGCAGTAAGTAAACGGCAAAAGGAGTAAAATATAAACACACACACACACACACACACACATCGAGTCACATATCCTGCCAGTCGGGCGACAATTTGTGCGAGCATATGGCCTGAGAGCGCAAGAGAGCGTGTGGAGGGAAGGTGGGGGTAAATAGGAAAAGGAAACTTGAAAGGAAAACTTGATTATAAAGCGATGACTTCACACATTGCCGAACGGACAAACCGAAGGACACAGGACCTATAATTTTCATGCTGCTGCGCAAAAAGAAGACAAACTAAAACAAGCAAGAGTGCTCCACGCGGCAGTGCCAGGCTAGAAGATACCCTCGATCCGCTGCGAAACATTCCAGCTTTCTTCTATAACTTCGCTAGCCTGTTGGACGTTTGTTTGTGAAACTTTCAGGGCTTAAATATGGTAAAGAAATGTACGGAAATCCGATAGTTCAAGGTTCTATCTCCAAATACAGTCTCCTTTCAATTCCGGATGGGGATTCAAGAAATGAAATTTTCTTTATCTTTGTGTTCTATATGAGAGTCCACATACCAAGTTTCGGGTAAATAACTTTTATCATCTTCGAGTTATTCTTGAGTAACCATCTCTCAAAATCGATATTTATCGATATGAAAATAAGAAGAGACTGGTATATATTTTAAATGTTACGTCTCTAGTTTTCGACTTAGCTCCTGCCTGTCACATACATTTACACATGGACGTTATACCCTCTTTAACGCATTTTCAATAGGGTATAAAATGCGAGCATAGATAAAGAAAAGGGATAGCCACAGGACAGGACAGCACAGCACAGGACACGCCGCTTGCTGCAAGGACATTGGGCAAACAGAGGCGTGTGTCCTGCATGGGCGTAGTAATTTAATACTTTTCTAATATGTAGTTGTCTCTAACTGCCCGCTCCCCCTCTTTCTATTCATCTATCTCTCTGCAGCTGTCTCTTTCCGCTTGCGTGTGACTTTTCACAAGAATTTTAATAGAATTGGTAAGTTGAGCGCTCTCGTTGTGCTTCGTCTGCTGCGTGTTTAGATGCCTAAAAGTAGGCAGTAGATATTTTTTGGGGCGAAAATATGCTATTTGCTCGCTCCTTTGGCCAGCATATGGTGGCGGAAGTGGGTCATCAGAGTGGTTCAGAGTAGCGCTTTATGAATGGTTAAACAAGTGCGGGCCAGAGGCTGGCACAGCACAGTCGGGAGAGTCAACAAGCCGCAAAAATGCTATGCTTGAGTTAAGTGCGCTCTGAAGCAGAGTCAATAAAAGATTGGCAAATGCAGAGCTTCTGGGATAATTTAGCATATGGACTCGATGAGCTTGATGGTGTTTAAAAAACCAGTTAACATGGTTTACACTCCCATTACGCTTTATAGCCTTTTTACGCTTTAGCATTCACGTTGAGCAAAACGTTTACGTACGCAGCACAATGAGGGAAACAATGATAAAGAGGGCTTTCGAGAGCGTAAGACTGAGCGAAGAGGGAGTTCAGGTAGCTTGTAATGCTCTCAGAGCGAAAAACTGATAAGATTACGAGTAAAGCAAGATTTAACGATTCGTTTACGAATGGGATACAAAGGGAGAAGCGAAAACTCATAATGCAGTAACTACTGAAAAAAAGAGAGTAAGAAGAAAAGAGAGCGAAGTAGAAAGCATGTAGAGAAGGTTAGACAAAGCAATATAATATGAATTAAATAGAAGCCTGCAATACATTTACGAATGAGATACAAAGAATAAAGCAAAGCTTATAAAAATGTAATTTCAGAGAAAGAGATAAGGAAAAGAGGAAAATAAAGTGAAAAAGAAGTAGAAATTATTAAGCATAAATAAGAAAAAGTGATAGAATATAAATTGATCAGCAGCCTTCAAAACACTTACGAATGAGATACAAGGAAGAAAGCAAAAGATCTTAGAAAAGTAACTACAGAGAAATAAACTAAGAAAAGAGCAGGGAAAGTAAAACAAGAAGCAGAAAAGATAAAAGACATCGTATTCTTTAAATTCTCTTACTTAATAGCTTCCCGCTTTTTACTCCATTAAAAACCAAATTTCCAAAGTGTGTACACCCAAGTAATACGCCATTAGCTTGATATTTGCACTGCATTTAGAGAAGCAGCAAAAACAGTGTTGTTAAACTCCCCAATGCTTAAGCAATAATTAATTTTAACTGCTTCACAGATATAACCCAAATACACGGCGCCCCTAACACCATGTAAAACCTCAAATAGAAAACTAAAAAATTAAAAAAAAAAAAGGGTCGCGACTTTTTTTTTTGGAAAGTGGAATATAGAGAAGTAGGGTGCCTGCCCAAAGCTTTTAGCATACATATTAGAATAGAGTTTACACGTAAGCGTACTTCATTATTAACCCGGCGAGTGTGTCGCATGCACAAACATGACAAACTTCCCCAGAGAGCGAGAAAAACCCCGATATACCAGAGCAGAATGAAGGGGGTATTCACGGAGAGCGAGAGAGAGAAAAAAAAATAAATACATTAAAATGCCAGCGGGTAAAATGAAGATACAAACAAACGCATTAATACGTGACGCTGAAACATTATTAGAAAATGTGTCTCGACGTCGGTTACTTGCCACACAACGAAGGGCACTCAGTTACAGGGGGAGAGCGGCAGCAGGGGGAGGGAGGGGGCAGAGGATAGGTGGGGGGGGGGCTGATTGTTGTACGTGCGTCTATGTTGTGAGGGGGTTGGGTTGGGTTGGGTTGGGTTGGGAGCCTGCTGCTGTTGCCTGTGCAATATATTTTAGAATTTTTGCACTTGCAGGCGTCGGTTGCTGTGGGTTCCAAATGCGGGGCTGTGGGGGGCGCGGGGGCTCCAACTGGAGCTTTGGAGTTCCGGTTTTGGGGTTCTCACAGTTTTTTTTGGTTTTGCCAGTCGGAGCTTGTAGCTACCATTCGGCTGGCTGGGTGGCTGGCTGGCTTTTGCCGCTGTCATGTCTGCGCGTACTTTTAATATGAATTTAGTCCTTTAAGTCCTGCCTGGCTGCCTGACTGCCTGCCTGACTGTCTGCTCGAGAGTTGCGCCCGTTTCTGCTGGGCTCACCATTCTTCGGGCAGCTTTGTTGCACTTGGCGGTTTTTGGTGCACGTTTGTTCAATATGTCAATATTACATGGCGTTGGCCATTCCTGAGTGGCATTACTTTACGCTGTGCGTCCGTCCTTCGTGCGCAGCGCAGATCCTGCTTGCAAGTGACTTAATCAAATAACTTTGCATTGCCAGCAACACTCTACCCCTCACTTCTCTCCACTCACCCCCCCTCTGCTAGCTGCAAAAACTCCTTTGCTTTGGTTTCTCAGCTTGCACTTTTCCCATTTTCTTTACGGCGTGTTTTGTGCGCCATTAAACATCGACTTTATTTTTGCTTTTCTCTCTCATTTTTCTTCTTTTTTTTTTGGCAAATTGTCACTTAGTGCAACTTGTTTTTGTTGCTGGCAAATGACACGTAGCACCCGACATGACATTAACTAGAATTCGAGATCGTGAGTGTTAGCTGAAGATGAAGATTTTTCTTGGGTTTGCCAATAAACCCATTAGCGACTCCTTCACATAGAATGAAGATTGCAAAAGCACTCTTTTAATGTTGCTGCATGAAAACGTTCACGAATGCGTTGCAAAACAGAAGAGTAAAAATTAACTGTGCTTGGGGTATAGAATAAACATAAAAGAAGGGAAAAGAAAGAGGGCGATAGAGAGTGTGAGAAGGAACAGAGATATAGTGGACAGAGATATAGTGGTATAGAGAGAGAGAGAGAGAAAGCGATAAAGAGCGAGTGAGACATAGAAAGAGAAAGACAGAAATAGAAAAAGCGAAAGAAGAAAAATATATAGAGCTAGCGAGAGAGAGGAGCTGGAGAAAGAAGAAGATAGTGAGAAGGTATGTGAGAGGAACAGTGTGTGCGAGATGAAGATAAGTAGAGAGAGGACGACGGTGGAAATGACGGAGGGTGTGAGAGACAGAGTCAAAGTATGATTAAGAGTTAGAGAGAATGTTAGAGATCTGAAAGAGGGACGAGACAGCATGAGAACAAGAGAGCGTGCAAGAGAAAAAGAGGGGGAAACATCGTTTGAGAGAGAAGGAGAGTGTATCACTTTAGCAGACGAGTTTTCAGTTGGTGATTTAACTCATATTAAGTATTTCCACAGCTTGTAATACCATTCTACGCAAATTACACGAACAACTAAAAACATATTGGAGCCACATTTAAATGCCAGTATAAGCACGTTGCACAAAGTCTACTCAAAGGATTTCGCGTGTGCTTCAGCGAAAAAGTGTTGCGCATTAATTCACTTTATGCTGTCAGAAATTCACTTTACAACACTATGCGAATTACCTGCCAACACAGGCAGCGACAACAACAACAACAACAACAAGAACAGCAACAAAAACAATCTAAACTGTACAACGTGGAAAAATTCATCAAGCGCAAAATAACATTGCATACTTTATGGCGCATTATGGAAACACACGCGCCAAGTGTGTAGGGGGGGTGGGTGGTTTAAAAGGGGATGTGCTAGGGTTAGGGAGGAGTTTAAAGTGTAAAGGATTGGAGTGTAAGGGAGCGGGGAGGGGGTTAGTTGAAAGCAATGCGCAAAGAAATTTGCGCCACATTTGCACAAAAACGTTTTAGAAAATGTGCGCAAAATGACAAGCGCCAACGCCCCCACCACCCCTTTCAATTTACCCCCTCCTCTCTAGACGTTAACTGACTGATAAACACACACACACACACACACACACACACTTGAAACTATTAAAAACATGCAAAATATGAGCTGGCAGTTAACCCGGCAGTCAGTGTGACCCAACATTTATGCAGATAGCGCGGATGCTCATGATGATGATGATGATGCTCATAGATGATGATGATGCTGATGATAATGAACAGCATGATGATGTTAATGAGAATGAGGATGACGCAGCTGATGACGGGCATGTCTTCCAGGCAGAGGTAGTGCGCGACTCATAGACATACACTTGAAGAACACAACAGTAGATCGACCCTATTCGGGTTATATCTAATGCAAATGTTTAACTTCTGCAACTAACTTAAAAGTTGCTAATAATATATACACATATATGTATATATATATACATATATATATATTATATATATATATACAAGCAATTATTCATTTGTATAGTGTTGCATATAGTTAATTTGTATAAACTTTTTTGCCAAGTGTATTTCGCTGACAGGACTCTCATGCAGCGCAACAATTTGTGGCGCCTGTCTGACGAGGCTGACGTCAAGCGCGTGCCCCCTGCCACGCCCCACAGCCCCCAGCTACCCACGGACAGGCTCTTGTTGAATATTTTGCCATATGGCAGCGTAATGATAATAAACTCCAAAAGATAAACTCGTATACAACAGCGACCGCAGCAGCAAGAGAGAAGGGAGAGAAGGGAGAGAAGTGAAGAGCAGGGGGGCCGGCGCAACAGGCAGTCAAGTGGCAGGGGGTTTACGGTTACGCTCACGGTTAAGGGGTCGCGGCAGGGGCCACAAGTGTCGTCACTTTGCCGGCATCGGACGAGACGCCAGACGTCAGAAGCTGTCATCTTGTCTTATCTGCAACAGGGCCAGGAGCTGCGTCATCCGTAGCCAACGGTAGACACATCCCCCCCTCCCCTCCTCCTGCACTGAGCGACAGAGCTAGTTATTTTCTTTCAATTTGCAGTCGGTTGCAGTTGAACGGATGAAGATGCAGGCAAAGGAGCAGCAGCTGCCAGCGGGGCAAGCAGAGCGGATGGCGAGGGGGGAGGCAGAGAGACAGAGACAGAGACAGAGAGAGAGAGAGAGAGAGAGAGAGAGAGAGAGAGGGCTTCAAATTGTTGCGGTCCAATTTTATTAGGGGTCAAGAAAATTGTAAAGAATGGAGAATAATGAAGAAAATGTAATATATACGAATATTGAATGTTCTTTCTTTTGGCTTTAACGAAGTTCAAATTAATTATACTTTACTATATTTAACTATTATATCAGCTAGAGGTCAAATGCGAATATTAATGCCTTCATTTGAGTTTAGCTCAGTCTTAATTAACAATTTCTCTTGATTTCTCTTTTTTTAACAAAATACTCTTTCTTTAAATATGAATACTCTTTCTTTTGAATTTAACCAAGTTGAAAATTACAACATTCATCTTCTACACCTTTACATGAGGATGAGAGTGTTGCTTAAGACGATATATAAAGAAGAATAAATAAGAAATACTATATACGAATTTAAGTACCCTTTCATATGTATTAAGTACAAATATATTTACACCTTTTTCAATTATTTCTACTAGAGCTTAAGAAAATTGATTAGAATAAAAAATATTGAACCTGGAAATAATATTAACAAAGATAAAATAGATATTTCGAAAATATGATGGTTCATTTTCTTGCTAAAATATTGGGTTTTCTGCATTGTCTCAAGGAAATCTCCCCTTCTTCTTTGCTTCTTCCTTCTGGAATAGAGTTCAATCCATTTAAAACACTAAATCTATTTTGTGATACTTTGAGTATCTCAATAATGTGAGCAGATCTTAACTTTATCTCTGCTTCTTCCCTCTGGGATAAATTATGAGCAGCTCATAACAATAATCTTTGTTATATGCTACTTTTAGAAGAACAAAATCTAAATTGATGCATTGATTTTCTTTATAACATGAGAAAATCCGTGCTTTGTCTTTGCTTCCTTCCTTTGGGATAAGACTTAAGCAACTCATGACGAAACTTGTTCGTGATTTCCACATATACATATAAATTACAAAATCCGTTTTTCTTGACTAATATAATTTTCATTTCATTACAGATGCCAGTAAGTTCCCCTCCCCGCACCAAACATCATCCCCCTTTTCCACCTATGTGCCCGCTAAATAGCCGCAAATTAAATTAAAAATGTGTCGCACAATCTCATTGCCATTTTTAAGCCGAATTATCCCTGCTCTCAGTAGGTGGTCACACACACACGCACACTCCCTAGACCCCATACTGCCCCCTTCCTGCCCTTCCTGCCCTGTCTGCCTCCCTGCCCTTTCTGCTTTTGCTGATTTGTTGGCCAAATCCAATGCCACGCCCCAGCTTCGATAGCCTGGCGGCAAATTAAGCGCAAGGCTGACGCTGACGTCGTCGCTTTTTGCCAACCTCCGCCGCCCTTTCTCCCGCGCCATGCTCCCTGCTCCCAGTCCATTGCATACCCCCAGGCGTTATATGTAATTGCATTTTTTAGTTTTAATGGAGCGCACAGAACCCGG
Source organism: Drosophila ezoana (assembly GCA_035045725.1). NCBI lineage: Eukaryota > Metazoa > Arthropoda > Insecta > Diptera > Drosophilidae > Drosophila > Drosophila ezoana. Next base: position 1,938,624 of record JAWNOU010000207.1, read on the forward strand.
AACGGAACGGAACGGAATGGAACAGCGAGCTGTACAGCTCACTGCGAATGTAATTAATTTGTAACGTCTGATGACCAGCTTAATGGAAAAACACAGCACAGCAGCAGCAGCAGCAGCAGCAGCAGCAGCAAAGGGCCGAGGCGGGGGCGGGTTTGAGTTTTGGGCAATGTCTTTCATTTGTTCGCCCGCTGCGTGCAGCTGACAGCGTGACAAAGTGACTAACCGACTAACCGACTCACCGACTGGCAGCTGAGATTTGCTGTTAATAGTTTTATAATTGTATTTGATATGATTAAGCAGAAAGCAAAAAGAGTTTTGGGAGAAGGTTGCTGTGTTAAATTGTGACTAAAGCTGAGACACTTTACTACATTATTTGATTTTAATTGAATATATTAAAAGTTTGACTTAGTACAACAAGTTGGCAGCACCAAAATATAAGAAGAGAAATTGGCTGCAGTAAATTATCTAAGTTGAACTTTTTTGCCAACTGGTCAGCACAAGAAAGTCCTAGTTGAATTTTGATTTCAGTACAGAATGGCAGCACCAAAAGTGTAGTTTTTGCCAAATTAACTGCACTTTTCATAACAATTTGGCAGCACTAAAAAATTACAAAATGAAATGATCCGCTTTGGGAAGTTCTAATCAATTGACTGTGCTGAAAGTCATTTAAATAAAAGAAGCAGTTCCATAGTTTTTTTCTTTTAATTGGCAGCACTTTTCTAGGCAGCACCAAAAGATCACAAGTATAAAGAGCACCGCCGAAGCAGTCCTGTTGTTTTTTTAGAAAAATTTGCAGCACTTTTATAAACATGCTTTAGTTTAAATGCAAGTCTAAACAAATTGGTTGCATCGAAAGATGTTACAAGTAAGCTGTTTTTTTTAAGCAAGTTGGCAGCACCAAAAAGAAATGCTTTTGGCAGCATTCTCTAAGAATTGGAATGATGTTCCCTTAAACAGGTTGGCAGCACCAGAAAAACAAGTTCGTCAGCTTTCATTATGCACGCAAGTTGGCAGCACTTATCCAGACAACGTCTCCTATTCCCAAGTAGAAGCTGGAAATTCACAGCGAGTTGTTTCTAATTTCGTATTAATACGTACTTGCTTTCCTTGCATATAGAAGCCTAAGCAAGTTTTGTACTGAATTAATAATACCCTGTAAAAACTAATTGCCCACTTTTCCCAACTAATTCTCTATGCAAGTGCAGACCTAGGCACTTGCCTCAACTTTAATTACAAAACTCTGCAGTAATCCAGTTGGAAAACCAACCAGAAAACAGCAAAAAAAAAAAAACGAGAGGAGAAGAAGAGAACTCAAACTAAGGTCAACATCAAAGTTGCAAAAAGGGAGAAGAGCAAGCTAAATTTTGTGATTGTGGCTGCGACTGATGTCTGTCCAGGTCGCCCATTTCCTGTCTGCTTTTGGGTAACACACACCAAACACACACATACACACACACACACACACACATACACACACACAGACACCCACACACACCAAACACACACACACAGAGACAGCACACACATGTCTAACAATTTGTAAAAACAACACTCGACTTGAACTTTAAGTAAACAAGTAGCGAAAACTACATAAATGAGTTTGCTAAAAACTCGCAAACACACACGACAAAAAAAAAGAGAAAAAATCCAAAAAGCCGCCGCCGCCGACTCAGTGTGAATGACACAGCACAGAGTCGTTGTCAAGGGGGGGCGTGCAGGGGGTTCCCTAAAGGTTCCATGTCCAGACACATTCACGTTCTCACACTAAAGTGTGCTGGACATGATGAGCGAAGGGCAGCGCAACACTGGATTGTACTTTTATGCGGTGACACTTGTGAACCTCAGCCTCTGCCCTTCTGTCCCTGCTTGGCCCACAGCCATGCGCTAGCCACGCTCATGATATCAAAAAAAACTTTGCCGACAAGCGAAAAAAGAGATAAGTTAAAACAAATAAAAGGTACATAGAAAAAAGAGAGCAGTGATGAGGTGTGAAAAATAGCAAGAGACTGTGCGACCAAAGTAATGTGTGTATCGAGGTGACAAATCAAGAGCTGATGAGAATTGACTCGCCACGAAACTGGTTTTCAGCCTCTCCAGGTTCCAATTATTTGCGAGCATTTTCACGCCATAATTTGATTGATGTGCTGAATAATTACAAATGCTGCCTATAAATATCTTCTCTCCCCAGTCTTTAGTGGCACTTCTTATCAAAGATCTAACGCGGCTCCATTCGCAGTCATTATTCAGGAATTATCATAAAAGAGCAGCAAGGGAGGGGAAGAACTTGGGTTTGATGGACATTTCGTATACTCTTCACAATGCCAATGTTCCCGCTTGACGAAAGGTCTTAAAATGTTATCAATTAGTGTTTCATTTCCACTTTGTTCCACTTTGCTAACATATTTGTTTCGCATTTCTTTTCATTTTACTGTTTTTTTTTTTAACAAAATTGCTTCATTTTGTTTCACATTCATAAAACCTGTTTCATTTCCATTTAGTTCCAAAACAATAATCTGAATAGTACTTCACATTTCCATTTCATTCCAACACAAAACATGTTTTGAAACGTTCCACGCCAATACATCAATTATCATTAGGAATCAGCTTGGTGTTCCAATTCCACTTTGTTCCAGAACAACATTAATGCATTTCATTTATGTATATATTTTTCCCTTTTATAAGTCTCTCCTTCAGCAAAAACTGAGAAAAACTTGTCACTCTTTAAACTCCGGCAAAACTCTTGTCCAATTCCATGGACCCCCTTGAAGAGCCAGTGTATAAGTAAATAAATATTCTTGCCTCATTACGATATCGCTTGAAGCTCATCTAATGTGACTTTTGTCCACGCCGCAAGGCGCAACCGAATGGAAAATGCGCGACGACGTTGACAACTCATGAGCGTCAAATTTGATCAAACCGACGCGACAGCTGAGGGGCCATAATGGGTTAACATTTAAGCGTCGCGCCAATGGCTGGTTCGGTTCGGGTTCGTTCGTTGAATGCAAATTTGCACGTGTTTTGTGGAAATGCCTCGGAAACAATGTCGACGTCTATTAGGAACATGGCGCGTTAATGGGGCAATCATTGAACGGCAGTTGCGAACAGGAATGCAAAAAGGCAAAGCACAATCCAAGTCGAGAGATTGTGAGATGAAAATGGGGAGGAATAACGAGTTGAGAAGAATTGGAAATTAATAAAGTGATAAACATATGAATGGTTGAAGAATGTGGAGAAAAAAAACGTGAAAATTCTTTGAGGTAAGAGACTTGTCTAACAGACGAAGAAATATATCTCTGGAATATTTTAAAAGAATCTCAGAGTTGAGGAGAAACGCCTGAAAATTTCTCTGAGATAAAAGACTAAGAATTTTAGGAAATACAACTTTGGAGTATGGTAAAAGTATCTTAGAATTGTGAGAAAAGGAAAGGAAAAGGAAAACTTCTTTGAGATAAAAGATTTAACTAAAAAACTTTGAATTTTAAGAAATATATCTACGGAATATTATGAAAGTATCTCAGAATGTTGAGAAAAAAACCCTGATATTTCCGTGAGAAAAAACGATTTGATTAACGAACGAAGAATTTCAAGTAATATATCTTTGCAAAAATTTTACGTGCATATTTTGAGATACAAGAGTAAATGTAAGAATCGAAAGTTTCTCTTCGTTTCTTTTAATAATTTCTTTCATTTTTCTTTCATTTTAGTTTATAGAAACATTCTCCAACTCTCAACAGCTAACTATAATAAGCCCCTCATTTAAAGCGTGTTTAATCAAAATATTCACACATAATAATTTATTTATAACAAAAAATTATGCATTGATTGACGTAATCGACATAAACATAAACATTTCTCCGGCCGAAAACATATTCTTTTCTTCTCCATGATGAGGTCATGACAATAGATTTTGTCAACAGTTAAACACGCTTAGAAATATGTGCCTGTGCTGCGGGGAGAAATTAATACTCTTTTCTTTGTTTGAGCGCAGCCATTAGTAAAATTTCTATGATAGATATTCATAAATGTTGATATTATTAATTAAATTAATCAAATACACATTAGCGGCACGCACAACGCCGGACCCGGTTCCCGTTGGGTCAGACGAAACGAAGCGAATCGAATCAACTTTGGATACTCATTAGAGTGCGGCCAAAACAAAGGGGGACGGAACAGAGGACCAGACGGGGCAGGGAGGCTGGGGGAGCTGCGTCATTTATTAAATTGCCAATGATTTCTTTATTCGTTCAATGAACTTGCCGCAATAAATGGCAAAAGGCAAATCAAATCAAAGCGATATTAATAATCGCCAATTAAAATGCTAATCGAAATAATAGTTGTTGGGCGACGGGGAACGTGCGGAATGGAACACGCATAAAAACTCTTCGTGTCTGTGGCCTGGCGAAGCCAAGACACTAAAAGAAAATGCAAGCCATGAAAAAAACCAGAATTCCTCAGAAAAAGAAACAAAAATCTTGTTAGCTGACATCATTTAAAGAACTCGAGAGCCTCTAAAAAGACAACCCGTCCCAGAGATATACGAGCATTTGAATGTATTTATGGAGATCATGTCTGGCAAATGCCTGTTTGGCATTGCAAATCTCAGCGGAGCTGCCAACCAGGAAGCGAAACAAAAAAAAAAGGAAAGAAATAGAACCAACTTGTGGCAGTTGCAATTCCAGTTGGAAAGAGTTGCAAAGTTGCAGGCCAAACGTGTTGTTGCCACAGTTGACAAAGGAGGTGAAAGTTGCGCATGGAGCTTGAAATTGAACGGATGACACCAAGAAAATGTAACATAGAAGTGGAGCTTTTTTATATATATAACGAGTTGGGAACAGCTAGTTTTTATACAGAAGACATCTGGGTGTATATACTATAGAATAAACTAGAACTAGTTGCGAATTATAAAAATAAAACTTTTCAATGGAAACAAATTCAATTCATAGACAGAAACATTACTTTCATTCTTTACCATTTTATAAACAAAATAAAACCCAACAACTCTTTTATTCATTTAAACGATTTGTTTACCCAGAATTCATTTAATATTAGAAAAATATCTGGTCACTCTGGCATAAACTAGAGCTGCATAATTGATTGTTATCGATTGTAATTATTCAACTGGCAAAGTTTTGTTCTATTTCGTTTTTTCTTCCGTTTTTTTTTTATCTTTTCATCCAACTGCAAATGCAACTTGTTAAATTTTTTCATCCAGTTTTTCTGCACTCATCGTTTATGCAAATTGTTTGTTAGACAAACAGCAAAAAGAAGAAAAATGAACAAGAGGTAGAAAAAAAGAAGAAGAAAGGAAAAAACTGGATTTGCTTCAAGAGCAAAAACTGTGCTACAAATGAGACGACACGAGAGAAATGGATGTTGTTATATTACTGTTAAATGCTGATACATAACGGTATTCTCTTAATGATGGCTAATAACTTGACAATGACAACAACAAGAACAACAACAACACGAAAAATGAACGAAAACAACAACAGAAACTACTTATAGGCCCCAAAGAATTTTGTAGGCATTTTCTCAATGGGCTGTTCAAAATAATTGGCCAGCAACAACAAAGCAACAAAAGAGAGGCGAACAAACTTTTGCCGCCGGACATGACAAAATAACAGCAACAACAACAACTACAACAAATGTAACACAATATAACAACAACAGGAACAACAGCAACAACAACATCAACAACAGCAACAAGTACAAGAACAATAGCAACAAGTTGGCAAAGACAGGAAGCCATAGGAAACATTGTCAGCTACACCCAACGTGACATCATCAAAATAATAAAATAGAAAGCATGTGTGCAGTGTGCACGACTATGAGATACCCTATATGGCTGGGAAGAGCGACGAATAATTGGATTTTGAAGCGCACTCGAGAGACTGCATATTAGAAAGTCAGAGAGATAGCGAGAACAAATTGAACTACCTAAAAATACCCTGTTCTTAACCGAAAATAAGCAAGGAAGGTGAGCTTTAAACATATACCGAATATAAGATGTGTGATTCCTTAAAAACTAATACAATCCTAAGGCAACTACTCTGAAAAGACACAAAAAGCTAGATTTGCACGACTATGGGTTACCCTGTACTTGGCAAAATACAAACCAAAGGGAACGTCTTAAAGAGTGAAGTTCACTACATAAAAAGCACAAACTGCATATAAAAGCAGTATAACCGCTTAACAATCAGTTACAGGGTATTAACAACTATTCTACACATTTGTGAGGTAATCCGACGACTAGGCAGCGCGTTTGGCTTTCACGATTGCAATTAAAGGGCGTATGCGAAGACAGAGAGAGTGTGGAAGCGGGGGAAGAGAGACGGGGAGAGAGTGTGTGTGTGAAAGAGACTTAAGCAAGCAACCAACTGGCCGGCAGATGCCAATGACCCAGGGGCGTAACTGATGATGACCATTACCAACGACATTACCATTAACATTAGCCATTGCGATGATGATGAGGCGCAATAAAAGCGTTTAAAATAATGGTAAAAAGCCAAATGCTAACATAAACAACAATTAAAACTAAACGCAAATGCGTAACGAAACAACAATAACAGAGCGAGACGGGGCGACAACAAGCAATGAGCTTGCAAAACAAAAAGAAAACAACAAAAACTAAAATGTAAAACAACAACAAACCCAAGCTTTACGTGCGAGTAGATACACACACACAGACACACAGAGACAAAGCACAAGACAATGACCCAGAGCAAAGAGAGCGGCATCAGCAACAACACTTGAAGAAGAGTCATTAGCATGAGCTTGAACTAGTTGCCCAGGCAACATGTTGACAGAGCGAGCGAGCAAGCGAGCGAGAGAACGCGCTTGTGATCACTGCCTAGGCCAAGGTCAGGTTGGCAACATGTTGACAACATGCACTTACATGTGCGTATAGCGTGAGATGTTGCAATTGCTCATGTTGCCAACGAAACTGCAAATGTTGCGTGTCGCTCGCTCGCTCGCTGCCAGCTTCTCCTCCCGCGCTGCTGCTGCTGCTGGTGTGTGGGAAACAAGCTGCCAAGAGCCACAAACTGCATTTGTTGTTGTAGTTGTAGCTGTTGTGCGGGTCAAATGTTGTGCACGCAACATGCATACATACATGTTGACGTGACCAGGTAGACATGTTGCCCGGAAAACCACTTGAAATTAAAGGTCAGCCTGAGGTAGGCAGCCAATCAACAACGGCATGCTCGTAACTTTATAATCATTTTCAACACACTTTGCCACCCCTCCCCGCCCACTTTTATGCCTCTTTACCAGTGCCCCGCTGTTTTCTCTGCTGCTGCTGCTGCTGCTGCTGCTTCTTCTGCTCCTCCTCTCCTTGGCAACATGAGCTCTAATAATCATGACTTGTTAATCTTTACGCTTCTGCCTTCACACTCGCTACCATCTGGCCAAAGTACATTTGCTCAAACTCTTTACCCTCCCTCTGCCTCTTCCTTTTCGTTTATCTGCTTCGCGTCACGTCTGGTAAGCTGCTTGCAGCGAAAATAAAAATAAGAAAGAATAAGTAGAAGAAGCTAAGGCAGCTGAGGCAGCGCAACAAGCTGGCATTTAACGGTGCATGTTCTGCTTCTTCTTTTTGAAAGCATCTTTTTCACGCATTATTATCATTATTATTATTACGATCATTACAGCCTTTGCATTATCATCATCATCATCATCAGCATCATCGTGATACAAGTGCAAAAAGCCATTGAACATTTAGTTTACAAGTTTTTCACCTTTTGCCAGACAATTTCCTAAGCAGTTCCATCCCTGGGAAAACCCTTTTCCACTCCATTTCAATTGCAACGGCATCTTTAAAGTTCAACTCAAAATTTCTTGTGGTTATCCTTGGCAAAAACACTTTCATTGCGCCTTCGTCGCATTACTTTTTGTTACTTTTCAACCTTGGACAGACGTTTCCTTATCGCGGCTGTTGCCAGAAATGCGTCGCTTGCAGACGATTCCACCCCCTACCCCCACATCCCCCTTGAATTCACTCTTTTTCCCCAACATTGTGCTGTTTAGTGACTTGGAAAACCGCATAAAATTTCGTGTTTCCTTTATTTTTTTGCTGTTTTCAAGCTATTTTTTTGGCACTTAGCCAAGGTTAAGTAGGTCTGCCCGAAAAGTTGTGTGTGGGGCCAAGAGCTTAAGAAGCGTTATGCCAATTAAAGTTTATAAAAATATTCCAAATATTTCGAGGTCTGTTGTGAGTAAGTGTGTGAGAGGGAGAGAAGATAACGAGTGGGAGGAAAATATAACAGCTTATTCGTTTGATCTGGCATTGGATTAATCTTATAAATTTACTAGCTGGATTTGGTCGGCATTGCCCGGCGCAAGTTTTTACTTTCTAGGAAATGGATTTGTGGATAGTTTTATGGATTTATTTTGATGAATTTGAAATTTGTAATTATTTAATTTTTTAAAGTGAGCCTCAGGCCCTGGTTCTCCATGGTAAACACACCCCTATATTGCCTCTACGGTTCCATTGAAATACTCAGCTATCCAAGTTCTTCAAGTCCGTGTTGTGTTTTTCTCGAGTTTTTTCAGTTCGGGTTGTCTTTTGAATAGATTTATCATGTCTTTACAAATCACATATTCCAATTTTAAGTGTTTTATAATCTTTCAAAAACAGTTTCTCAAAAGCCTAGTTAAATTTTATTATTTTTCAAAATCAGTTTATCGAAACCCTCCTATTCAAAGGTCTCGCTGCCCTCTTCTCTTTGTTTCTCTTACCATATCTATAGAGTTTACCTCAAGCTTCACCTCAACTCCTCCCTGCCTTATATCATTCCCCCTTTCTCATTTTGCCAATCAGTTTGTTCATACATAACGAATTTTCTTCTTCTACTAACTGCTAGACTGCCATTCGCCATTATTGTCAAGGTCTTTGGTCTGGGCTTGTCTCTGGGAACTGGCAACTGGCAGCTGGGAGCTGGGATCTGGGTTTAATAACTTTTATGGCATCCATCGATGCGTAAGCTGAACGATTCGAAATGCAAGAGCCAAGAGAAATAAAAAAATATGAGGCAAAGGAGAAAAAGACAGAAAGATATTTTACTTTGAAAATGAAATTGAAAACGTTACGCATGCGTTTTCAATGACTTTTCAGGGGTTACTCAGGTGCAGCAGCGTCGGAGAGGGGGAGAAGGGGGACACGCTCAAAGCTATCGAATGACACAAAGCACAAAGGAGAAAAAGTTAAAAAATGGATGCCGCGAATGCGAGCGCTCCAATGTAAAATGGAAAATTGCGTTCACACACACAAAAGTGCAGCAGCTGGAAACGTGAGGTGAGGCAGCTGCCACACAATCCTACCTGCCCCCCCTCCACTGCCCTCTGCCTCCTGCCTTACCGACGCCCCTGCAACACCCACTCTACAGCGAAATATGATCTGTGCGTAGTTTGTTTTTCTTTCACCATATTTCCGTTTTGCTTTTTTCTCTGACCAACTCGCGCAAGCCAATAAAAGTAGGAGCCAACGCAGCGGCCTCTGCCAGAAGTTGTCCAGCTTTAAACGCATCCGAACGCCAGGATAATCGCCGCAGCAGCAGCAGCAGGAGCAGGAGCAGCAGGATAAGGCGCCATTCGCCATGTCCGCACGCATATCGATTGCCATATTGTGGCTCATTTGGGCCAGGCTAAAGACGGATGCAGTCGCGGCCAACAGCGGCGAAAGGTAAGCCACAAGTGACAACAGTCGGGTGTACAGGACTGCGCCATGCTCTCTTCACAGTGTGTAAAAAGGCGCCGAGTTCTCTTGATTATTGTGCGAGTGACTCTCAAACTGTAGCCACATAGCAATGGCTTTTAAGCTGCCAATATGCTAAAGATAGCCAATATGCCCGTTTTTCACTCTGTGAACAGAGTATAAGGATGCTGTTGTGCAAATAAATTGTCGTGTCTCTAAATCTTCTTGCCCAGGGTCCATATACGTCTGCACATGCCGGATGTTGTGCGTCAGCATACGCATTTTCACAAGGTCTACAAGCACTTGCCACACCCACTGCCGCCCCCTCAGCAGCTGGTGCCAGTGTCGCCGCCAATGGGCAAGCCGCATGTCTCGCTGCTGGGCTACACGACAACGGCCAGCGGCAGCGGGGGCATGGCGCCCACTCTGAGGCAGCTAATGGCCACAGCTGCCACGCCCATGGCCATGCCCATGCCCATGCCCACGCTGACGCCCAACTATGGACCCGCGCTCTTCGATAGCTACAATCAGCAGCAGGCAGAGGCGGCAGCGACGCCAGCGCCGACGCCAGCTACAGTGAAGCTTAGCAGCAGCAGCAGCTCCACACGGCAGCAGCAGCAACTGCTGCAGCAGCTGTTCGCGGCGATTTCAGCCGCGCAGAAGCAGCGCTTGGAGCAGCAACTGGAACTAGAGCCGGAGCAGGAGCCGGAGCCAGAGCCGGAACCGGAACTGGAGAATAACGAGTTGATGAATGAGAACTTTATGGCTGCACTGCAGCGCGAATATCTATCTAAATTTGGCGGCAGGCAGCGCAAACGCAAGAAGGTTAACTTTGTGAACAAGCTGCGTGGCAAGCCGCCGCAGCAGCAGCAGAGCAGCGAAGAGCAGTTCGATGAGTACCAGGAGCCGTACCTAGAAGCAGCCAAAGCCTGGGCGGAACTAGGCGACAGTCAGGATGAGGCTGAGGATGACAGCGCGGCGGCATTTAGCGGGCAAAATAATGCGCTCAGTTCCGTGTCCAGTGTGGACGAGTTTCTCAATGATGTGGGTGGCAACGCCTTTGCGCCGCACTACGGCAGCATGTATAACGAGTATGGCAACACTGATTACGCTGGCAGCACTGGCTACGCTGGCCAAACTGGTCACACTGGCTACGCTGGCCACACTGGCTGGCAATCCACGCCCAGCGCTTTCAGCAGCTATGCGCGACCCACAAAAGCCACGCCCACACATTCGAGAGCACGTCGACAGCGACGACCCAACGAAACGGGCTCGGGCATGGGCAGCACTGAAGGAAAAGTGCGCTACATCAAGTTGACAACGCGCAAGAAACGCAAGAATCGCATCAAAGCAAAAAGATATCGCATTTAAACATAAGATATATAGACTATATATGCATATGAGAGGATATATAGAGACTATATATGATTATGATAAGCAGCTGTCTAGTTATTAGCTGTTAGCATACTTTTTTGAGTCAATCTGCAGTTAAACTTAAACTTATACGTTAGTATTAAATATTAACAATGTTATGTTTTGACGTTTTTGTAGTAAAGATCTAATATAGAATTGAAAATTAAGGTTAGTTTTATTTTCAAAGCATTTCCCAACACTACATAAGTATGCTGCTTACTAGAGTTGCCAACTGTTTTTAGCGAACAACAAAAAATAAGCTTGGCTTGGACTTGGCAAAAAGGCGTTCTTTTAGGCCAGAGTTGCCACCTATTTTGCACCCTTTAACAGTTAAGGATTCATATAATTCTGTTAAGTGTTTACAGTGTTTTACAGTGTTTTAAGACACTGCAAAGCTCTGCCAGCCTGTTGGTATTAGACAAAGTAGGTATTCTTTTTTCAGAGCAGAGTTGCGACCTAGGTCGAAGAAGCAGTCTCTAACATTTAAGGTTTCAGTTAAATGGGTACAAACAGAAAATAAAATAAACTAGTTACTTTAAGCAAATAAAGTTGGGTAGATTCTTAAGGAATCTTATATAGTTTTTTTCACATTCTATAGTCTATAAAGTTAAGTTAACTACACAAAATTTCTTACCCACACTTAAGCAACTATTTTACGGCTGTTTTCCCTTTGTTCACTATTAACCCTCTACGCAATATCAATTTCCATTCGCAATCACTTACCTGTAAAGAGATAAAAGTTATAATAGAAAAGTTAGTCAAATTAAATGGAAAATATTTCTAGAGCGCAGCACTTAAATAATCATAGTAATTACGAAACACAATTCCATGATGCCTTTTTCATCTAGTGTCTAGCCCCGAAATTGCTCATCCACAAACAAATAGCATATTCTATTAGCACACAAAGCATTAAAGGACCGAACCCTGCTATCCGGGCCAGGGCAAGTATATAAGGGAATGGAAACCCGAACCCCACAAGTTTCTTGGGAAATAAAGTATACGATTAAATGTGAGTGAGCGAGAGAGAGAGAGAGAGAGAGGGAAAGCGAGAGCAAATAATAAGTACAAATGCTAATAAAATTCAATTAAAGGCCACAAAATTACAATAAAAGTGGCTGGAAAACTAACTCGGCAAGGGTCGCCGGTCAGGATTCTGGTGCGTACTCCTCTCTAGGGTAGGGCCAGAAGGTTGCGGCGGGTGTCACATGAAAAGTCAAAATTAACGACTCATTTGGGCAAATTGAAGCCATAAACTACAAAGCAGCAAAGCCAGACGCTCGGCCAAGACGGGCCACAGTATCAGGAGCCAAGACTTGCAAAAGGAAACCCAATGCCAGAACTTCAACCCCCCCAGCTCGAAGCCCAGAGCTGGAGCTGACGTCACTCTGCAGCACAGCAGCCAAAATATAAATTACGCACAAAATGCCAAATGAGTGACGAGCAGGCATTACGGGGAGGGGCGACAGGCCAATAGGAGGGGGCTAGCACTGCACTTGGAGTTGGGTTCTAGAGGGGGATACGCTTTGTTTATGTCCACGGGCTCATCCTTTATTTTTGTTTTTGGCAATAATTTTTACTACATCTTGCTCTTGCTCATAAAAATGTGTCATACAAAGCGCCCCGTTCTCCGTTACGCAGTTTCTCCTTCTCTATTTCTCTCCATCTCTCTATTGCTCTGTTATGTGAAGCATTTGCTGCATACTTTCAGGCGATATTAAAAGCGTGCAAGATTTTCATTTGTATAACTGTGTATATGAGAGAAAGAGAGAGAGAGAGAGAGGGACGGGGGTAGAGTGGGCGTGAGAGAGGCGGCAAATTGCCCGTCTGGCAAGGCTTTGGGCTCTGGTATGGGCGTGGCATCTGGCAAGGCGACACATAAAGTGTTGATGTGTCAACCAAATGACATTTATTGTTTAGGGGGCGGCGGCAAGGCGAGCGGACACAATTTCTCTGGCTCCATGCAAACGTTTATTATGGCCGCCAGATGGCGTCAACGTGCCGCGACAGCAGGCAACAAGTGGCAACGCCGAACGTGGCCAGAGGCAAAGCAAGCACGTTAAAGGCTGCTGCACAGAATTCCTCCTTGTGCATATACATATGTGGGCGCATAGCTGACCCGCTTGCTTGGCGGCCATATTTGCCATGCTCTACTTTTCCAATTCATTTGATTTACAACGGAAATGAGAGAATTTTCGCATATGTAAAGCCCTTGATATATGATTATTTTATATGGTCGGAACATAAATGATTATTTGCAGATGATCTACGAGCTATTTTGAAATGAATGTGTGTGCTGTTGGGCTGAGATTGGATTGCGGGATATTTACTACAGATATTTGATAAAATTTTAAACAGGGACTTAATCCTGAGGATTCAAAGCATATATAAGAAATATATATAGAAAATGTGGCAGCTTATGTTTTAAATATCTTCGTATGTGCCAGTTCTGATGTTAAATATTATAGATATCTTAACAATATTTATTTTCTACTAACTAATACGCAAGCTTGAGCAGCACTGTCAGCAATTTATTTAGTACTGAAAAGCCTGTCCCTAGGCAAAACGTTAACTTTTTCTAATTTTAAGCGAAATGGGCATCACATGCTTTTCAAATGTCTGGCTTTTACAAGATTCTACTTCCTTGGCAACACTCAACACAAATTGGCAGCACTCTTTAACAATGCCATGAGCTGGCTGCACTGATTGCACTTTGTTCAGTATATTTTTAAGCCAAGCTGGCAGCACTTTATTTAGATTTTAAAATGACTTCAGTAGCATTGGCAGCACTTTATTTAGATATTCAATTAGATTTCAATTTTAATAACTTTTAAACAAGTAAACAGTAATAATTGAGTTGGCAGCTTAAAAACCCACAACTGAGCTGCGTTTAAAGGAAAGAAACCTTACAAATATATCTTATGGGAGTAAAAAGTATCTGCCTTTATATTTATTTATGTACAAATTTCCCGGTTAAGTGAAACGTTTATCGTTTGCCATCACATTTTGGCCTTTGTTTCATGAAAGTGCCATAAAATGCGATGAGAAGAGCCATCAATGGAAATTGAAACGCACAATTTCCTTCATTTATAATCCCAACTCAACTTTATAAGTACCATAAAAGATGCGACATATATCCATATACATATATTTCGTATATTCTCATGTATTTAATTGAATGTATTCGCAATACAAAATTAATTTTCCAGCTGTGGTTCCTTTGTTTGTTTTTTTATCGCCGCCCCCTCAAGGACAACAATAAATGAGATGAATAAACAAAAAGGACATTATCACTGCAATTTCGACGCAGCGCACATCATTTGTCTTTCGAGGGGAGGAATGGGGGGGGGGGGAGGATTCTCTGATCTGCCACGCCTCCTGCGCCTAATTTTGTTAGAGAATGATTAGAAAATGCCATCGGGCTGTGTGGCTAGCATAAGAATTGCAATGGCAAACAATTCATTAATTTAATTAATTTGTGGCAATTAAGTGGCGAATGGGGGTTGCTGCGGGGGGTTAACTGGATTGTTGCTGCCACGTGGGGCAACCAGAAAAGACGCACAGTCATCATCAACTCAACGCTCGAGTCATTATTTATACGCATATACCTAGAGCTCTACATCCCCCTCTCTCTCACTCTCCCTCTCTCTCACGCTCTCTCTCTCTTTTCTTTTCAACCTGGTCATCATCTGGGGGCCCATCGATTCCCCAGGACACGCCCCCGCTTATTCTTGCCTGGCACAAAAATGGGTTAAGTGTGTTCCATGTCCGTTTTGTAGCGCAGATAACGACAAGCTGGGCCTTATTGTTCGAGGTGTTGAAATGTGGCACTTAGCTGGGAGGCAGATGCAACAATAACATTTATTTACGATACACAAAAGAACAAGAAGTACACGAAGAAGAAGAGCGACGACCACGTGTACCTACAAATGAAGAACATACTTCAGATACTCTTTAATTGCTTGTCATTGCGACGCCACGAAATGATTCAGCTCGAAATGTGATTAAAGAGCGTTTGGCGCTCGAGAGAAACACAAAATAATTGGGGGTTTCATAGACATGTACAAAATGTTTTCCTTTTCGGATAATTATAGAACACGAAATACTTTTGTATGTATTTCTAGTGTAGAAACACTTACAAATGTAAGTTTCAGTTTTAGGCGCAGAAAGCGTTTACGAATGCGACACAAAGCAGAATGAAAGAAACAAATGCTCTCTCGTGAGAGATGCAAGGCAAGAGACTGAGAGCGCAGAGAGACAAATATGTAAGACCTTTTATGCTATGCCTTTAATGCTATTAAACAAGTAAAGAAACGGTTTAGTGTTGCATAACTCTAAGAAGAAAGAAATTCTTTTGTAAACACTGTAAAAGGTAAAACAAAATCTATCGAATATTTACTTTAAATTGACACAGAATACATTTACACAAAGGGGGTTCTATGGTTCAGTTGATGAATAAACAAAAAATAGCTCAGTGTTGTAAAACACATTAAAAAATTAGGAAAACTTTTTAAGCAGAGTTATAAAAAAACATCACAAGAGTGAAAATAAAACTTTTAAATCCCATTATACATTATCTATTATTATATATAACTGTTATCGGTTATCGATTAAACCTGCGCCTATTTAGGAAAAAAGTATCATCAACTCAAATTCCAGTTTCATTTCTATGTCTGATATACTGCATGAAAGCGCACTCACAGTTCGTTCTAATAGATACATTTTGGTCGCCGCTATATTATCTCAAGTAGCCTTAACCATTTAGCATATGCATTGGGGGTGTGTTCGTGGCCCCAAACGATTAGCCCGAACCGCATTTGCATAATATGAGCCCCAGACCAGGGTTTAAGTGCTCTGCGGCGTCGTTGTCATGCACTCGTCAGCCCAACTGCCGCTGGACAACTGAGCAATTTAATTAAAATTAAAAGTACAACTGCTGCAACAACAACAACAACCACAACCACAATAACAACAACAACAAGGACAGCCAGAACAAGTCAAAATACTCGCGGGTATTACGAATGTATTACAAAATGCTAATTAAATGCCATGAAATTGGGCCAAGCCTCGCAAATGTGAGCCACTAATCACACCCACGCCCCAGACCCGCCTCTGTGAAGCGCATAAGGGCGTGGCTGGGGGTTTGTTATTGTTTTCGTTTTTTTGCTGCGGTCTCAAGTGCATTGTGTTAAAAAAAAAAAGAAAATAACAAATTCTTGCGTCTATTTGCGACAATTAAGTGAAATTACATTTGTGTGTCACATGCGGACGATGATGTGGTTGATGTTGAGTATCGTTGTCATCGCCACAAACATGAGCTTAACTAACACATACACACACTCTTGCATAATTATACAACACTTAAATGCAGCTGACAACACTGACTATTGTCATTGAAATTAAACTTTCAGTAGGAAGAGACTTTATAAAAAGTTACATATGTTATATAAAAAATTAAAAAAAAAGGAAAATAAAGAAGACATTTGTGCTTAGTGTTGTAAAACACTTTAACAAAGAATAATGCATAGTGTTTATATGAAAAATAGTCAGTGTTGTAAAATTCTCTAAGCGGACAAAGAATAGAGCACTTCAAAAATGCTGCAGTGCTGGAAAACACTTTGTAAATGCACTTAAATCCTATAATATTTCCATATGAACTGTACTGTAAAATGCTCCAAAGAAACAATTAAAGCAAATACTTTAAAGGAACTATGTATGAATGTTGGAAATGTGGCAAATGACAGTTTTGCAAATCTGTGAAGATAATTGTTAAGATATATCTTCTGTTGCCCAGTGTAGATGGGTTGAATAAAATAGTTAAGATACGCTGGATCTTTAGTCGGGTAGGAGTTGCTTCAGCTGCTAACGACTGCTGCTGCAGCTGCTGTTGGTGTAATTTACGCTAGTTACAATTAGATCTGAATTTCAGTTGACATTTCAAACAATTAAAACGAATGAGTGCATGCAACAATGTGGCACAAGCTATGAAAAAGCTGTCCGAGCGGCCAAGCCACCACCAACTGACGTTGATGAGATTTGCCCTATGACGATGACGATGATGAGGAGGACGATGAGGACGATAATGATGATGACGAGCAACGTCTGTTGGCCCGGAAAGCATGAAATAAAATGCGTAAAACTGAATGATGCAGTGCGTCGCCCGCTTGGTTGTCATCTCTGCGGTTGTTGTTCGTCATCATTCGTTTTGCTTGGCTCTGGCAGTTTTCTGATTATCCCAAACAAAAGTCAGAGTCGGCAGGGAGTGTATGAGCCTGTGTGTGTGCCTGTGTGTGTGCCTGTGTGTGTGTGCGTGTGTGTTCCGGCGGTTCTTTTGGTTCGTCGGATTGGACAGCTGTGATTACAACTTTTCTGTTTATGTTTTGTAATTGTGTGCCATGGGTTTTGTCGGTTTTTGACAGTTATGATGAAGAAAAATGTGGGTGCCACACACACAGACACAGACACGCACACATACACATACATGCACGCATGATGCATTAGACAGCAGTCAACGCAATGTGGCAACCCATTCTGTTGGCTACTTGCAACTTATTGTTGCATATTCCCAGGGCAAAGCACTTTGAATGTGACACTGCGCAGCGCCATTTTACAAATTGAAATGCAACAAGGCAAAGAATTGCAAAATATCCGGAAACAAAGCAATTAATATGATATGTGGTCTCGATATTGGCTTACAACTTTGAAACGCACTCAAAAGTGCTAATGAACAGGCTTAGAGCAGATTTTGAACCTGTTGAAAAGGTGCTTCAAGGCTGACATATACAGAATATAGGAATATCATATTAAGTTACATTAGAAGCTTTGGATACAGAGATTATGGAACCAAAATGACATGTGTTATAGTTATTGCAGGTTTGAAACGCAAGGAAAAGTGCTTATAAACAAGCTTAAAGCAGATTGTGAACCAGTGTGAAGGTTTCCTTGAAACTGATTTAAAATATTTTAGGAATAGCTTTCAAACTTAAAAAGAAACGAGAAAGTAATTTTTGGCACACCGACGATTGAATACCCTGTGCAGCTTTGCCTTACGGGTTTGCAGATATGTGAGCTCGTAAATGCTAAGCTTGATAAAAAATTATCTTGTTAAACGGGATCCTTTTTATACAAGAACCAACTTTTCGACCGATCTATAGCTATATGATATAGTTCATTCCGGCGACAGTTTTAAAACTGAGAGACGAGTTTGCATAAAAACAGACAGACGGACACATGAACATGTCTATAAAAACTGTTTGTGTGGATCTCGAGTATATATACTTTATGGGGAGAGATCTCCTTTTATGCGTCTCACACTTCAAGACAGCATTTTGTAAATGTAAATAAATCAATTACATTTTAAAATACAAATGCTTGTTCTACTGGATTTGAACTCAGTTTAAGATTGACATTCATCCAAGAGATAAATACAATGATTAGGACCAAAATTTTGGAGGTCTGCGACTCCCTCACGTGTAAAAACTGTTGCGAACTATATTCAATTAGTTCACTTCGGCTTCAGCTGATTTTTGAGCAACTTTTTTGGGTTTAAGTTACGCCTTGTGCAAAAATATAAATAGGAATTTCAAGTAGAACTGTTCACTATTGAACCAGTTCAAATGTGATTCTGCTGGCTAATCCCTTTTTTTTTATAAAGTGAAAGCAACAATTTAAAATCTAAAAATAAATTTATCATATTTTGTATCCTCCCACGAGAATAGCTAACTGGATATGCAGCACTTTCAGTTAGAAATAATAAAACATCCCAAAATTTGACACATTTCTAAAAATGGCAAAAGCTCCCAGCTGTCAACATCTTTATCACTGTCAGTTTGTACCCCGTCTCTCCCCCCTATCTCTCCACCTCTCGCGCTATCTCTCTAACTATATATTCACTGTCAATGCATATCATAAACGTTGACGCTTGACCTATGGCAATTGTTTTGCAATCCACTTTCATAAACTCAAACCACATGGAAAGCGGGTTAAAAAGCCTTGAAGTATTGTTTACGCAAATTGTGTAAAGGAGAGGGTTGGGGCGGTGTCGGCGGGGAAAATAGTGTAAAACCCGCTGGTAAACAAATAGAAACAAGACATAAATAAAATAAAATGCATTTTATACTCGAATATTGCAATACACTTTGACAATAGGTAGCACGGGCACGACTGGCCCTGCCCTGTGTGGGTTCTCTCTCGAGTGCCCATTGACCATATATCATAATAAAATACGGACACTCACACATACATACACACACACACACACACAAAGACTCAGCCATAAAGGTTGCTACTTGGACGCCGAGGACACTTGTCCTTGGTGTGAAAAACTTTTGTCATAGAGCGAGAGAAATTGAAAATATGCAAGCACTGAAAAGTTTTCCCTGATACTACAAAACTGCTGTATGATATGTGTGTGTCGGTGTGTGTGTCTGTGTGTGTGTTGTTGATATAGTTTATGGAGCACAGAAAGAACACTCTTCCAGCGGGGCGTGGCGGGGTAACTGTGTCAAGTGCAGACTACAACATTTTGGCCAAAGCATGCGCACAGTTTACAGTTTCCAGCTTAAATATTTAAACAATTTTTGGTTAAATACGAGCACAGCGAAAATATTTAATCAATTTCATAAGCGAGTCCCACGGGCAAAGTCCGCGACTACATCTCGCTAATGAGTATTTTGAGAGAGCATTGCAAAATATTCGACAGTCTAGATACCCTGCATGAAGCTGTAAGCACAACTTAAAGTTCATTTTTCTAGCTTCGAAGATAACCTGACCTTAAGATCGATAACTATCGATAAGTCGTGTAATTTTCGTGCGCTCAAGAAGAGCATCAGCCTAATAAGACGGGAATGGCTATGACCTTATACATGATGTTTTCAGAGAAAATGTCCGCCCAAGAGGGGTGTCCGGCCAATAGAAGTGTCCGTTGAAAAAAGATTTATATTTTTCATTCTTTTCCTTTATGCTTTCATAATACATATAATTGAGTCATAATAGTCGGCATGGGAACTCTCGCAAAGTCTAATAATATTACAAAATATTTCGCTTTTAAGATTTCTTCTGCCCATTATTATATTACCAATATATTATCCAAAATATTTGCATCATCAACCTGTTTGATGAAGTTCTCTATATAACCTGTAGCATCTAAAAGAGTTTCCCATTAATTTTCAGTCACCAGCTCTCATTCGCAAATATTGTCACATATTATAGAGATCAAAGCCCCTGTGTCCTTTGCCATTAACAACGACTCCTAAGCGCATTAGCTTACTTCTAATTCTGGTACTGTTACTTATCTACCTGTCCAGCTAATAAGCTCCTGCAACTCGCCGAATGACTGACACCGAAAACTGTCCGCACTTGACAAACAGGCGGCAGCTAAGCTCGACCTCAGTTGGCAGTCAAAAAGAGAAAAACTTTTCTATGCAACGAGCGCGAAATAGACCTCATTTCGATTTTTGTTGCTATTTTTCAAATATTTTTTTTTAAACTCTTTTCGTTTTTTTTTTTTTTGTGAGGTTTATCAACACTTCCGCACGACGGTGCGCATACAAAAGCTGCAAAATTTACGCTGAACAACTGCAACACACACACACAGAAGAGACACACACACACACACACACACAGAAGAGACACAGACACACACAGAAGACACACACACACAGCATAGAGAGACATATGCACATCCTGCTACTTTGCAGGACATTGTTTGCGCTTTGATAACACACACATACACATACACCCAGAGACACACAGACACACACACACACAGAGACACACACACACCTACAACTGCCTTCATCGTCATTACGGCTATGAAAATTGCGCATGCCATCGCATTGTGTTTGTCTATATGAAGCCAAAGGGAAGGGCGGACCTGTTCGAGCAGGGCGGTGGGTTGCGGGATGCAGCAGCAGGCGGCGAAGTTTTGCGAGGAATGCTGGCAGGCATCGCTTTGCTGACAACGCATACAGGACACCCTCTTTCTCTCTCCCACTCTCTCTCTCACTCCCTCCCGCTCTCTCGCGCGCTGTAGAGCAGTCAAAACTATTTTTCGCTTGGCATTTCAAGCATTTTATGGTTTTATTTCGACAAAAATTTCGCCTTTAAACACGCAGATAGTTGCATGCCACAGCTGGCTTCATTCCGGCTATCACATAGCACTATAGTCAGTGGCCCCTTGCACCCCTGCATGCCCCCACAGTCCTTTCTTCCTTCCTCTCACATTGGCTGACTGTTAATTCATTGCCATGTGCCTTTCATTACGCATACGCAGCGTGCGCCTCCTCCGCAAAGAGTTTGTCCTCAGCTGTTGTTGCTGCTGCATCTGGTCGGGTATATATTGAAATATTTTGCAAACAACAAAAGGTCGTCATGCAAAAAGGTCAACTATGCGTAGAAGTTAGGACATGCATTGAAATATATTAAATTAGAGTCTGAGTGTATTAAAACTTGGATGAAATATTCTAAAAAACTTAGCAGCTGACTGCTTTGATATATGTTTAGGGATTTTACTGAAATCAAAGCTTATTGCTATGAAATGCAGATTTCTGTCAAAAAAGATTAAATAAAAGTCTAACTGCTATGAAACTAATATATATAAAATGTGGGGGAACATTTAGCAGCTGGCTGCTATACGACATAAATGATGATCCCTGAGAACTGAGCATTCAATTCAAATTAAAGTCTGAGTGCTACGAAACTAACAAATAATATGTGCTATAACATTAAGCAGCTGGATGCTAAGAGACATATATGATATTAGAGATTTTACTGAAGTCAAAACTCTTATCAGAAAAAATGTAAATTAGTATCTGAGAGCCATAAGAAAAGCTGACTGCTATGATACACAAATGATTCCACTTAGAGCAAAGGTAATCGCTATAATACTCAGTTGCTAGTCAATCTACATAAACGTAAAAAAAATAAATAAAATTTAATGATCTCGCTCTCCCGAGAGCATAAGTTAAGCTCAATGCTACGAAACTTGTAAGATGCTAGCTATGAAACCTCAATGTTATCTAAAACATTGCAAATAGCTGCAAAACCTACATGAAATTAAAATTAAATCTACAGCAGACCCACATTTGAAAACTTCAAAGAAATCAGCTACTTGCTATGAAACTGCCTCAAAGCAATCAGCTTTAAAACGGGCTAAAATAACTTTACTACACTCTCAAAATAAATAAAACAAATAAAACTACAACATTTATTATTCGCATAAAAGTATAATGTCAACTTTTGACAGATAAATTACCAGAAGCAACAATTTCGACTGGCTCTACAAATAGAATGGAGCAAACACAAATGGAACATGAAATGAAATTAAAAACGTAAATTGCACTTTTTGAAAACTGGAAAAGCAAATAAATAAATAACACAGGAAACGAGAAGGACAAACACAGTCGCTGGGGCTCGTTTGCTTAGGCCAGAGATAAGCAACGGCCGGAGCGGAAAGGGGACAGTGCGAACAGGGAGGGGGGCCAGCACGAAAAACAAAGCTACGTCCATTTTAGCCTTTTAGCCGTTTTGCCTCCATTTGGCTTTTTATGCCTGTCTCTTTGGCGGGCTGGTGCCGGCGGAGTCGCTTGTCATTAATATTTCACAACCAGGCAGGCAGGCAGGCGCGCAGGCGAGGCGAGGCGAGGCCAGGGGAGGCGAGGTGTGGGAGACCGGCAGCGGGTGCAAAGGGGCGGCAGTTCATGGTCTAAGCTTCAACAAAACAACAGAGCCCATGCGCCACCCCGCCCACAATTAAAATCAGATTAAAGTTACGCTAATTTATGCGACCGCACGGCGACACAATACAAAAGCGGATTTTGTGAGTTCCATGAAAGCCGTAAAAGAAACAGCGACAGGGGCGCGCGGAGCTTTCATAGAAGAAAGGGGGCAAGGGGTTTTAGAAAATTTATCAAAAAATAAAAATAAATAAGCTAAAATACAACGAAAAAACGAAAAATCTTTGCCGCAACAGAAGAAAATGTTCGCCAAGAAAGACTTCGCTTAGACACAGTCTGAAGCACGGGAAAACAAAGAAAACTACCCCTTTTCAGCCCCCCACCCCAATCTCAACCGAGTTTTCCACAGTTTGTTGCGGTTTTAGTTTTCGCGAGATTTCGGTTTCACTGCCACAGCCCTTTCCCACGTCAAAGTGTCCAACATGTCTGCCGGGGATTACGAGCTCTAATCTCGACCTCAGCTTTTCGCTGACAGTTTCGTCCGGTTGAGCCATGATAATTGCTTTGAGACCCCCTTCTCCTAACCCCAGCCGCCCCGCCTCTGTGCTTCGGTTACCAAACAAACTTTGGCATAAACACAGCACAAAATGTTGTGGCCAAAGTCGCAAAGGAGGACAATAGTTGAGTTGACTGAAAGTGGACAATTTTGATCGAATTGTGCCGCATGCAAATGCACACGGAATATCAAAAACCAATGTCAATAGAACCAATTCACAATACAGCATACCCAAAGCAATTCACAATCGTATGCGCCATGTGGCTGTGCGAAAGGGGAATAGAAATGAGGGGAATTTTGTGTTTTGGAAATTTTCATAAATTTGCACGACACAATGCTGAAGGTAAGATGCAGCACAAACAAGAGCAAAACATTTGGGGTCAGGAGCGAGTAAAGTGGAGAATGCATTGTTGAAGGTGGATCGGGAAAAAGGGAAGCTTAAAAGCTTGTAAATACAGTACTGAATTCCCTAGAAAATAACATATAATAACATATAGATAATACTATCAAGTATCTATAGTATCGTAATGCGACAAAGGCAAACAGCTTTAAGCTCACAAAAGTGTGATTGAAAAGCTTTTTATATTTGCAATCAATACATTCGTATTTTGGTATCAATTAGATTAAAGCTTCAGAATAATCTTAAACTTCTTTAAGTGTGTTTAAAATCCTTTTATAGTTTTTAGTCAACACTCGTGTTCTGACAATATAAGTCAGCTTAAAGCTTCAGCTAAACTTAAAGCTCGCTATAAATGCTTTTTAGATTTATAGATAGACTAACTTTTTTCAGCAGCTTTGCTGTAATCTTTAAAAGAGCTTTAAGCGAACTTTCCCGAGGCTTCAATCTCTATTGTACTTTACCTATTTTTCTTTAATTGCTTAGTTTTAAAACCCTATCCTTAATTTTATATTGTAGACAAATTCTTGTAAGGACTTAGCTTAAAGCTCCAGTAAGCTTTAATCATTTATTCGACATTCTGAATAAAAAGCTTTCTTAAAGCGCTTACTTTAACATTTGCTAATTTAGCAGAGTATACATCAACTCTCTCTCTCTCCTCCTTTCTCTCTCCCCCTTTCTCTATCCCTTTCTCTCTTACTGCACTGGCCAACCACAAAAACTGTTTTTAGTCACTAAAAGTCTGCAATTTACGAACTCGAATCACTTTTGCGGCTCTGTTCAGCAAGCTCTCTTGCTGTTATTGTCTGTTATTGTTGTTATTGTTGTCTGCCCGTCTGGCTGGCAAACACAATTGCAAACAATTCAATTTAATTAAGAGTTTTACCAACGTACACACCCGAAAAAGTCGACAAATTTTTGGTTGCAAAAAAATGTTCATTTGGCTTTTGTTGAATCCATCAGCAACAAATCAAAAGCTGTCTCCAAGCCATATAATCGATAGCTTCTTTCATTACTCACAATTTATACTAATTTTTAACAATTTTGATATGCTTCTAGATATCCTAGCCAGATTCATTAATCCTTATACATTTTTGACAATGGCAACTAGCCAAAAGTTTTGCTTGTCAAGTACTCGAATCTATAGGGAATGCCCCTAATATTCTTCCAACAGCCACAACTTTGGCAAATTTTTGGCCGATTGTCATGATTTTTATCCCTAGATTTAAATTAATTTTTAAATTCAAATAAATGTACAAATTTAAAATCTCGCTTTAGTAATATTTATTATCAGTTATTCCCCGTTTCGGCTTAAATTTATTTCGTATACTTTTCCAGTGAAATTAGCAATGTTCCTTTGTGTTTTCTTGTTGGCTCAGCCAATCAAAAGTTTTAACAAAAGAATGAAGTGAAATTTATTGAAATTCTCCGAATCAGATGGCCAAACAGATAAAATACAGTAAACAAAAGACGAAGAAGAAGCTGCTCGCTAGGCAGAGATGCACAATAAATTCACAAACAAATCCCAAACAATTATTTACAGTAAACGCATATTGTTTATTTAAAGTAAAGGACACGTTAAGTGCACATATGCGAGTGGCAAAGTACAGCTGCGATGCATCCAAGAATCTATCAACCTACTCCTGCCCACTCCACCAAGGATCTATGGTGGGGGGGCCTGTTGCCAGTGTTGGTTAAGCAACAGAGCAAATATAACACTTGGGCGCTGTATATAGGTTTATTTTTGTATGCATATATATACAAATATGTAATATACAAACTCGCACACACTCGCACACACATTTGTTTACTTGCACTTGGCAATTTTCTTTTACAAGTGGAATTTCCTTATGCTTGTTGCTTTTGAATGTTGCTTAAATGCCACTTCGGAGTTTTTGGCCAGTTGGTAAACCGGATTTATAATAATTAATTGGCTACAACATTTGCACATTTGTAAAACAATATCGTGTGTGTGCGAGGGCGTGTGTGTGTGTGTGTGTGTGTGTCTGTGGCTTTGCTTCTTTATTTCAATATTTATTGCCATTGCAGTTGTTCAGTTTAAGCAAGGTTTTATTAAGTGCCACTGGCAATCGGCATCCTCTCGACTTAACTGAGCATGAGTCCACCCTTGGCTGCGCCCCGTCAGTTACATCCAATGGCTGACTGGCTGGCTTTGGGGTAATCTAAAAGTGGCTATCGATAAAGTTTATCACTTTAGTTTGTTTATGACGTGCAAGTGCCCTTCGTTGCGATTCTCAAACGATTAAAGTAGGCGATAAGTGCGCACGTTACGAGCTATGTTCATCAATTTTTATTGCTTGCACAAAGTATTTGGGCAGCAATAAATATTTGGCTAATAGATATTTTGATTAAAATTAGCACTTATTTAAAAGCTGTTATGGATATTATTTTTACATTTTATATTACTATCGAGATGTTATCGTGTTTTGGATTTTGTTATCGATATGTTTACTCTTAATTCAGATAAGAGATAGCTTTAAATCTTCATATCGATAAGTTATATTGATATTTATCAATGGTATTTTTATTGATGCCATTTTATTTTCTAATATATCAGCACATAATATAAACAGGCTCACATCAAGAGGCGCTTCACAAACATCGATAAATATTATCGATAACAGTTAAATGTTCTATACGAACGCAATAACAACTTTGTTTGCCCCAGGACTAAATTGTATCCACTCTATTCGACAGAACACACACACACACAGACAACATATATGTAGCTGGCAAAGTTTTCTGCAAAAATATCTTATGTTTATTTGCGGTAATTGTTCCTGAACGTGGGCCTGGGCTTAAGTGTGGATAGTCTACTGTTTCTATTATTATTACACTGTTATGTGGGAGGCATGCGGCGTTTTGTCTTATGAATATGGCCAGTTCAAGCACGTAGCAGACGGAAAAATATATTTTCCTGCACTTGATTCATAATTAAGTTTTGCCTTTTGCCTAATAGGTTTTGGCCATCGTTTCGATACATGCCTAAGTAAACATTATGGCAAATTTAATTGGCTAAATGTGGCAGGCAGAATATGCCAGCCGAATGCCAGCACGCTTTATGCTGCTGCAGTTGCAGCTTTGCTCCAAGCACACACACATTGTTGCCCGCTGCGTGGCAGGCAGTTTAATTGGGTTTTTCGAGCCGACTGGACAGTCTATCGTCAGGCTGCACCTTTTGGCCACTTCCATTATCGAAACGGCTCACGAAATGACGACGTCAGGTGGAGAGGTTTGCGAAAAAGCGAAAAGCGGCTCAGTTTTAGCCACGCATCGTCGGATAAGGCTCAGGACAAAAAGAAAACATCACGCATTCGCCGCGTGGACTGTCAAGCGATTTTCTGCACTTTAAAGCTGGAAATTTAAGCATGTAGCAAAGAAATGGATTATCGATAGCTATCGTAAGAAAAAAATTGATCGACAGCAGATAAAAATACATAAATATATTCTTTAACAATGTTTAGTCACTCGAATCCAAGATGAATCGATTCATGTAATAATCGATAACCGATAAAGGAAATTATAATCGTAGCAAGCAAACTGCATTATTAGCACGTCCTTCTTTACATCTAAAAGTAAGTTCAATAAACTTTGGGCTTTACATTAACAATATATACCTCTTATTACCTAAATTAGAGCTCGATAAGTTGACAGACCGATGAAAACCAAACTGCACATCAAATCGATAACTTACATATTTACGCTTTCTTCTACTGTTATGCGCTTGTGCACTTTTTCTTTGTGTTTTTATTGTCTTTCAACTGAAATTTAGTCATGCATAACAAAAGTTTGTGTGTTTTTGTGTTGTTTTTTAAGTTAGGCGTCTCGACAATCGATGGAAATAGTTTTGAATAGCAAATAAAGCGACAATTGTGAATGGCTGGGCGCACAAAGCGCATTGAAAGAGTGAAAGAGAGAGAGAGAGGGAAAATTGAAAAAAAAAGAAAGGCTAAAAAAGTAGAATGAAAGTAACACTGCACAAAACAAATATACCTACAAATTCAGTTAGAAGCAGACACCGGGGGAAATGAATGCCAACCGGGAGAGCGACAAAGAGAAAGAGAGAGAGAGAGGGGAGAAAAGGGGGTGTTAGAGCGAGATAGAGTGCCTTGGACAAACAGCGCAACGCGCCAGGCTGACTGACAGCTAAAGCCAGTCCAACAATTGTCCACCCACGGCCCCTCCCCCAACCCAACCTTACGCCAGCCCAGCTCCATTATTTATGCATCAATGGCTGCTATGACGACATGCGCTAAATTGATACAGTCCACACACAGCGTGTGGGCGGTTCAGGTTGTGCGGGGCGTTGGGTGGCTCGCATATGGAAGTGGTGCAAGAGACAAGGACATGCCACACAGCCGGGCGCCCCGCACAGTGGCGCCAAGCGACGACACGAGGCATGCAACGCGACGCCAGCAGGAACAGGTAACGAAAAAAATATAAATAAATTCTAAAAAATATTTGCAATATTGAAAAGAGTGCAAATAAAACATGCATATACTTTACAGAGTATGTGCAGTTGGTGTTGTGTGAAAAGGAGTTGAAAAAATGGAAATGCGAACGATAAAAAATTGCAACTCAGCCGCACTGGGCACTGTGCCACGCCCCCACCCAGTGGCCCAGCCCCCATGGGCTTTTGTCGCTGCTGCAGCTGTAATGCCACGAACAAGCCACACAACTAAATAGATTTTCCTCCATTTTCCTTTTTTTTGTTGTTGTGTGCTTTATATTGTAGAGGGAAGGTGGGAAGGTGGGGAGGTGGGCAGGTGGGAAGGTGGGCAAGTCGCGTCGAGTCATTGAGCCAATTGAGTAAATTGTTTTATTGAAAGATTTTTCGTTCTCGTATATCCGCTCTGTTGCCCGCTGAGCGGGGGTTTTTCCGAATTATCGAGTATACACACAACAAATATTTCGCTTTTTATTTTCGTTTTTCTTCTTTTTTTTTTTATTACGCGCTGACATTTATGCATTTTTGATGAGTTTAACAGCGCTTTTATGCTACCGTTCATGTTTCGGTTTATGCAATTACTTTATAGAGTTGCTTTTATCAGCTTTGTGTGCCGATTAAAGGAAATCGGACTTCTACGGAATATTGTGATTGTTTCTGGGCATTTTAACTGATTATCAGAAGCGGCGGAATTTTACTTGTTTTAATCAGCTACTTTTTGTAATATGTAATCCTCTTAAAAATTATATAAATGGGCACTAATCCTTCTCAATAGCATAAACTCCTCTATAAATAGGTACTAACTTGTGTATACTCGTCCATATAAACACATACTCCTCTATTTACTAAATACTACTCTATATACTCTTTAGTATGCTAAATACTACTCTATATACTCTTTAGTATGCTAAATGCTACTCAATATACTCCTCCATTTACTAAATACTACTCTTTATATTCCTTTATATGCTTAATACTACTCTATATACATTATTATATGCTAAATACTACTCTATATACTTTTCTATAAGCTAAATACTACTCTATATTCACCTTTATATGTAAAATACTTTTCCACACCCTACTCTGTTATATTTAACTACTTATTATTATTTAAGCTAATATTCCTACTCCTCTTTTCCTTTTCTACTTTTTCGAAATACTACTTTTTCATTTTGTTTTTACCACTCTCTCCAAATACGTTCAATCTGTTCCTACTGCTTTTTTGTACTACTGTTGCTCTTTTAATATGTTCCTACTAATATTTCATACCACGTCTGCTACTATTTCAACAACTACTCCTTTACTATATTCCTACTAATCGTTTATACTACTTTGAAGATTTTTATTTTGTTTCTTCTACCATTTTATACCTCTACTACTTTTATTCCTACTACTATTTCATACAACTCTTTTGTGCTGTTTCAACTATTCTTTTATGCCACTTCTCCACTCCTATTACTATTTTTACTACTTTTCCCGCTCCTATTTCTGCTACTATTTATATATATATATATATATACAGACATTCTCTTAAACGCTTCTCCTACTACGCTTTTATAGTACTATATTCCTAGTACTCATATCATACACTCTTTCATATACACCTCGAGAAGAACCACCAAAATATAGTCCTATTACAATTCTCAATCAATGTTTGCAACACTTATCTCAACTTTACTCTCCTGCTTTTTTTTTTTTTAATAATCCAATTGCATTCGCTTAAAGCTACCTTAGGGTACACCCAGGCACAACACATGTTAGCAATTGTGGAATTCGAGGAATGCTTTGACTGCAGATTAGACCAAGTCAACAGCAGCTGCGTCTCTTGGCCCGGTCCGGGCAGACAATAAAAAATGGCAACAAAATCGCCTAAACAGCAGGAAAACAACAAATAGAAAGCGCATAGATGGACTCGCGGGCAGCTAATAAAATGCAGATGGAGGCGTGGCTGCCAGACACTAAATGCAAGCTATTAAAGTCGCATCAGGCATAATGCAGAAAAGGGCAGAACAGTGGATACCCTGTAAGCAACACTCAAGTAGCCTCAGCCTACTTAAGTATATTTAAGTATAATTTTGTTTAATATAGCTAATGAAATGATAAAGTATATAATTATATATGGTGGACTCCCTTCTCTCATACAACCCTTCTTGACTACTTTTCTGATATAGGGTATATACAAGGGGTGTATAAAGAGGCGAAATGCTAAACCACAAGCAATTGATACATTTGGCAACCGGTCGCAGCGCCTGAATGTATGCAACAGCTCACAGCTGCCGGAGTTAAACACATTTTGTCTGATTTGAGCAGGGCTTTTAGGGGTGGGGGAGGGGTGCGAGTGCGAAAACCCCTTTATGCTCAGGTTGGTATTGGACTTTATGAATACTTCGGTTGCCATTTTGGAGCCAATGAACTGCAGCTAAATTTGCGTTTGAGGGGGCGTGCTCTAAAGCAAATTTGTAAAGATTTGTTCTGCGTGGTGAGCTCTTGACAAATCAATAAAAACGTCAGCAGCAAACACGTCAGTTATTAGGTTTTCTTTTTCATTTGGCTGACGCTCATAAATTGCCTACGTGTGTGTGTTTTTGTGTGGGTGCCACGCCCACACGAGACCTGCTGCTAGCCACAAAAGCCAATTTTGAGTAAGGCGCCGAATGACAATAACGAGGCGCAGCCGGCGCTTTTGGGTGCCTGAATATGAGTGCAACTGTCAGTGGCAGGGCATCTCTGAGTGAGGCTTCCAGTCACATGTCTGCCCCATGCCACCTCCCCTCTTGAGCCTACACCCCCTCTACATATCCACAATGCATATTCTAAGCGCCACACACCCTCACTCTCTGGCCATCCCACTCACCCACTTGACTGGCTGTCAACGCAATGCCGCTTGCCACAATGCATGCACAATGGGATCAATTATTTTGCGATTGCGTGTGTGTGTGTTTGAGTGTGCGTGTGTGTTATGTATAGTGTTGCGCAATCATGCTTGCATATATCGAATACTGTGCGAATGATGATGATGTAGATGCCAACGTAACCAACCAAAAATTCAACAGCAGATGCCACTGAGCCAACCAACCAACCCGCCCACCTAACAACAACAACAACAACAACAAGTGTCAAGCGTTGGGTGCGGAGCGGAGCGGGGCGTGGCAGTGAGAGGCTGAGGCAGATGGTGCCCAGGGCTGGGGTCATTTGGGCTCTTTGAGTGGTCAATCAAATGTTGTTTTGAAGGTTTTGCGGGTTTGCAGTTTTGACATGAAATGTTCACAATGCGATGTTCTGTAACAAGGCACAACAGAGCTATGCATTAGATGTGTGTGTGTGTGTGTGTGTGTGTGTGTGTGTGAGGTTTTGTATGTGTGTGTGCGTCTCTCATATCTCAACCAATTTTTCATAATTGCCACTGATTGCACATAAAAACTAAAATTACACCTGAATTAATGCTCTCTCAGCTACGCTTTTACCAACAACATTTTCATTTCCACTTCCAATTTTGCTTTGCGGCTTGCCAACTTATTTCTGCTTGCATGAAGTTGGCAGCTTTTTCTAAAACTTTTAAGCAAATACCATCTAAACTTATTTTAAAGTTCAACCAGACTGTTAGAAAACTGAAAAAAAAAAAAAAACTGAAAATTATATATTAAAAATTGCCCCCCAATGCTCGTTTGGTTTGGTTTTGATGTCTGGCATTTTGCACTACATGTTCATTAGAACATTTTGTTCCTTTGAATATGCTCAAAAACTTTTAATAAGCAAAAAGTATGCTTAAGCTTCAACAAAAATAAACAATTATTCATACATCAGAAGATGAACTCTCCAAGTGAAGCAGTCATTTGACCAGTTAAAAGGGACCTGTCTGGTTCAAACCCAAGGCAAGTATGAAAATTGGCATCCATCAGCAGGTGAGTTCTGCAGGTAAACCTTTCATGTGGACAGTTGAAAAGGTAATTTCTCCAAGTGAACCAGTTAAAAGAGAGGTGTCTGGTTCAATGTCATGCTTTATCAAATGAGTTCTCCAAGTGAAGCAGTCATTTGGAACAGTTAAAGAGGTGACTGGTTCAAATCTTTGGCTTTTTAAAGAAATGTCAATTATCGGCAGATGAGTTCTCCAAACGAACAAGTCATTTGGCCAGTTTAATAGGTGGTCTCTGGTTCAAATCTTCGATTACTGTAAAAAGTGTCATTTATCGGCAGATGAGTTCTTCAAGCAGCTAAAAAGGAGGTGTCTGGTTCGAATCTTCGGCTTGTGTATGAATATTAAGCAGTCTTAGAGGTTAGTTTCAACATTTTTTCTCTCTTTCCAATTATAGTTCACACCTATTCAAAACAATGCATTTGATCGCTGCCAGCTCATTTTGTCTATTACTTTGCAAACAAAAATGTTTATTTGTGACTCACATTATGCTCGTTGAGCCCATATGAATAGCATTAGCTGCAAATGTCTGTTCCTTAATATCCACTCATATATTTCAGTCAGACGACATGACCTTGAGCCATCAAATTTTATTAACATATTTTCCAAATGAGCAAATCTCTCGCTTTTCTCTGCCGTTTGCTCTACGCAAATAAACAAAGATCATTAAAATTAAATTTAAACGTGCAGCGAAATTT
The DNA here is from genome assembly GCA_035045725.1 of Drosophila ezoana. NCBI lineage: Eukaryota > Metazoa > Arthropoda > Insecta > Diptera > Drosophilidae > Drosophila > Drosophila ezoana. Next base: position 1,971,435 of record JAWNOU010000207.1, read on the forward strand.
TCACCGCTAGCAAAGCCAAACGAATTTCCAAATTGACAACAACAAAAGGAAAATGAACGTCATTTTCCACTATATATACAACATATATACATAAATATATATAACGTAATTATTAAGCAGCATAATCATGATTAACATCATTAGCATGGCCGGCAGCATCAACGGCAGCTAATTAGACACACGTAACGTCATCTGAAGCAATTTTCTGCGCAAAATGCCAGCGGCTAAGCGAGAAAAACTGAGCAAAACTAAAGAAAAAAAATAACAAGCAAAAGAGAAAAAGTAAAGCGAATGAAAAGAAAAACAAGGAAAAATCATTTTAATTACATTTTTAGCTATGCGTATTATTATTGGTGGAAAGAGCCAAACAGGTGCTCGGACAGACAAGCTGGCGGGCCAAGCTCCGCGGGCCCCCACCCCCTGCCGCTCAGCTCCCCTCGCCACAGCAGCCATCTATTCGATTGCCGAATTTTGAGCCAAGTGGATGACAGTCGGACCAGTCATCCGGTGGCATGATGAGCAATGCCATATCATTAGTAATTTATATGCATCAGATAGATGCAGAGTGAGGGTACAAAATTGATGTAAAAGTGTTCTAAAAGCGGTTTGAAATAGCTTTGAAAACGGTTTGAAAAGGTTGTCTAAATGCGGTTTGAAATAGCTTCGAGAAGGAGGTTTCAAATAGCTTTGAAAGGTGATTTAAACAAAAAAAGCTGTCTAAAAGCGGTTTGAAATAGATTTGAGATCATTCTCAAAGTGGTTGAATAGTAGATTTGAGATCATTCTCAAAGTGGTTGTCTAAAAGCGCATTGAAATATCGTTAAGCTTAAGCTTTCTTGAAGCGAATCGAAAAAGCTTTGGAAACTGAATAGAAAATTATGCCTAAAGGCAGTTTTAAATAGCTTGGAAAAGGATTAAGAGCTTGTCTAAAGGCGGGCTTAAATAGCTTTGAAAATGTGACTTTTAAGAGGTTTTCAACACGGTTGAAAAAAGTTTAAAATTGGTTTAAAATAGTTTTTTGGTTATTTAAAAGGTTTAGGAATGTGAAAGACCTATGAAACAGGAATCAAATAAGTTGCAAAAGAGGTATAAATGTGGTTCAAAACGGGAATCAAATAGTTTAATGCGGGATAAAAATAAAGAGTAGAAACTTGGTGCAATCCAATTACCAATCAATTTATGAACGAAAAGACAAAGTCTATTAATTATAGATTTAAACACAGTCTATTAAGAGCAAGAAAGCAATAAATTTAATATCACATATTGGCTCTCATGTGCTCTGAGCTTAACCTTAATTCGAAGAACTCACAAATGATTCATGTATCATTGCAGCATAAAATCATTGAGACCCAATCAAACATGCAACTTTTGAGATGCACACACACACACACACACACACACACACACACAAACATGTGCATATATAATAATTAACCCAGCTGCATTTCACCTTTAACCTCATAATCTGTTTGGGTTTCCGACCATGTATTAAAGGGAAAATAATTATTTAAATGCGCCTCAGTTGTTGGGCAAATGAAAACAAATGAATTTTGAATTTCAATGAATGAATGTGCGTATAAATAATTGAATATATCACATATCACCTGTAATAAATTGAAATTTCTGTAATTTCAGAAGGAAGCCAAATATCACGTGAAAATTTCATTAAAATAATTATAACAAATATCATAAAAGAGCCATAGAGAACGGATGGAGGTAGGGAAGGAGGGAGGGAGGTAGGCAGAACAAATGCTTGTCAAGCGTGCAAAATGTAATGCATTATTGATGACAAAAACCGAAATCAATCAATCATAAAATGTCAACAAAGGGGACACAAGGGGGCGTGCCACACACACACACACACACACACAAATACAATAAAACTGTCAGACAAGTGACAACAATAGCGAAGCGCAATATGAAAAGTCAATTCAGCTTGAAAAAGATATATCATAGAACTAAAGCAGAATTTAATAATTTAATAGCCAAGAAAGAGTTTTCGATGTTGAGGGAATTTCCGTTAATTGCTTAAAATTCACTGAAATTTACATTTACAAACCCTTCAGATTTTGCACATATCGAAATTTTGTACATAAATTGCGACGCATTGAATTTGATTCGATTTATTAAAATTTCTCCGCTGCCAAGTTGCAAAATCCCATTACAAATATTAATTAATTAAAATTCAATAACAATTTGCTGGCTTCAGCGTGCATTTTAATGAACGACCCGGCACAAAATCATAATTAAATATGACACATAAAAAACTCTGAAAATTATGCTTAATAAAGTCAGTCGGAAAACTGAACAGAAGTGGCTGAGGAAATGGACAGCTGGTTCGTCGAAACGCGGAACTGTTTAAGTTTTTCTGAACCAGTTTAGAGTCGAATGGTTCAAATGAACAAAGGCTAAAGCTAAGAATCTGTTAAGTAGTTCATTTTAACAGATTACATAGCTGGTCAACTGGTTTAAGCCTTGAAATTTGAAGCTTACATTCGTCACAAGCAGCTCTCAAATGAACTTTCATTCAAAAAGACTCTTAACAACTTTTGTTCATATTTGATATTTTAATAAAACCAAGAAAATCGGCTTATATTCTCAGTAGAGAGTGAACAAATTTCAATTTGAGTTCAAAACTGACCAGACATCATTTAACTTCTGCTCTTCTCTACAATTTCCATAACACAATCAATATGTCGGCTCATTTATTCGTCAGCTGGTGAAAAAGTATATTTCAATGTTAATTAAATTGAAAGTCCAACATGAGATATTTACATACTCACACACACACACACACACACACACACACACGCACGCGAGTCGATACATTATTAAATTATTAATTATATCACGAGTGCTTTTATTTTGTTCCCTTTTTTATGTTGCCTTTTAATAAACCAAACGGTGGCAGTTTATTAAACAATACAAGAGTTGAAAATCGATGAATTTTAATCGAGGCAATGTCCATCAGCAGCCTCTCATACCTCACCCGTCGCCGCCCCTCCCCCCTCCCCCTCTCTGCCCATACTCCATCACGTTGTCCTTGTATTCATCAAGGTAATTAAAGCGTAAAATTGAAAACAAAAGCAGATTCCCGTTAAAGTTTGCTTTCTGGGAACGCAGTCAAGCGAGTGCCAAAAAAGGCAACAACACGAAAATCACATGGAAAACGTTGCCATGAAAATCCAGCCCGAAAAGCGAAAACTTTTCGCCCACAACAACCGGAAAAGCAACAACAGGAATAGCTACGAAATGTGTTAACTCAAATAAGGCAACAAACGTGGCCTAAGCGTGGCAAGGGGCAAGGTAAACGCGAGTAAAGGGTTACCAAGCCATATATACAAAGCGTCAGGTGAGACACAAGCAGACGGGCAGACAGACAGGCAGGCAGGCCCGCAAACAATAATGAGTTGTAAGCACAACTTTATACAAAGGGATTAAACAACAATAGTCACTGAGAGGATGCGCTACCTGAATAGTTGCCCCACTCATATTGTAGCTAAAGCAGTGTGCGTGTGCGGTGTATGTGTGTGTGAAAGGCTTGGAGCATGGCCATGCAAAAGATTAAGATATAATCGGCAAAGACGAAAGCGTAAATACTTAAAGCATAGCCGCAGTTCAAATGCTCTTCTAAAAACTTGAAAAAGCTTAATACGATCGATTGTTGCGATAAACGTTAGTTCCGATAAAATCGATATTTATCGATCAGGTTAAGTGATCGAAGCAAATTTTGCAACATAAGTTTCAGATATCGACAAATTCAATCAACTGCATTTTATCGATAGTGTTCCAAGACAACTCTAAATATCGATATATTCGAGACAATATGTTATCGATAGAGTTTAAACTTTGTATTATTTACCAGTTGACATCAACAACATAAATAATAATTTAAATCGAAACACCATATGAAAGATACTTTTAATATCGATACATTGATTATAATAAGAGTGTTTTCGATAGTACTAATACCCAATATAAAATATCGATATATTCAATTTAGTACTTGATGGCGGCAAAAGTGTATATACATAATGATAATAATAAAACTTATAGCGACGTAAGAATATCCAACCTAAGTAGAGTATTACAATGAATCAACTTCGAGGACTTGTCTTAAGTTGTTGCACGTGTCAACTGCGAAAGGCTTTTGTGGTGTTGTACAACTCATTAAGCGTTGTCAAAACCGAAACCCTTTGGAGTGCTAATCACGGTCCAAGCGATTCAAATATTACCAAGAAGACCAGAGAAAGTGAAGCCCCAATCGAGAGTAATACCAGAAATCTATTGAAAGGGCTTATCGCATGGTCTATTAGACACACAAATAGAAAATCGAAACACATCCACAAAATGCGACGCCAGCCGCAACAAAAGACTTAAATGGTCTAAAAGCTGTTGGCTTTTAACCTAAGCCTTAAAAGGGTTACAAGCAAAGCCAACAAACGGAAAACTAAATAGAAATAGATAGAAAATCGCATAAATGAAACTAATATGAAAAGGTTTGTATGTTTTATGAGATACCCTGTATTTAACCTTATATTGGCATAACTAACATCAAGGGTGGAGATGTGTATCCAAAATGGAAAAGCTAAGCAAGATCTAAATATTAAAATAAGTCTAAAGCTCAATAACTAAAAATTGAATATTTATCGATAGGATAAACTTCAACAAATTTGATTTTAAATTTTGCATATGCAAAACTCTTATATACTCTTCTTTTTTCACCATATCCAAAGCCACAGGGTATTAAAAATACATATAAAAAACTATGACTCCATTAGTTTGTCACTTTTTAAGGAAGCCTCACGTGTGTTTATTAGAAAATTGCAACTCAATTTCAACCGATTGTGTGCCAGGTGCGTCGCCAAGGTGGAGGGGGGAACATGTAGTTGGGGTGTTGCGATTTGAATAAATCCAATTTTATCATTGAATGAAGAAACATTTCTGCTTGCTGAGAAAAACTTTTTAATAGTGCAACGTTCGGCTTTGCTTAGCTGCCATAAAAAGTTGCTTTGGCTTTGGATTTGCTTGTTTGCCAACATCTTCGTGCCCCGCCCAGCCAACCAAACGCCCACTTAAGTGCCGCAAACAAACTTATACTTGCAACTTACACACACACACACACTAACACACTAGCACACCAACACACTCACACACACACGAACATACACGCAGCACACTAAAGATATTGCTGTAAAAGTTGTACATTTTGCTCGCTCGGTGTGTGGCTGTAAAAGTTTTTAATAATAACCGCAATACAAGAATATAAACATTTATATTACGAGTGCTGCCTCATAATGCGGCGCGCACAACACACACAACACACACACGCACACCCACACAGAGCTCGAAATGCCACTCGGCCGCTGCGCACGTTGCGTATGAGCAATGCCAGGCAACGACAGCAGCTGCTGTCTCTCTTACACCATCTCTTTCACTCTCTCTCTCTTTCCCACTCTCTCATCTGCAGCTGCCGTGAGCTCTGCTGCTGTCGACTCAAAAGATTGAAGGTTAACGCACAAGCATGGATCCTACTTGGCGTATTTGTTTTTACTATCTCCCTCGCTCACACCTCTGCCTTATGGCTACCAGCTGCAGCTGCCATAAATGTTAAGTTTTATATGAAGTTCGGCGGTGTAGCGTGTGTTAAGAGTTCAAAGGATGCTTAAGCTACTTACTCGAACCCTGCCCCCAACCCTCCCTTGCCCCTTCCCCGCTAACAAACCACACAAACAGTTGAAGTGCTTGAATATGCCTCTTATATTTGCAATGTCTTTGATATAATATGGCTCATAAGTTTTTGGGATTGATTTTTATGTACAATATAAAGCTGAGTGCTATGAAAGACATGTTAAGCACTTGAATTACTAAAACAATATTAACCAATAGTTCAGGTAAAAGCTATTTGCCGTGATACTCAATTTGAAAAGTCTGTACAAATGTTCGACGATTATCAACTTTGAAAAGCTAATGACTATAAAACTCAAGCTAAGCACGCTCTGATTGACATGAAACTCCCTTGGAAAACACTACTTAATGATTTCTCTTGAATTTTGATCAACCACAAGTTTTTGAGCAATATTCCGGACAACTAAGTTCTAAGTTCCTGCAAGATTTTGCGACGAAAAGCTGTTTGATATGAACACCAGCACCGAAAAACCTGCTTACGACAATCAATAACCATTTTTGATTTAACAGAAAGCTGATCGTTGCGAAACATATACAATAACTTTGATCTAGTAAACAGTTATTGGTTTATACACACAGTATAAGGCGCTTTGAAATAGACAAGACTTTTAATCACCCGAAACAATAAACTTATTTCCAAGAGAGTAAACCAACTGGTAAGCTGACTGGTAAACTAACTGGCAAACTATCTGGTTAACTAACCTGTAAGCTACTACTTTTTCGCCTTTCCTGGCAGCTATTTGAAAATTCAAATATTCTGGGCAACAAGCTGACTTCTATGCGAGCAAACCAACTGTTAAACTTACTTGAAAACTAACTAGCACTTTGTCGAGTGTCATAGCTTGCAGCTATTTGAAACTCAAATAAAAGGGTGAACAGTGGAATTACTTTTCGGCTCATGTGCTGTCGAAGCGCCACTTAAAAAGTTACCGAAAAGCGGAAGACGCATTTCAAATCAAGTTAGATAATAGCACACTCGCACACTCACGAACACACACACACCTGCACTTGAAGTGCCCGTAGCTTCAGCTGGTTGTTGCATCTACTTTCATCTACTCTGAAGGAGTCCGAGTACCACATAATGGCAACTCAATTAAGCACTAACTGAAACGTGGTCCATTGGCGTTTCCTTTAGAGTCCGGCCCGCCCCATCCCTCCGCCCTTCACATCTCATGAAAGCAGCGACTTTTCAAATTTCCATTCCCATTCTGTGCAGTCAATGCATTTCAGAGCTGTTCTCCAGCCCCCTTGCCATTATCAAATTTGTGCTCTGGCGTTTCCTGTTTCCTACATGCCGCCACTTCCTTTTGGCATTCTCCAACAATAAAAGCAAAGTGTATGGACGAGCGGCCCAGGTGAAGGGGAGGGGAGTGAAGGGCAAGGGCACATGGTATTGGAAATAGAATTAAAATTGCACAAGAAGTTGGCGACGATAAACGCAGCACAAAAGACGGAAACGATAGAAAATGTTTTAATGTTGCATAGCTCCAGAGACACGTTAACTTAGGGTGGGGGGAGTGCCAGCTGAGAGGGGGTGGGACGGTTGTCTACAGGTAAAAGATGAAAAGAGCTGGGAATGAATAAAAGGCAGGCAGGCAGACACGTCGACTCGGTTCGGCTCGACTCCCTCTCTCTTGGGCGCGGGCAATAAGTCTCGAGAAACAGAAGCTGTTTCTTCTAAAGGCAATTTGATTGATTGTTAAGCAGTCAGCACTTGAGGGCGGGCAGAGAAAGGGAAAGGGCCTGTAAATTGCGGTGCAATTGAAGAAATGCTCTAGATTTGCAGTTGCAGTTGCAGATAGGGGTTTGGAAACTGTAGCAACAGTTCTTGACAGCTGACGAAATGGAAAAGATGTGCAAAAGTAAAGAGTCGAATTTCTAGTTGTGGGAATTCCTTTTCAAATCTTGCAAAAGGTATTTTAATTTTGTCGCACATCAAAGACTATTAAATCTCTGAATATATTTCATATTGAAATTCGTATGTCTTCCCACGCTTTCTACGACCATCCAACTTTTCCTGACTTCTAAAAGAGTTTTCTACTCCTATCTTTCACTTGCCCTTACAAAAAAAATCCACTTTCTTTTCCATTAGCATTTCCTGCACATATTTGAAAAGCAAATCCCTTTTCTTCTACAATTTCTTCCACCCCTATATCATTTATTATACCCTCAATCAACCGACTAAAGACTTCAAGCACTCGCACATTAAATAAAAATCAAATATTTGAAATCAATGCAGACACTTTATTTAATGCCTGCCTCTTTTTTTTCTTTTGCAATATTGCCACACAATAGGTCTCAGGCGGTGTGGCAACCCTGGGGCCATAGAAATCATAATGAAAACGAAATAAAGCACACTTAGCGAGGGGATACTTGAGGCCAGATGATTGCATACAATTGACAGTCCAAGCAGAAGGCGCAAATAAAACAAAGCAAGAGACCAAATGAAAAAGCAGAGAAAATAAACAACAGAAAGAGAGAGAAAAATAAAGGAAATTCTCAAGACGTCGCGACATTCAACGGTTCGATTACAATTTAGCAAATTTTCTAACAGACTGATTCCGCAATACGTTCGTTTCCTGACTTTGAGGTGGGGTTTGGGGGTTTGTTGAGAAGATTTTCCTATTTGTTTACCACTCAATTGAATTTTTAATCGTTTCTTCGTTTAACTTTTCTTTTCTGTGACGCGAACGCTTTTCACTTTCCACCGCAGTTTGGCGAAACAGCTTGGAACCAGCGACAGGACATCTTGAGTTGGTTGGACTTCTGTTTCCTTATCGGTAGCCCAACAGTCCTTGTTTGTCGCTGGGCTTCCTCTACCCACCTCCCTCCTCCCCCCTCAGACCCTCGCTTCTCTCGTTTCCTACTCGACCGACCACTTGACTCGTCATTGTTTACATTTACAAATTGCTCGCTTGTCCGCAAATTGCAGCGCGTTTTGGTCCATGAGGATAAGAGAGAGTGAAAGAGACAGAGAGAGAGAGAGAGAGAGAGAGTGAGAGAGGGAGAGCGAGCGAGCAAAGGACTTTGGCATATCTTTTGGCATCTATACCTAGTCTGCTTCTTATTCTTCTTTATTTGGCGTAAAACGTCGCTCGAGGCTTGGCAAAATGTTGTAACAAAAGCAAATGTCGCTTTTCCTGTTTGCCTTTGCTTTTTGCTGCCTTTACTTAGAGTTTTTCCTTCCATTTCATTTTCATTTTCAGTTTTTTTTCTTTTTTTTAATCATTTTGGTCGCTTGCGGTTTCTATTTTTGTTTATATTTGTGCCCCATTCCCAGGCATTTTTCTGTTGATTTATCATGATTTTATTTGGCTACTGAACTTCCCGGCGAGCATTTTTTTGGCTTCGACTTTGGCTTCTATTTGTTCTTTTTGATTTCTTTGGCCAATATTGAAGCGATATTTCTGTAAGTGGTTTCAAGTTTAAGCACAATATGTGGATTCAGGAAATGTACAGCATTGAATGAAAAAGTTATTAATTTAATAACTTTATAAATATGGCGTTGGGCATGATCAATAGTTTTAATTAATATATAATATATATAATTAATTATCTAAAGTCAGGCACTATCGATAGTACCAACATTATCACTATCGATAACTCCAGCATTGAGTAATCGATAACTATAGATTATAGTTATTATACCCATCCAGAGCGATTTGCCAATTTATCATTAAATGCACCTTAAACTAAACGTATTATCGATGGTTCGAGCATGGTAATCGATAACGTTTTTATCGATACTGCAAACATCATTATCGATAAGCCCTATTGCAGACTAGATGCTTTCTAAATCTATAAATATTTTCGACATGGTAATCGACTGTGTAAGACTATCTAAATGGGGATTAATGGTTTTCGATACACATTTTAACTATGAGATAAGTTAAAGATGTAATTGAAAGTACTATCGATAGATCAAACACACTAATCGATAAACTCATTTCAATCTAGATGCATTTCTTGAGTTTCAATTTTTTTGTAGCTCAACTTTAAAAAGTGCCTGGCACTGAAAAATTCCAATTCATGGTCACTTCCTGGCCCCCCGAGCGTTTCATACCACACGCATGCCATAAATTGAAAGTTAAAAAATTTTACACGCTCGCTGAGCTGACTGACTGACTGAGTGACTGCTTGACAAAGCCAGGATAATGTCGCATATATATAACAAAAAGAAAAAAAAAAGAAATAAAAAAAATGCTGCCAGCAAAGTCGGTGACAAAAGCTGAAAACGAAAGCGCCATTTATTATGCCATATTGGGGCAGTCGTGTGGAGCTTAAGCAAAGAGCGCACTTGGCCAAATTAAGAGAGTGAACAAAGAGAGTTGCACGAAAGAGCAACAGTTACGAGAGTCTACAAAGGACATAGTTAAGTGCGTAGTGTAGAGTTTAACTGTTGAATTTAATGTTGGAAAATGAAACTTTCTTACAAAGTGAATAGACTTTTACAAAGTCTAAGCTTCAGACTAGGAAAGTCTACTTCATTTTTAACTTTTCGGCTTACAAAATACACAACCTGTAGAACAACATTTTCAGCACTTGAAATGTATTTTTAGATAAGTTACGTCATGCACATATGACAACACCCGGCATTCGGTTCACTCTCTCAATCTCTTATAAACCACACGCTCTCTCTCTCTTTCTCCCTTTCTTTCTGTCTGTCTGGCAACGCATGCGCCCTATCTTTGCTTTGTCCTGCTCAATGGGTAGGGGCAACAACTCTACAAAAGCACTGGGTGGCAACTCTAACGTTGACTGTTGCCGCTTGCAACAAGTTGCTTGCGATTTTTCCCCTACTTTACATCTGCTGCGGCTCCTACTGTTGCTCTGCTGCATTTGGGTGTCCTGCGTAGGAAAATGTTTCTGTTAAGTAGCCTCCTTTGTCTCTGGCTTTGGTCTGCCATTTGCACCTAATTGCATAATTGGCAAGTCAGCTGGAAAATTTGCCAAAATGCCAGTTAATTTGTGGCCAATGCGAGACAGCGGCAAATGAATCAATAGCGCATTGCCCAAGAGGGCAGACTGGGTTATTGCAAATGGTAATCGAACTAAACTTGAGGGGTTAGCAAGCCAAACAAACACCTAAATTGCTAATCAAAACAAGAAATGGCAGCCATCAGATCTGGCATATACCCTGTAGTCGGGTGGAAAGTGTGCTAAATTACAGGGAGTCTCTTATTATCTATAAGATTATAAACTATGGACTAGAAGATTCCCATAAATAAGGCGCGCATACACACAGAGCGGAAACTGATACTTTTAGTGAATCTACCCCATTCAAAATGCAATGATAGGGTATTTAGTCCCAGCTAAACTATTGGACTATAAGCTCTTGGCTACAAAATAGTCTGAAGCCTATGACATGATACCCTTTAAATAAAGGTACACAAACATAAAGCGTGCTTTAACATTAATTTAATCTACCGCATACAAAGCACAACTACAGGGTATTTATTATATGAGGATGTCTAGAATACACTCTTATATATAACGCAAATACACATGTTATACACACACATATGCCACCAAGTGATGCCTTTTGACCCACATATTCCATACACCTCTTCCATATGGCAACTACAGGGTATTCAAAATGGCAACCATGACATGCAGCACGTTTCAAGGCGCTGGCCAGCAAATAGAAAATTTAATTCAATTAATTATGTTTTCACTTAGCCAGGCTCACGGGTCGTGCCTAATCACCCGCCTCCTCCTATGAAAATTGAATTAAGACAGGTTGCACTTGGTTGCAGGACATGCCACACAGTTGCAATTCCAACGACAGGGTCAATGGGCGTTATATACAGGGTATATATGTATATATATATATATGTATATTTATATGTACTTGCTTCTACTCCTGCTAATAATCACATTCTGATGTGCTGTAAATTATATTACGTATACGCCTGGTAGAAAATATTCTGTGTATTATGTTGCATATGTTGTTGTTGTTGCAATTGATGTTGTTCTTGCAGTTGATGTTATTGTTGCAGTTGTTGTTGTTGTTGCAGTTGTTGTAGTTGTTGTTGTTGTTGCAGTTGTTGTTCTTGTTGCTTTATGCCTATCGCTTGCCAGGCATTTTGCCCGCTATTTTGCTGCCTGATTGTTACCTAACCTAATTAGCCTTGCCGCAGTCGCTGGCTGTCAGCTGGGAAATTTGCTGTTGCACAAAACAGAAAATTGTTGCATACTTTGGAGCACAAGCAAACAAACACACACACACACATATATAATAATAATAGAGCAGGACTAGGAAAAGTGGCTTCATAATTCAATTAATTCGGCTTGCGCGCCTTTGTGGCATATGTTTTAAAAAGAATTAGCTGAGTTGTGTTTTTCCCTGCTTTTAATGAAGCGTGGCTAATAAACTTATTTAAAATTAATTTACTTATGATTTCTACACTCAGAGAAAACGTCGACGAAAAAGTTCTTAACATGAAGGCCTCGCTCTCTTTCTCTCTCGCTGCGAACTAGTCTTAATTCTGACAACGTTTCTACTACATTTAAAGCTTGAGTTTTTTCGCTGAGTGTAGCGTTTAAAATTCTCGAATATAACATAAATAACATACCCCTTTTGGATGAACTCAGCGACATATAAATCAAAGGCTTTCTTTGGCTTACCTGAAAGAAAAGAGAGCAAAAAATAATCATTAGTTTTACATATTTAGCAAGTTATAAATAGTTATAAGATAAAATATGTCTAGTTAATTAACCCCAACCATAATTGTAGTTAATTCTAAACAGAGCTTCAACGAGCCGGAAAGTATATATAAGAAAATGTTAAATAAATTATTGCAAAAAACTAGAAAAACACCTGAAAACAAGAGACACGAGGAAATAAAGGAAACTCAAAAATGAAACTGATTAAATGCGCCAGCGAAATACAGTGTGAAAAGTGAAAAAAGAGAAAAAATGCAAAACATGCTACACAAATGTTCATGTTCGACATGAATTGGGCGGTCAGTTGGCAAGGTGGAAAATGGGGGGAAAGCAGTAGGTGCGAGAAGAGCAGGAGAGCAAACAGGAAAGAGCTCAAAGGCAGCAGCAATAACAGTTACAACAAAATGAAAACTGAAACAAGAATTAACACAGCAACAGGGCGTTAAACAGTAGTAAAAGAAGGGTACAGAGAGAGAAAGATAGAGAGAGAGAGAGAGAAGAGAGTGAACGACAAGAGGAAGGGAGAGAGCTTAAACGAGGCAGTGAGCGAGTGAAAAGGATATATGACCACGGCTTTGTGCTGTTATTTTCCAAACGAGTGAGAATTATTAAAGGGCATTATTGCAGCTTCACGAAGCACACACTCACACACACACACATACACACACCCCATGTACACCGATGCAAGTAAAACCTATGAAGACAAAACATGACCGTTAGTCATTGTCAAAGGTAAGTGTAATGCACTAACGGCAAAATTGCAACAACAAAAATTATAACAAAAAATATAAAAAATATATATAAAAAATGTATAAAATTTATTAATTATATTTTATTTCATTTTTTTTTTTTTATATAATTTTAATACAATTTTTTTCAAAATTAACTTTCCAATCAATCGGTTTCAGTGGAATCCACTCATTCATATAATTTCATTCTTTAAAATGAAAATGATTCCTTAAACTTTGCATTTGCATTGCATTTTTTCAGTAAAATTGATATAAAAACATGAAATTTGGAGAATTATGTAAAAATTATTCAATGTGGAATTTCACCTTTTTCTGTGGAATGGATAAGTAGCCGAATTTTACCTATCTCAGGAATATAGTTTCGAAACTGGAATTTTGAGAATGAAGTTTTCTCTTCTACTTTTTACTTAAAAATGGAAACAATGGAACACAGTCCTGCTTTACACGAGCTGCTTAAGCAGCTTTCCTTATATACGCCAACCTCTTCTTGCAGTTAAACTTAATTTATATTGTAAACAGATGCCATAAGCTCCACACTTGCATAATTGGTATGCAATTGCAGCTGTTTTGCTAGCCAAATAAAGGGAAAAGTATAACTCATGATGACAAACTTTGCCGCGCAAAAGCTATACTATCCCCAGATGAGCAAAGAGGCTAGGTTCTGGTTGGGAGGCAAGTTGCTGCATAATGTTGCAACTTTTGCATTTCATAAATGAAACATGTGCATAATATTAATACACACAAGTAAACAACAAACAGCAGGGAAAAAAGAGTGAAAAACATATAGACAGGCAAGCATAGCAGCTGGGTAAACTCATAAGAAGACTGCAAATGTGTGAAAAGTTTTGCTCACACAGTTCCCTCAAATTCATTGAGATTCATGAATTGGCTGTAGATTTTAGGTCTTCAGGGTTCAGGGTTTTCAAAGAACGCCAAAGAGCTACACAAGTCTATGCATTTATTTATTGTTTAGCTTCAAAAATTTAATTTAATTGCAAATTATGTTAGCAGTGTTTTTTTCAAAAAGATTTTTCGTCTGGGCCAGTCAGTTTTGTGGCAAGCCAGACAAGTTGCGTATAGGTGCTCGGTGGCCAATTTCCAAAGCACTTGTGAACAATATACTCAAAATATGCCAAAACATCAAATTGCTTGTGTATTATTTTGTGCTGGCTTCGCTCAGACCTTGGCTGCAACTAAAAAGGTCGCTCCGTCCAGCTCAAAGCGGCACACAAATGAGCTCCTTGGCCGTGGGTAAAGTTTTGTGGCCAATGATTTTCAAAGGTTTTGCGGTGAAAGATACAACTTTGCCGTCAAATCTGTAGACAAAAGTGTAGCCAGGCTATTTAATTGGGGCTTTTATTATTATTTTTTTGGTATTTAGGTTTTGGGTGCGTTTCCATGCTAATGAGAACTTTGACCACAACAGAAATTTTGGAATACATCATTTGTTTTCATATACACCAATTAAATGGCGCACTGTTGGGAGAAATCTTTTTTGTTCGACATTCGTGAACGTTTTGCTCGAATACTCTTCTCATAGAGCAGCTTTTTCGCAATTCTTCTTTGTGCGTCATTCGTAAACGTTTTACTCTTATGCTCTCCTGATATGGCTGCTATTTATAAATTCTTCTTTGTGCGACATTCGTAAACATTTTGCCCGTATAATCTCCTGGCGAGCGGCTATTTGGCAACACAAAGAAGAACCTATGTGGGATATCCTCCTGATATAGCTGAAATTTATCAATTCTCCTTCGTGCGACATTCGCCAACGTTTTGCTTGCTTAATCTCGGGTTTTATTCAAAGCGCGATCACTGCAGCTACATAAAATTAAGAGGTATATGTGACACACATTCAAACCCTAGTCAATGTTACCAAGTATCAGTTATCAGCGTCAGCTAATTGAAAGCATGTCAAGCAACAAATTTTTCAAGTAGAATCCAATGTTTACGAAATAATGCAAAGTAGAAAACCAGAAACCAAATGCAATCGATGACGAACCCAAATAAACTTTAAGCTAAATTTTCAAAGATAAACTTGTACCAAAAAAAAAAAAACAAAATACAATACATCAAAAGAGAAAGGCGGAACAGCAGGAAAGGAGAGCGCAAGAGTAGATGGGGCAACATGGGCAATGCGTAATCATAAGCTGGAGCAGGTAAATGCAACAAGCATCATCATCATCATCATCATCATCATCATCATCATCGTGCTCAACTCAAAAGTTCCAAATGATATGACGGCAGCCACTGGAGAACAAAGAATATCAAAGTTAAATTAAATTTGTAGTTTTGCAAAACTTTATCGTGCCGCTCTACAGTTCCAAGGCTCACCTGTAGTCCCCTCCCCTCCCCTCCCCACCCCTCACCATCCTTGGTAAACTGGGCTTGTCCTAGCAGCCATGTCACAGCTCATTCAATTGAATTTCTCTCATCTTCATCTTAATTAAAAGCCTCAGAATTCAATTAATATACACACCGAAATTTGTGATGCTTTACATTTGAATTGCAGCTCATTAAAATTTTTGAAGGTGATCAAAAATAAGTAAATCAAGAAACGCGGCCACCGCCGCCGCCGCCGCCGCCAGATGGCGACACAATGCCGCAAGTTTTGTGGGCGGCGGCGCGCTTTGCCATCAAATCTCGCAAAAGTTGAAACTTGTGCGCACAGCTCAAGGTGAATTTTAATGAAAAATATAATTATAATTCATGCAGATTTTCGGCAATGTGCGTGTGTGTGTATGCGTGTGTGTGTGCGTGTGTGTGTGTGTGTGTGTGTGTTGGTTTGCAAAGTTTGACAAAGTTTATATTATTATTGCTGAGAGCACTTCTTGTAGTTGTATTTGTAGTTGTTGTTGTCGTGCTATTCGCTTTTGTTGTCAGTGGGAATTAAAATGTAATTATGTCGTAAAGCAACCAAAAAACATAGCACACTTTTCCGGGCAGGTGTCAAGTGTGCAAAAACTGAAAGAGAAAGAGGAAGGAAGCAAGAGAGCGAGGGAGAGAGACACGAGAAGAATGAATTTTAATAAACCTGAAACGGTTCGTGTTTTCGAATTGAAGCAAATCCATAGAAACTTAAATAATATTCTCATTTTTTTTTTGTATATTTCATATAGACCATATTTTTGTACAAATTATACGACAATTAAACCTAGAAAAATAACCAATAATAAAACCCACTAATATGCCCTTTTAAAAAAGATTGTCAAATATTTTGGATATGTTTATACTCTACGATAATCCATACCAAATTTGGTGGCTGGAGTTGCGACATATCCTCAAACAAGATTTTGATATAGAATATTTTATCGATTTCATGGGAACGAGTCAAGTTATCGATAACTTTAAACAACATTAGACCCAAGCACTGCAGCTTTTTCTCTCCACATTTATTATACTTTTTAAACATTGCATTCTCATCCAAACGAACAAATTGAACAAATTTCAACACACACACAAATTATGCAATCTAACTGAATGTTTTACTGCAGCAACTCGAGACAAATGTCAATTTGTGTCATCGTCTGGCAACGCTGGCTGACAGCAAGCTGCTTGAGCTGTGGCAACGCTCAGTCTAATTAGAAATGGGGGCATAAGGAAGCCGCAGTCAATGCCAAGACAATAGAAAAATGCCAGCCACAAAATATTTGATTGACAAACATCTGTCAGAGAAACGAGCAGAGAGAGCTGAGGAATAGCAGGCGAATTGACAGCCAGTCAAATGACAGCAGCAGTTGCGTCTTGAGGCTTGGGATTCCAATGTACTCAGCAGAACAAAAGGCTGACAAAAAGTGCATGCATTTGTTTGGAACAAAGGCTTGAAGAACATAAGGTGCAACCATTTAATAAGAAAGCTGCATGGGTTTACGTCATATGGAAGGATTAGAAAAGATAAAATAGGCTATAAGAAAATATGGTAAGGGTCCGAGAATAATACCCTATCTGCTGCGATTTTAAACAAATTCGAAACTAAAGTTCGCTCTCTGAAGTCAAACTCAAGCCTTTACATGACTCCTCTTGTTAGCCCCATATTAACAACTTGAGCTTATAAATACAAAAATGCTTTATTTGCAACACAATTCAACAAAAATTGTAAATGCTGCATGTGTAGGGCAACCGTGAATAGCTGCTCGTGTAGTCGTTTAATGAGCGCCCATTGTGCGAAATGTATCTAAAAGCAGGCGAAACAAATGCTTGACAGCAGGCTTAAAGGGTTAATGTGGCAAAGGGGCAAGGGGCAGCCATGGCACGCCTTAATAATGAGATGCACAACACGCAGCTGAAAAGATCTCATCTTCATCTAATACTCCGCCCACACACACACACACACACACACACACACACACATGCAATTATGCGGCTGCCATTTTGAATCGTGTAAATTAGCAAAGCCGCCTCTTAAATGCACTTTGATGCAGCCCCCGCACCGACCCGTCGCACACCCTGCCCAACGGCACACAAAAGCCTGTCACAAGCGCAGCTAATGATGATTATTCCTCTAGTTAACACAAACGGCCAACAAAAGCCGCAAAAGCTGGCCCGAAGGCTTAATTAATAGCCAGGCCATGAAAATAGCCCAAACTTGACAGGTTTTTGGACGCGTTTTTAATTAAGGCTTATGTAAAACTGGAGGAAAAAAGAAACAAACTCAGGAAACAACTTAGATTACAACTTGCGTTACGTGTGTGGCCAGTTCCGAGTGCTTGGATTATGTTTTCATTATGCAAGCGCATTCATTGGCCAATTTACGGGCATTGCGCCAACTTTTCACGCCTCAATGGAGCGCATCGTGTTTATAAACAATTTAGATAAAACAAAAAGTACAAATTAACTCAATAATAACAACAGCAGCTAATCAAGTGCATTGGCAAAACAGAAAATCAAAGCAAATTAGACGAGCAAATAAAATAAATATAAAATAAAAATGCATTTAAACTCGTTTTAAACTACTCTAATATCTAATGAATTGCTAATGATATGAGAGAGTAAATGGTTCATCTTTACAATAACCTTTCAAAAGGCCAACTCAATCAGATTTGAACACCTTCTGAAACCCATTTTGTAATCAAGGCGAAAACATGCATCCTGCGGTCCGCTTTCTCTAGTGCAAAGGTGGACCTCATCCCCATTTGTAAGCTAATTAAGAGTTTCCCAATCTCCACTTCGGACAATAACGTTGCGAAACAGAGAGTAAGACTTCATTAGACTAAATTATTTCCCGGTCTTGCCCACAATAAGTTTACTGCATCAAATCACATTTCCCCCCTTCCCACAAACCAATAAGTTAGCCTCCATTTTCACCAGAAGATGTGAATTTTGTGAAAAGTGTGAAACACGTATTTAGAAAAGTTCAAGGGATATGCGTTTAAATCCGCTCGGTTGTTAAACAAAAAGACTTTTCCGCGCTTTTTCCACACTTGCTGATGGAATTTTCAAAAACCCACACCTTAGCGTAAACCTACATCACATAAGGTAACTACATTACGACATTGTCTGTGCGTTGATCACCATTCTGACAGTCAATCAAACATCAGTCAATCAAACAGTCAATCATCAAACGTTCATTAAGTCAGTCAATCAATCTTTCAGCCAGTCAATACATTATTCAATCAATTAATTTTTTAATCAGTCAGTCAATCCATCATCAACCAATCAATCAATCAACCACTATAAGTCAGTCGATCAATCAATCAATCAGACAATTTATCAATGATTCAGTCGTCAGTCAATCAATTATTCAATCAATCACTAAGTTTGGACAAACATTTATTGGGATTAACTTTATTTTGTAATGCATACTTCCAATTGCTTACAAACTTATCAACATAGTGTACATGCCCTAACCGAGGCTAGCGTATACACACAACACAACAATTAAGAAGGCTAAATAAATGGTGTTTCGAGGTGTGTTTTATGCAAACAATGCCAATGCTCTGCAAGGTTGCGCCTCAAGTATTGTAGAAGAACACAAGCAAAAAGAGTTTCCCCCCATAAATGAAAAAACACACGATACAAAAGTCAGTTTTTAGAAATGTCTAGCGTGTGCTCTATCCATATAGTATGGCTCGAACTCTATCAATCGCTCAGATTGTTATCATTAATAACAGTCGCTACACAAAGAACAATGAAGTTGACTCCTTCACACGACAGCAATAAAAAACCATTAAATATCACTTTTCATAGCGCTGAATTTTTATTATTTTATAGATGGAAAACTATTCGTTCATTCGATGCAGACGATGGCAAAAATCTAGACACAAATTCTGGCTAAATGTAGCGTAAATAAAAAACAGCCGCGAAAACAAGGGTTAAGGGAAGCGACGAGGGGAGATGATAGCGATATGGAGTGTGCCCACAAATTTGGCGATAGTTGATTGCGTGTCACATGCAAGAAGGAGGCAACGGGTGAGGGAGGAGGAGGGGGAGAGGAACAGTAGCAGCAGCAGTAGGGTGCACAGGTTGGGTTTTTATGAAAGCAAGGAAAATATATATTTTTATATATATTGAACAGCGACGTCAAAGTGGGAAGGGATGGGGTTGCCAGTGCACCGGTGCATTGGAGAATATGGCAACGCTATTAAAATGCACTGAGCTGGAATACAGGCAAGAGGGGGAGATAGGGGCATGGGAGGGACTAGGTGCTGCCAAATGTAGCTGAACCATCAGCCTGTGATATGTAGATGTCGAGTACGGCCGGGAGCGAGGAGGCCCGCATTGAAATCTATGACTGCCTGTCGCCAGTTTTTATGGGCAACGCCACGCCCAGTTGAACATGACTGTGTGGGGAGAGAAGGAGACACACACACACACAAAAAAGAACAGAGAAAGAAAAATACGAAATGAAGTCGCTTGACAACTGAATGCAACGGACGTTGATTGCCTGGCGCCGGCATTAATTATTTACAATATGACAGGGGTACGAGAATGTGTTGCAGATATGGCAACACTGGCCGCGCACAAAAGTATGCAATTAGCATTTGGCGTGATTGTTTTTTATTCCCCTTTTTTCTTTTTGCCCCCCCCCCCTCAGTTTTGATGTTGATTAGGGTTTGCATTTCGCAGCGAAACTGGGCCAATTGTTGTCCACATTGAATGACATTTGTGCGAGTAATTGGCGTAATTTGCAAGCAAAAACAAAAAATACTAAAAAGATACCAAGAGTGGCGAAAAGTACTCGACGAAATACCCTACACACCATTTACAGTTTGACACATGTGAAGCCAACTACTCAAAATAGATTAAAATACTAAAACTACTGTGAAAATACTAAAAAAAATACTTTAAATACTAAAAATGCTAAAAAAAATATTCGAAAAATCCTACGAATAATTTACAGCTAAACACATTAAAAGTCCACTTTAAATTCTAGAGAAGGCACGATAACTATAAACTGATTTCCAAAACCACATTCCAAAACCCCTTACGAACCTAGTTCCAAAGTTAGTATATTTTCGAAATTGATAAATGCTTGAAGAACAACGTGCAAAGTTATACAGAATCATATAAGACAAAGCTCAACGCTTCCCAATATAAAGCTATTATCGGAGCCACAATGTAGACCCATTTAAAAACTTGCTTAAACTTTATGAACTATTTCAAAGGGCAGACATTTTTAGTGTATTTGGTTTGAGTTTCGAGAACTTTCGAGTGCATATTTCAAATAAATAAATACAATTAGGATCTATTCACACTCAAGTCCAAGTATTGATTTCCCGCCTTAACAAATGTCAACTTTTGCAACGCTTTTAACTTTTGCCTTTGCCAACTTTCAAGTAGCATACCCGACCCCCCTCGACTACCCAAAAACCCCAAAATACAACCCAACATCTCACCCAAAACTGTCAACATTTTATCAACTGTCTAGCTGTGTGTGGGTGTGCGTGTGTGGTTATGGAATCTTTGCTTGGGTCGCTTCCATCTAAAATTCAATGAAAAACTTTAGCACACACATTTAAAGTAACCATGTAAGCACTTTTCCCACACACACACACTCACACTCACACATGGTCCATCATATACATTTGCAACGGGAATCTACTCTGAGCCAAGTCCTGTGGCTTTTTTCAGTCAGTACTTAACATGCTTTTAGTTTCAGTTAAGCTTTCTGACCAACAAATGAGTTACACACAGAATCCACACTCTACAACAGCGGGGTGAAAAAAGGGTGAGATTGAGCGAGGGAATGGTGGGGTGGCGTATATACCGCATGCCCCTTCCATAAGAAAGGCAACAAATTTGTTAAGCCGGCAAGCAAGGCGTGGCTGTGGGCTGTTGTGGTTAACCGTTTGCTAATGAGCCAATTTAAATTTACGGCTCAGTGGCGCCATCTAGCGTGCCGAACCCAGCTCTAACTAGGGGCTGCTCCCAAAGCTGCCACCTGACAAAGGCACTTCTTCTTTTTGCTATAATTCTTTTTTATATTCATTTCTTGACAGATCTGTCGCAACTTCTCAACTCAAAGTGAAAAGCGCAGCGGCCAGCACAGAGCCAAGTGGCCTGGAAAATGAAATGAGCAACAACTGTGGCCGGGCCCCCAAGTCTGCAGCTGAAAGCTGAGGCGCGCTTTGGAGCTGCTGCTTAACAAATCTCGTGACACCGCCCCAAAGTGGCCCCGAAACAAACAAACAAATGGCTAACAAGAACTGAGCCAAGTCATTGACAGACTGCGAAAGAAAAAACGGAAAACCAAAAAAGAAAAACTACTTTATAAGCATGAAAGTCAACGGAAGTGCGAGCGAGTCGACAACAGCGAAAAGTTGAGAAAAATATAATGCAGAGAAAGTAAAAACCAAGCAACTTCTTGCGTCTGGACGCTTAATTATGAAGCTTGTTAACTATTAATGAAAAAGTTGTTGTAAACCAGGCACAAAAAAAAAAGAAACTCATAAAAAAAAATAAAATAACAGACAAAAGTTGAGAACCAGCCAAAAGAGTCGTAAGAGCCAAGTTCTGAACACAAGATTTTGGATATGGCTGGCAAAAGAAAACATTCGAGAAGACATTTTACAAGCAACAGATCAACATTGAATTTAAATCAGATTATTCGAGACATGGGGGAGACATAATAAAAGGACTCCGTAAACTCTGATAAAAGTTAGCTTAAGTCAAGTAGGGAAAAAGTTAAAAGATATATAAATCATTTTTCAAATATAGAGAATTGAAGAACTTCTATGAAGGCTTCTTACGATTAGTAGGAACTGTTAGGCAAAATTTCTTTCACTTGAATCTTTCAAATGAAATCAACAGATCTTTAGAAAATGAGTAGAAAAATAAGCTGAAGGTTATACGGCAGGTCGCCGGTTCAAATTCGCAAGCTATTATTAAGCATGAAGTATGGGGAATGAAGATAAAGTATATTTTTATTAATTTACATTTTTATAAATTAAAATAAAACTATTTCAAGCCCTCAAACAAAAGAAAAAACAGATTTCCTAAAAGATAAACCAGCGGCAGGTCACGGGTTTAAATTCAAGCACAAAGTTTAGGAAGCGAGGACAATCTATAAATTTTTTTAATTTATATTCAAAATATTCAAACCCTTTACTCAATGAAGGATTTCTTAAAGACCTAAGTATTTTCCATAGGCTTCAATTATTATTAAATTAATAATTAATTATATAAAGTGTCATACTTTAATAGGTCTATTATTCCCAAATCGAGGGACTACTTAACCTTAGTCGCCTCTCCATCCACCCACCAAAGTTTAACTCCACATGCAATACAAATGGAAAGTCAAACTTGTACGAACTTTTAATGGCCGAAGAACATTTGAGATGGAGAGAAAAGGGGAGAGAGCGAGGAGGAGAGGGGACTTAGGGTTAGTAAGGGGTCAGTTGGCAGTTTTTCATGGCTTTTGGGTAACTTTAGTAAATAATTTGGCTTTAATTAACTTGCTGACATCATTAAGAGCCGACAAGCAGGCAAATGGCAACAGTTTGTCAGGCAGACGAACCATTTGTCTCGCCTCACGGAAACTTTGTGCGAGAACAGGAATCGCCCTCAATACCCAAAGTTCTAGCATATTGACAGGATATTTCCCGCCCCAGCGAGAATTTCTCTTCACATGTGTGTGTCTGTGCCTGTGTCTGTGTCTGTGTGTGTGTGGGTGCTAATTAAATAGAAAAATTAGAAAAAACTACGTCGTAAATTCCATGGCCAGGCGTCGTCATGTAATACAACACCCCCGCCCCGGACGCACTTATCACACTCCAGGGCTACGAAATGGCACGGTTGGGGTGCGCTGTGGGCGTTGCCAGACATGCAAAGGACAAGGGGGAGTGTGGCCCCATGGTGTGAAATCATTTGACGACGTCGCCTCCGCATGACGCAATTAATCAAATTAAGCTGCCCGGTTTTCGGGCCCAGACACGATGCGATCCGACGCGACGGCTTGATTAGCCCATAAGTAGGCAATTGCCATGGGATATTCGAATTTACTCAGCAGGTTGGCAGCGCCATTTGTTGTTTGTTGCCTGTCATCGATGTGAGTTTAGAATGAAGCAAGTAATGTTCGCAACTAATTGAGTGTCAGTTGCCAACTTGCATTACTAACTGCTTTGCAGAGTTAGCTGTCAGCTGGTGCTGCCAACTTGTTTTTAGAAGACTTTAAGAACTCTTGAGTTGGTTGCACATTAGAATTAAGTGCTGCCCACTTGCTGTAACAAACATGGCAGCTGTTGGAAGTGCAGTGCTGCCCAGCTGTTGTAAGCGTAGTGCTGCCCATCTGCTTGATGCAGTGTTGCAAATTCACTTATTTTCTGTATCAATTTGGACATTTTCAAGGCTTGGCAATTGATATTTTAAACCGGTTTGGCTTCTTTTTATGTCAATTTGTGCTATAAACAAAAATTCAACTATTTTTAGCTTAATTTCTTTGGTTTCAGTCACTTCTTTAAAGCGGCAGTTGGCAACACTGTAGAACTCACAAGCTGATAGCTTTTAGAGCGTTGCCAACTTCCTCTAAACTAGTAAAACGGCTAACTTTACAGCTAGTTGCACACTTAAAAACTTATGCTATATCTCAAAAAATCCTCCTTTATTGGCAAATTTAAAGCTCGCTCCAGTATTGGGGCATGTTTAAATCATCGATTTGGATTTCTGGGCACTTTCACTGCATCATAAATTAGAAACTGGTGGGCAGCTTGTAGGCGTTCAAGTGCAGTCAAGCCAGAAAAATTAAATGCCAAACTTTTGGTCGCCCACAAGACTTTCAAGAACCAAAAAAAAAGTTCATATATATATATAGAAATATATATATTTATGCCACAAATTGCATTTTGGGGCGCCGCTTCGGTGCCCACACGCGACTGTCGCAAGGAAAACGACGCCGTTGACAGAGAAACGGGTCGGACTTGCGGGGTTGGACCTGGATGTCCTGGCAACGACAAATGTTTCTGTTATCAGTGAACCATAATCACAAAGTGGTCTTAGGGGCTGTGCCTATGTGTGTGTGTGTGTGTGGGTGGGTTTGGTTGTGGCGCTGCTCGCTTCACTTGACATTTGCCACCAATAAAGCCCAATTAGTGACGGCGGCCCCCGTCGAAATTTGTCTCAGTAATTCGTTGAACGGCTTTTGGGTCTGTCATCTTTCAAGTTTGCGGGCACGCAAATGCTAATTAGCAAGTGGCAAATAGTTGCCAACTGGAAAAGGCGTCTCTATTAATTAGTCGACCACTTGGCAAAACTTGCCAACCTTTTGTGTGTGAATACCGTGCATAATTTTGCCGCAAAATTGGGTGCTGCCAACTTGTCGCCTCGCATTGTGCATATTTCAATTCTTATATAATTGTTGATCAAGTGCTAGCAATTTGCAAAGTATGAAATCATGATGTTTAAAGTGCTGCCAATTTGTGGCAAATTTCAGGCGCTGCCAACTTAGGCAAATTTAGTAAAAATCCTTAGGTTAAAGCCAGTTGATATTCTATTTGAAATGCAAAGGCAGAAATTATGATTTAAACATTGTTTAAACATTGAGCCTGTGTGGCTTGTGTCTCAGCGTCGGACCAACAGACGGCTAGTCGCTGGTTCAAATCCATAGAAAAGTGTGTTTTAATGTTTTAAAGCAGAAGTTTTCATAGCTGGCAATTTAAACGGCTGTAAACCTGCCCGAAATTGACGCCGGGTAATTTCATACATTTTTCAGGCCGCTTTTTGTGGCGTTTTTCAACCTTAGTGCAACTTAACTCAAACCAATTGAGATTTAGAAGAAATTTTCGTGACTGTGATTGCATTTTATAGCTGCAATTGCGAGTTTACCCAAGTGGCATTATAAAGTGGCGTGCGGCAAGTGGCAACTGCCACGTGCCACATAACATGCATAATTAATTATGCACACACATTTGCGTGCTAATTAACGCTTAATTAATTGCAATTTTATGTGGCAAAAGACAATGCAGCAGATGTTGCATATTGTCAACTGCTTCGTTTTATTGATTTAAATGCAATTTTATGCAAATTTTTGCCCCTGCGCCAAGTACGCAGCTCGCACCACACGAACATTGAAAGCAAATATTATAATTTTATTTATTTTCAAATTCGGATTTGGTAATTTGTTGGCGAGAAAGCAAAAACAACTAAGCTATGCAAAAAAGTTTTGTGTGTTGCAAAAAGTGGATTTGCATAAATAAAATATTTGCATATAAAACGGCTACCTCAGCTGCCCCTCTCCCCTCGCCACCTCTCGCCTGGTCAATCAAATAATTGCACAGCTCTTGAATGCAGAAATATTATAAATAAAATATTTTGCATACACATTATTCGAATTGAAGCTTCATTTCTAACATCATCTCATGGCGTTTAAGTAATAATTATGCAAGTGAATGTGGAGAATGTGAAGAATGTGAAGAATGTGAAGGAATGTTACCGTTGCCCAACACTATTTGGGAAAAATGCATTCCTGATTAACTTGGGTTTTTATAGTCGGTTTTTTTATAAATTTTTTCAGGACTTAAATAGGATATACAAAAGTGTGGGCATATCAAAGTGCACAGTTTTAACTTTAACATTGGAGTTTTTTCCCATTTCGGGGAAAGAGAAAAAGTGAAATGTTCCTAGCTCTGTTTATATAGTAAAACCTGGTGCATCTAGCTCATATAATTTTCGAGATATGCTCAAGAAATCAAGTTCCAAAATCGATATTTAACGATAGTTTGAAATGAGGGTATATCTTAAGAGAATGTTGCATACATTTGCACAAACACAATTTACTTTTCTGATAATCTCTTGTTTTCCTTTGATCAAAATTCCTTTTAGCCATTTCGTTAGCTTATCTTTTAACTTAAGCTTAAGCTAAAGCCGCACTAATTATCAGCTTAAAAGCAAGCCCGTTAAGCCAAAGTGAAGAAATAAAACAATATACAAGACGAAAACAATTAGGCCAACTTTCGGATCAAAGCAAATCCGATAAACAGACAATTCCAGTGAATTCCCAGTGACTGATTAACAAACAAAAACGCAATCAAATGAAGCGAATCAAAAACGAAAAAAAAAAACAAGTAAAAAACAAACATAAAATATTAAAGCCAAAGTAGAGTGTAACAAAAAGTAAAAGTAATCGCATGTGCCACACCAAAGTTCCGCCTCGAAACTCAGCCACATTTATAATTACTTTTATTGAGTGAAAACTTGCAGGCGTCTCTTACTCTCCCTCTCTCTCTCTCCCTCTCCCTCACTCCCTCCTCTCTCCTCCTCTCGCTGGATTTTCACACTTTGCAAAATTGCGCCCCGCGAAATGAACAAAGTTTTTCCTGGGTAGGGAAAGAACTTGTCTAAAGCTGTCATGTTTATTTGTATAAAAACTTTGCAGCGATTAGTTGATAGTTAGGCGTAGTTAGCATCAGTTCTAAAAGCAAACAGCCATGAAAATTGCATCAAAGAACTTTCATTATTACGATAAAAAATATAGAGAAAAAATAAGTTCTTGCAAGCGGCTAAAAGAAATTTAAATTTGAAACATTTCTTTGGAATATAATTACAATTAGTTCCGGTTAACTGAAGCCGATGAGAGTTTGATGAGAGTTTGATAATATATCTGTATGCATATGTATTATATATCTGTCTGTCTGTCGGTCTGTCTGTCCGTCCGTCTGTCTGTCCGTATATGTGTGTTTATATATCTGTATGTATATGTATAATATATCTGTATATGTCTATCCGTCTGTCTGTCCGTTTGTCCGTCCGTCCGTCTGTCTGTCCGGCTGTCTGTCTGTCTGTCCGGCTGTCTGCCCGGCTGTCTGTCCGGCTGTCTGTCCGGCTGTCTGTCTATCCGTCCGTCTGTCCGTCCGTCTGTCCGTCCGTATGTATGTCCGTTTGTCCGTCCGTCTGTATGGCCGTCAGTATGTCCGTCTGTATGTCCATCTGTATGTCCGTCTGTATGTCCATCTGTATGTCCGTCTGTATGTCCGTCTGTATGTCCGTCTGTATGTCCGTCTGTATGTCCGTCTGTATGTCCGTCCATATATGTATGTCCGTCCGTATATGTTTGTATATATAACTGTATGTATATGTATAATATATCTGTATATGTCTATCCGTCTGTCTGTCCGCTTGTCCGTTCGTCTGTCTATCTGTCTGTCTGTCTGTCCGTCTGTCTGTCTGTCTGTCCGTCCGTCTGTATGTCCGACCGTCTGTCTGTCCGTCTGTGCTTCGTGTGTTTTACAACTAATTTAAAGCTTCTCCACCTTCACTTCACTTTATATTTTATACGCATCGAGTCTTTATATTTCAATTTATATATATATATATATATTTTTATTTATATTTAACTATAAAGACTGCCCCGTGCCCCAACGATAAGAAAACCACAAAAGGAGCGCCTCCCTCTGCCCCTCTCGCCAACCCTCCCTCACTTTAATCGCGGGCATTTTTAATGCCAGCGATATACGAGGCATTATTATATACCATATCATTATTATATTTATTATTATGCACATATCACGCACACTATATACTAAAAAGAGGAAGAAAGAAGAGGGGGAGGGGGGGAGGGGGTTACGAGCAGCATCAAGCACTGAGCTGTAAATAAAACACGTATGGAGCGAGAAATATATAAAAAAAAATGATATTAAAAAATAAGTGAAGAAAAACGTGAAAATTGGCTGCACAAGACGACGATAGGCAACAATATGTTGCCGATAATGGATAATGCACCTCCATTTAACAGCCCCCAACTACCCCTCCCCTCAACTGCCCCTCCTCTCCACGAGGAGGGCTCTTTTAATGCGCCAGCCAGCCCTTTTTTTTTCTTTCATATTTCTTTGGCGCATTTCGTGCATATTTCTTATTAAATGTCGTCGATATTAACACCCCACAAAAGCTGACGAATTGCATGCAAAGTGGAGAGAGGGGCAGAGAGGGGGGCAGAGAGTGGGGCAGAGCGGGGCAAGTGCTGCATGTGTGGCATTGTATGGCGGCACAATGCAACGAGACTGCGACATGAATATGCAATAAATATATATATGTATACATATTGCAAAATGGTTATGCCAGGCGACTCACGAGGAAAGCCTTTGTTATATTGAAATTTAAGAATAGTAGGAAAAAGAGCAGCTCTTAAAAGCAAAATAGCTTGACTTGAAACATATTTCCCCCTCCTACGCACTCATCCATACAAATATGCAGCATTAACCCATTTAATAACATCCTAGAATTAACATAACTATTTGACATCAATTTGAAACAGAATGTAAAAAACAAAATGAAAACAAAATATTTCAATAAACTAAACCAATTGGTTTTCTTTGTGAAGGAATAATTTTATATAATATCAATATGATATTGTGTCATTATGTCAACATAATATCATATATCATATTCTATCATGAACCAAAAACTGTTTTTTTGAAGTTCAATTTAGAAATATAATGAATATCTTTATTATGAAAATAGGAAATAGTTTTAAACAATTAATTGAACTTTAACATAGCTCTAGAACATTACGACTTCCGCAAGCAAGCAAATGATTCGAACCAGTAACCTCCCTTTTCACTTAGACCAAATGAAAGAACTTGGAAATACAGTGTAAGCTCTACCAGAGGACACGCCTATTAGGTAAACATCTCTCTTAGGCAGACACCTCAGTTAGGTGGACCTCTCTCTTGGGCGAACACTTTATTTTGAAATATTATTAGTCAGCCCATACCATTCATACTCTATTAAGCGGACACCCCTCTTGAAGAGTTTTAACTATACAAACTAAACTCTATTTTATGTGAATATATTTAAATTGACATAATTTTCAAAGTTTAGCAAACTTAACCTGTTCCAAGCCTCCGAAGTCGGGCTTTAAGTTAGATTTTAGGGCATTTAAGACGCGTTATACTCGTCTGAATATATAAAAGTTCTGTTTGAGCTGCATTTCTTATGACCAATGCCATTACATATGCATTTGTGGGAAGACCCGCATGTGCATAGCTAGACATCGAGTCGCACTTTCTGGCGAGATGTATTCGGGGAGCAGCTGCTCAAATGGCAAAGAAATCATTATTTATAGGCAACGGGAGGAACACACAGAACCACAGATCAACGGGACAGACAAACAGAGAGAGATGCATAGAGAGAGAGAGAAAGGGGGAGGGAGAGAGGGGAAGCCGGGACTTTGCCACTGGCAGACAGGACACATAGAAATGAATGCAAACTGTTGCCAAGACAGACGACATGCAGAGACCATCAATATAAATTTCAATATGACCAAAAACATATTTGCCATTACGAACGAAGAAAAATGCTGGCAGACCGCACAATCAAAGGGAAACGCCAGCAGTTTGAGCAAATAAGTAAAATACCAACAAAGCATATATACTGCACAACTCAAGTATATAAATCAATTAAATGACAGATAAGCATAAAAGATTACCTCAACTATAAGCAATAGTTATCACATATCATCATTAAACAAAGATAAAAACTATTCAAATATATCAAATATATAAAAAAGATAATCTTTAACTTGTGCATTTGCAAGCCACAAAGAGTTGACTAAAATACTAGCTAAATACCAAAAAAGTTAATATTATATGCTCTAAAATATATCTTTTATATCTTATATCAATTAGAAACTATCTTGCGACTAGAAGCATGAAAAATACCTAAAACAGTGCTAAAATTTGAGACTTTGTAAAATACTAATAAAAATACCACACTTAGAATGGGCATTAGGGGATGAAAATTTGAAACGCATTACTAAAATGATCGATTTCTGTGAAAAAATACTACACATAGATACTATTCAGAGACTGACCATATGAAAAATACCAAACGCATTATATTTTGAGACTTTGGTGTATGACAAATACCAAAAGCAACGATAAGTAGAAAACATACTTGAATTTGAGTATAAAAATGATCAAGAATTTTGATAAATTTAGGCAAAAAGAAAATAATAATGAGTAAAATTAAAAATAATCTGATTAGGTTAATGTGCAAAAAATACCAATAAAAATATGGAATATTTAAAAAAAAAATGAACCAAATAAATAAATATCACACATAAAGACTACCCCGAGAAAACCAGATAAATTGAAAAAATACCACATTAAAATACCAAAAATACCAGACAGCGAATTGTGTGCGTATATTGCTTAGATGCTTCTGTGCTTGAAAGCATACACACAAGAGCGAGACGTCGTTAACTAACTGCAGTATATACCAGCTCAGAGCTTGAAGAAGAAGAGGCAGAAGAAGGCGAAGAATGGCGTGCATCAAGCGTGCCCCGGAGGCGACTTTGCCACATGCCACTCCAAAAAGCCAAACTTTAACTTTAAGCGTAATGACATCAGCTGCCGCCTGTGCCCTTTTGCGGTTGTTGTTGTTGTTGTTGTTTGTAGCATACACTCGGGCGCAAGTGGCAAGTGGCAAGTGGCACGAATAGCCAAGAAGCGAACCACAGGCCAGGCCAAAAGGCAAAAAGTGCAACGTAAAAGTTGCAGCTAGCAACTTGCAGCTTGCAAGACAAAAGCGACACAAAAATTACAGCAACAGGGGGGGCAGGAGAGTGTGAGAGCTGATGCTGTTAAATGAAGGGGCATGTTGTGCGTGTGCATGTATGTGTGTGTGTGTGTGTGTTTGCGATAAAAACGGAAGTGAAGATTGCCCCAGCAGCAGCAGCAGCAGCAGCGACAAAAGGCAACGACCAAAGTGTGGAAATGTCAATTTGCTTGCGCCAGGACTCAATGGGCAGAGAGGTGTAAAAGCAAAGAGGCAGTGGGGGCGGTGGGCGTGGCCGCACCGGAAAATGGCAACGGAAAGTGCAACAGCAACAACAACAACAACAGCAGCAGCAGCAGCTGCTGCAACAACGTGTATTGATTTTCAATTTGACGCCGTAAGATAAAAAGCCAAAGCGACAGAGAAATGACATTATAGAGAGAGCAAGAGAGAGGGAGACGGCGAGAGAGAGAGGATGAGAGAGACGTCTACAAGTTTGAGAGCCACTGTGCGCAAATGAACGGGCAAAGCTTAAAAGCAATTTTGCGGCTAATAAATCCGATTTCCGTTTTGTTTCGAAATAAATTGCAAGCGAGTTGTTTTGTTGTTGTTTATTTTTTTTTTTTTGGGCGTTTTGTGCGCTCCGGAAATGGTTCTCGGGAGACATCAACGGGCAACGTGCAGCAGCTGCTTTCAGCCGGATGTGGTAAATTAGCAGCTGAAATGGGCACTCCAAATGCACAACACAAGCCAAACACACACGCACACACACACACACGCACACACCCACACACTTACACACAGAGACAGCAACAGCGCACACAAAACACATGACCTAATTTAGCAAGTACAGCCAAGGGAGCTGCACTCAAGTGTTTACGAGATACCCTGTAAAGAGCATAGCTGCGCAGCTGTTGCCTGAAAGTAGGCAATATAAAAAAAGAAAACTTTAAGCAAATGTTTGGAGGACAGCAAAATACATTTAGCTTGTGCTCGCAAATGGCAAATGCTGGAAATAGTATTTTAGCAGCTAAAGGTAATCTACAACCTATTGATTAGATTATGCTAGCTTCATGTTGTCGAAGATGCCTTAATTAATGCGTTTATGCACTTTGTGACAAAATTGCAATACCCTTTATATATATTTACTTTCCACGGTATATGAAGAATAGCTCTACAGAACTTTCTATTATACACATTTTATACCCGAAATTATTCCATTATAACTCTATCAGACTTTAAGTACAATAGTCCATTTTTCCTAATTACAGAGTATTTGCTTTTTCGTTTCAAAAGTATGTGAAGAACCTTTCATTTCACATCTTATAATTAGATAAATCCATAACGACTCCATGAGAGACGGACAATGTATACATGAGCCCATTTTTGCTCTTTACAGGGTATCTCTCCGTTTATGTTTAACGATATATGAAGAATATTTTTCCTCAACCTTTCATTATACTCAGTTTAGCAATAGATTAGCATTACAGACGTCGCTATCATCCCATTCTTTAGCATTACAGGGTATCTCTCTGATATTCTTTAAATTCCTTTGACTTTCCTCTTGATTCCCTTGAACTTTCCATTGTATTTATTTTACCAAACAGTCCTCAAGAAAAACAGACTATAAATACAAGGATCTACTTCTTCTGATTACAGGGTATCTCTCCGTTATTTCATTTCAACGATAGACGAAGAATATCTCTCCTGAACATGCCATTATGCTTATTAAATCAATAGTTGCATATAAGAGACATGCTTCAGTTTTACTTATTACAGGGTATCCCACTGCTTGCTTTCGATGATGTGTGTAGAAAATCTCTCTTGAGCTTTTCATTACGCTTATTAAATCAACAGACGCTCGCTAGAGCCGAAATAAAAACCTATTCTCACATTTTATCTCACTACAGGGTATCTCCTAATTCGGTATCGATTACAAGAAATCGTATTAATTGAGCACTCACCTGTACATCAAAATTTTGCTGCTGTTGCTGCTGCTGCTGCAAGAGATTGCCTGAAGATTCCATATGATTGGGTCCGCCTACCTGTGCGCCCTGATGATTTAACATGGGTGACTGACAGAAAGAGAAAGAAAGAGAGAGAGAGAGGATAATGCTAAAGCCAATGCTTGTCAAACTGATGCTGC
This sequence comes from Drosophila ezoana, assembly GCA_035045725.1. Lineage (NCBI taxonomy): Eukaryota > Metazoa > Arthropoda > Insecta > Diptera > Drosophilidae > Drosophila > Drosophila ezoana. Next base: position 2,004,606 of record JAWNOU010000207.1, read on the forward strand.
TGCTCACCTGTGCGGCCATTGGCATTCCGGCACCAACTCCATTCATCATCGGCGGCTGCAATTGACCCATCTGCGCCGCCATCTGCTGATGTGCATAGGCAGCGCCTCCGCCTCCGCCGCCCACCGAATTGTTGCCCATTCCGTGACCCTGGCCATGATCCATCAACATGTGATTGAAATGCGGCATTTGTGGGAAGCCGCCATGGTGTGTTGGATCCAGTAAAGTGGGTGGGCGTGGCAGTGTCTCTTCAGCGGGCGATGGCTGACGGGAGCCGGGAGTGCGGCTGTAAATGGAAAAGAAAATCAAATTACAAAAATTGCAACAGTTTAGCATGCACTGCTTAATTAAGCCAGTTAGGTTTGAGTGTCATTGGAGCACACCAAGTACAGTTGCGGTGTCACTGAAGAACTTGTTCTCTCTACAGTTTTACACTCATTGCGGATATCCCTTACACTGTTCCACAGCTTGCATTCCTGTTCAGTTTGCCAGCCACTGTGCCAAGTTCTTAGCAAAGACAACAACCTGGACAGTTTAAGACTTTAGTCGTGACACGCACTGTACTAAAAACACATTTAGCACATTTGGCACTCAAACTGTGCACGCAATTGTTTAGTTGTTAAAAACCAATTATAAACAAATTAATCACAGCTAATTGGACCTTTTGAATAAATTTGTACTCGATTGGGCGACAATTAGGCGCTGCTGCAATGCATATTTGTACAGTTTGCCAGTCACTGGCAATGACTTGCCAACTGTGTGGGTAAACTAAAGACTTAAGCAGCAAACTTGTTAAGACCTACTAGTTGGCAAGATGAAGTGCGGAGAGGGGGGAGGAGGGGCATGTGGTCTATGACGTCAGCAGAAAGACTGTCGCCAAAACGGCAGCTAGCAATATGGCCATAAATTAAAACAAATAAACAATAATAAATTCCGGTGGATTTTTTTTTTTGCGAAAATGCAAATTTCATTAAGATTTATACAAATAAATTATTATATATATGCGCGACTGTCTGTGTTAATTAATGCGTTTGTCCGTTTTGCAAGCTTGCCAACAAAATTTGTGCAGTGGCTGTGCAACTGTATGCGTTTGCCTTGTTGACTCACACACTCGCGCTATTGCCGTCTCGCTCTAGCATGCAGTCAGCGCAAATTGGCCATAAATTAACTGTCGGGTCATTAACACCAAACACGGCAACAGCCGCTGCAGTGGCTGTGCAACTGTAACGTCTGAGTGACTAATCCTCAAGCCGAATGGGCTCTGCTGCTCAAACTGTTAACTATACAGCACGTGCCTATAATTTGTCCGCAACTGTAACTAATTTCATGGCTTACAACATTTTTGATTAATTTTAATCAATAGTTGTGAAAAAAAACATTGAATAATAGGTTTATTTTTAGGTGCAAATTGCGGACTTGTAAAATTTTCCTATCTTCATCTTAAACTCTTTCTTAGCTACAAACTTCCCTAACTTGGCATATTTACTACAGCGATATTTGGCCTTTACTTTAATTGAAGCTTAACTTTAAAAAAAAAATTTCTGTAGTTTATTTTCAATATATGCTGGGCGTAAAAATTTGCATAAAACCTAACATTTAAAGTGCTTTCGATTGTTTTATTATTCTGTTAAGTTTTGTTTTGAAAAGTTTTGAAACTTCTCTCTGAGCTCCTAAAACTTGGTCAAAACACAAGAGACAACATTTTATTGGCCTTTTTTATATATTACTAGATAATATATTTGCCTAATATTTAAAGGACTAAAATTTTTCAGAAAAAATGAAAATTGTATCTCCAACTGAATCTATATTTTAAACCTATCTATACTCTTAAACCTCGCACTGAATCTCAAACTGTAGTCTGTAGTACAATCTTTATCTCTATTCTGAAGCCTCACCCTGACTCTCCCATTCTAATCTATATTGTTATTTATTACAATGACTCTCAAACTGCATATCGATATGTAGGCCTCACAGCGACTCTCAAACTGCATATGTTTTTTTTTTTACATGAAAACCTCCAGCTGAATGTCAATTTGCATCTATATTTCAAAACTTATCGACATATATATGAAAAGCTCACACTGGCTCTCAAACTGCATGCATTGCAAACTTTAAGCAATCAGATCTGCGAAAATAAGCTTGATTAAGCCAATAGAAAATACGAGCCGTTATTTGTGTGAGGTCAGTTCCATTAGCAACATTTCACATTTCATGCCCAAAACGCTGGCCAAGAATCTTTTATTCAAATTTCGCTTATGCAATAGAAAAAAAAAGAGAGTGAATAGCAAAAGAAATGTTTCACTTTCAGCGGCAGCCAAAAAGAAAGTGCCCAGCCAAATGTAGATAAAAAGGTCAGTGGAGCTCATAATGTTGACCAAGTTAGCAGACGGTTAGACGGACAGAACAGACAACAACTGCTGGCCAAGTCTCTGTCGAGAGTAGGTCGGGCGACAGGTGCTCCGGTGTAGTAACTGAAACCACACACAACAACAACAACAACAACAGCAACAAATCGCAAACTCAAACTCAAGCCCCCTGCCCAAAGTTGGCCAGCTTGGCTGGCTGTTGCCACAATTTGAAGCGAGCCGTTTGAATTTTCGCAACTAAATTTCATTGCGCGGCGCACAAAACGTGAGCAACAAAAAAAATAGTATAAAAAAAGATTTATATATATATAAAAAATAAAACGAAACCTGCCGCAACAACAAAAGAAACAAAAACGCACACTAATCGAACAAAATGCTATACAAAAATAAGGCTCAATAGAGCTCAATATAAATTGTTGTTTATTGTTGTTGCTTGTGTCATTGTTGTTGTTGTTGTTGTTGTTGTGTTCGCTGTTGCCGTTGATTACTTACATCATAACCGTTATTACGTTTGGCATTGAAACACGTTTTGGCTACGCCGCCGACACCGGCAATGAAATTGCAGCAACAACAACAACAACAACTACAATTGAAAGAGAAAACCGGCAAAGCAGAGCAACAAACAATAAGAACAACAAAACCAACAACAACAACAGCCTGAAGAGCCAACCACAACTGGTTTTTGTTTATGGTCTGGGGCTAGGCTTTGCAATTGCCCACAAAAACTTTATAAGGCCTTAAATTTTTGGCAGTGCGTGTTGTAAGCGGCTGTTTAAAGAGATGAAAACGAATTGCGATTGAGATTGAGAAAGAGAGAGAGGGAGTGAGTAAGAGCGGGATACGGAAGAGAGGAGAGGAGACATGGGAAGATAAGGGCGACAGGCAGAGAAGGAAATAAAGAAGCAATGAGAAGTGGAGAGGCGAAGAAAGCCATAAAAAGAGAAAAGGAAAAACGACAGCGAGAAAAAGAGAGAGAGAATTAATAATGTAGAGAACGCAAATGAGTTGGAAAGAGAAAAAGGAAGAGAATAAGAGTGCGGGAGGAAGAGAGGGAAAAGGTAGAAGAAAAGAGAGGGGAACAAAGAAAGCAAAAGCGAGATAGAGAGAGACTGAGAAAGCGAGAGCAAGAAAAAACTGAGATAAAGACCTAGACAGAGAGAACGATACAAATGACGAAAAAGGGAGAAACCTATGGAGAGAAAGAGAAGAGAAGAGAAGCGATACCGAAACACATACAAGCAGATCGAGAGAGAGAGAGGGGGAGAGAGAGAGAGAGAGGGTGAGAGAGAGAGAGAGAGAGAGAGAGAGACAGAGAGAAAGAGGTGGAGAGAGACAAATAAATGACGAAAGCAACCATGCATAAAGAGAGAAGACAGAGAGAACAATACATATAGAAATGGAGACTAATACAGAGAGCGAGAGAGATAAATACAACAATGCATAGACAGACACAGAGAGAGGAAAAAATAGATACGTAGCTGCCACAGATACAGAGCAAGAGAGAAAGGAAGAGAGTTAGAAAGAGGAACAACGAGGCAGAGATAAATAGATAGTAAGAGTCAACAAAGCAGAGACTAATAGTGCGATTCTTTGTAATTCTTCACCCTTCCCTATCTAAATAATTCGATTATTTTAAATCTTTAATTCTGCTTTGTTCAGCATTCGTAAACGTTTTATTAAATTTTGAAGCCGAATAAAGGGAATACAATAATTGGGAAGGAAGAACCATTAACTGAGTGTTCAGCAAAATATTAATGGGTAAAAATACATATACCACAAAAAAGAACACATCTAAAGGAAAATTCCCGTTATAAGAGCCGAAAGATTATCAAGCACAGCTCCAAAGTTCGTACAGCTGTCAAGTAGATTTAGAAAGTGTTGCCAAAGGGGCAAACTCTGGGCATAAAACACTTGACAACTGAATCATCTTGCGATATGCGAGTGCCCAAAAAGAAAACGAAAGAAAATAAGTACAGCAAAAGCGAGAAAGAAACAAATGTGGGCCAAGTGGGCAGCAAAGGCGACACAAGTGGGTGCTGACTCAACGGATCTCAACTGACAGCATTTTGAGAAAAATTTAATTCCGCCATTTGCCGAATCAATATTAAATATCTCCCACAATCAATTACGGACTGTGGGCAGAGAGTTTGCATTTTATAGATATTTTTATTAAAAACGACAATTTCTTGCGGCATGAAAATAGAAGCAGAAGAAGAGGGGAAATGGAGGGAAAATTGAAAAAAAAATTATACGAAAAGTATTTGACAGCCAAGCTCAATGCAATATCGAGGGGGGGATGAGATCTAGAAATGGAATCTATAGAAATTCCATGGGATTAACGAATAAGAAAATTTAAAAAGAGATTGATTAAAAGATCGCATATCAAATTATAAAATGCGCTCTATTCTCAACCCTTTGTAAAATGAAAAGCTATACAAAAGACAAAAGAACAAAATGATATATCTAAATAACACATCTATATAGAGCAACAACTCTTCATTTTCTGTAGTTTCTTAGTCTTTGGAAGCTTGATCTACTTGCTTTGCCCCCCTCATGTCATAAGTCTTAGCAACCAACTGACGCAACTTCAGAACACTGGCCCGCCATGCAAGAACGTGTCGTGGGGACCTTGAAGAAACCAGTTTGCGAGAGAGACATGGCATAGGCATAGGCTTAGCCATTCTAATGTCAATGCCATTGGCCAGACTTGAACTAGACACTGGAGACAGACGGACGAGCGGCGGAAAAGTTGATCAGCTTGGTGGCTGTCTACTCACTTGAATCCCTTGTCATCGTCGATGCCATTGACGACTCCATTTGTGTTTGTGTTTTGGTCGTCCTTCTTTAAGCCGTTTGTATCAACCGGAGAATTTGCCTTTTCCTTATCATCGTGTGACTGCAATAGACATATATTTGTTCATATATTTCGTTATATAACTTGAGATCAAAGTTTACCTTATCATTATCGTCAAATTTTAAATTGCGCATACGCGGCTCCAAGCTGGACAAGGGACTCTCCTTGTTGGTGGGTGAACCGCCCAGAACAAATTCAACCATCTTAACGCATGTTGAATCGCGGGGGCTGTTAGGAAGAAAAGAAGAAAGGGAGCGATTAGAATAAGAAAAACTCTCAACAGACTTAGAATCACGTAAATTAATAACGTAACGCAACTTCTAAAGACAAAAATTATATACGTAGAAAAGCTGTAAAACAAACCAATTTTAAATGGCTACGAATTAAGCAATTCATCTTACGTTACAGCTTACGTTAGGTAACGAGATAATTCGGATCTTACGTAACGTTAAGCAACATAACGTAATTACTTGCAATTACTTATTACGCAATTCGTCTTACGTTACAGCGTAACATGATATTTCGGATCTTACGTAACGTGAAGTAACATAACGTAATTACTTGATAACAAGTAAAGCATTAATCCTTAAAGGGTTACGTATTACGCAATTCAATAACGTATTACGCAATTCATCTTACGTAACAGCTTACGTTACGTAATGCGATATTTCGGATCTTACGTAACGTGAAGTAACATAACGTTATTACTTAATAGCAAGTAAAGCGTTAATCCTAAAATGCTTATGCTCGATTGGTTCTTTAATTCAATGCATTAAGGTTTTACGTAACGTAAGGCAATAACGTATTTACGTATATACGTATAACGTATTTTATTGTTCACAACAAGCAACTCATAATTTGACGAATTAGTTTTTTATGACGACATATAAGAAAGACTGTCTTAAAGTTACGTGACTAACGTAAGAAAATTATAATACGTAAAAGTACCCTCACAGAAACTCACCTCAATATGCCCGCATTGCCGCTGTTCGAGTTATCAGAAGCACCGCCATGCGGATAACCACGTGGGCGCGGCGGTGCCAGTATATTCTCGGCCTGTGTGGACCATGTGTGATCCTTCCAAACGGACGAGTGATCGCCAACGCCGGGTATCTGCAGTGGATTCAATGGGCCGCCTGGTGTGCTGGAGGCGCCACTCTTACCGTCCGACTTCTCCCACAGCTTCTTGGCAGTCGATGTGGTAATCTGCAGGAGAGATAAAAAGAAAAAGGCAAAATTAGAAAACATAAAGTTCAAGTGAACATTTTCTATGGCATTAACGTGTCAGAGCAGCAAAGTTTTCCATTTTCCATTTCAGTGTTGCAATTGAATTATTAGCAACATCAATAATTTACCGCACAGGCGCCCACAGGCAAATCCTCTTCAACCCCCCCCCCCCCTCTCTCTCTCTCTCTCTCCCACACACCCTGCTAAACTGCATGCAAAAGCAGGCGTCCAGTCAGCTTCCTGTTGGGGCACGTCCTTTGCTTCCTGTGCCTGCTGCGTTCTGCTGACTGTGCTGATAACTTTTGCTCGGCTTTCGCAGCTAATGCCACACTGAGCCCGAGTCGTGTCCAGCATTGCAAAGTTTTTATAATCCTCAACTTTAATGCGGTACCTCCCCCCCGCCCATTTCCTCTCCAACACTAGTGACAGCAATCCTGCAATCCTGCAGCCTGGTGCAGAGCGCATAGCTAATGAAATCAAATTAGCTGCAGTTGGGCCTCTAATGAAAACATGACAATTGAATTCGCATTTCGGTTGCAGTTAATTAGGAAGGAAACAGCTGATAAAACATGAAAAAAACCTTAGATATGCGGTAGGTATATGACCTTTAATATCTACAACATATTATTATATATGATATCTCTATAAGAGATAATATTCTGATAAGCAGAAAAGGAATTTCATATAACGTAACGCTTACTAAATAGAATAAAGATGGTTGAATACCATTTCATAAACATTCTATTCCATTCCGTCTTCATCGGTTCTTACGTAAATTATGCGTTACGTTACGTGAAGAAAATTATTTAAAAGATTGTGCTGAATAACTAGCTAATTTACGTAACGTTAGATAAAAAATATTAGGATATAGAAAAGTATAGGTTTTGGGCATTAATTCTTTCTGCATACTACGTTTTGTCTTACGTTATATTAAGTTGGATATGTAGACATTGTGGCAGCCGTATCAGCAGCAATAGCGTTCTACACAAAACGTAAACACAAGTTGTTTAATCTTTTTAAAAAAAACTACGTAACGTGTTACGTAATGTTAAGAACGTAAGAGAAATATTCATTACAGGTCACGAAACGGAACGTGTAAATAGATGTTTGTAAAAGGAAATTTCACAAGAATAATTTTTATATTTTGAAACAATTACGTAAAGTCCTAAGTTACGTAAGCACGTAGATTACGTAAATTTCTATACGATATATTTACTGGGTAAAGTACAACCGTTAAGTGACCATACGAAACGTAAGCTTAATGCGTTGTTTACGTTCTGCCAATGCTTTTAAGAAAGCATAATATAGTTACATAACGTTTATTTAACGGCAAACGCTTATCTACAGTAGACTTATTTACTGCGTTCTTGCACAGTATTTGGGCCACTGACCTCCAAGCAAAGACCACAGTGCCTCACTTGCTCTAGAGCTATAAATCATCTGAGGTGGCCAAAAGCGATTGGGCGGGGGATGGGGGGATGTGTCACCCAGTGAGGGGAGGCAGTGAATCAGAAGCGCATCAAAGACAGTCGCATGACAGCAGTTAGTTACATTTCTCCAGCTGTAAATCAAGCAACAACTTATGAGAAGCTTTGCCGTTGACAAACTGACACTGCAAGTGCACAATGCGAAAGAGAGGGGGCTAGATATGAAGAGAGAGGGAGACAGCTGGACAGTTGACGGGTTGCTTCATCAGTCAAAACAGCTGCAGCAACTCGAAACCATTTGTGGCAACTTTGTCTTTGGGCACCAGCGATATTTATTGGCGAATTTAAGAGAGACAAAGAGCAAAAGTGAGATAAGGTGAGCGAGAGATAGAGAGAGGGCACTAACAACTGCATCATTTAACACGCAACTAAAGCTATGTCCATGCAAATTTGAGCTTATATCAAAATCATATCATAATACTAATATCCCCTCATTGACCCACCCACACATATATTTCCACCCCCCGCCACGCTCGACAAGCTTTACTCTGGGGTCTGAGGCACATGCGTTAAATTTGCCTAATTAACTTTTATGCCACGCGAGTTTTTTATTATTGCCTCTCGTTCCGTTCCCAAGGCATTTGCGTTGTCATAATGCGTCAATGCGACACGTGCCACGTGCCACACAGTTTCCAGTGTTGCCACATGTGGCAAATATATATAGCTGGCAACATCATTTTAAATATTTTATATGCCCATCACCCAGCACATTTACGAGGCAACAGTTGAGCCAAGTCGACGTCGCGAATCCCATGAATTATGCGCAGCACTTCCCTCCAAGACCCCTCCCCCTCCCCCTACCACCTAGCTGCCACTTATCGGGAAGTTGCCACCTTGCGAGGAGTTTCGTTTCTCTTTTCATTGGTCGCCATCAAAAACGACTTATTCGAATTGAATTTGACATGTGAAATGCGAATCGTTTGAATTGATTTTGGCCTTAAATAAAATAGAAATGTAATGGAAAACTATTATTAAGTTAAAACACATCTTAGATTTAAATTGAAAGCATTGAATAATGTTGGATACTAACGTAACCTAACCTTACTTTAAGTACGGCCTGATTACTTCGGACTTCATACATAAGCTTGCCTGAGCTTCAAATTCGGCCTGAAATCTTTTCATCTTTAATCTTTCATTATTACATTTAGTAAGACATTTAACCAAACACACAGAAAATGGGCTCTGTTGTGCACACGCTGTAGTTTTGTCTGTAGCTTGACGCTTGCAATTCCCAACAAGTGTACGCTTTGAACACGCCAAACTGCGATGCAATCCTAGAGTAGATAGCAAAGTCTGCCTATATAAGAACCAGAAGGTTCGGCCTTTGGAAGTATTTCTTGACATATACAAACCCCTTACTGTAATCAATTTCACATCAAATAATGTCTTGTGCCAGGTCTGCTGAAACACTTTTCAAAGTGGGCAATGACAACCTTGCGCCAAAAATGTCCAACAAGCCAAGCCTCAAAGTGGCATGGAAAAACTCTTCCGCGACACAAACTCATAAACAACAACCACAAAAAGGGCAGAAATTTGTTTGTTAGCCAATATTTGCGCAGTTCAAAACTAAAACTAAAGCAATGCAGACGCGGCCCAAACGTAAACAAACAGCATAGATAACGAACATGAGATACCCTTCCGGCAAAGCAAAGGCAAATATCCCTGTTAGGGAAAGCAAGTGTAACTAAAGAAAGACAAACTTTAGCAAATATTTAAAGAAAATGCAAGAAAATGCCTAGAATATGGTATACCCTATTAATAAACACACTTTTCTAGGGTATGCAACAAATGCTTGGCTAAAAGCGTGAAAGCGTCAACAAAAAAATTGTTGTTGCCAACTGGGCCTGTCGCACAGATTACTCAAACAATGGCAACAGAAACAACAACAACAACAACAAGAAAGTTGTTAATAAACAATAACGGCAAAAACAACAAGATATTTAAACTAGTTTAACGCAACTTAATACATTTCATAATAAATAAATAAAAATGTCTACGGGGCGTATGCGCAATATGGGTCATCTTTTTAGGGAGCTCCACCCTCGCAGCCCGCCCGCCCTCCAATCACGCCCACGCAAATATTGAATGAATATTTAATGAAAAAAAAGTTAATAAAATAATTTCAGTTTTTTTTTATATAAAACAATATATAGAACAATAAATAAAAATGCGGCGCTTGACAAAAATAAACTAAAGCAAAGAAAGTTCTTTAAAAGACAGAACATAAGAAAACGTGGTTACCAACTGCGTGATACCCTGTACACACAAAGCATTTAAAGCCAATAAGAGCAAAAGAATTTCGAGTAGCCGCAGATTAAATACACTACATTTTTCAAGTAGACCCCAGACAAAACTGAATTTGGTGAATTGTAGCTTTAAAATGTGAAATTAGAAAACTGAACAGATAAAATATTGTATTACACCATACCCCACCCTTTTGTTCATATGTTACAGGGTATTAGCCAGAAAAATATCGCTATTTAAGCATTTTTGGCGCCTTTCATTCAACAACGCAGCGCGAATAGCCGAAAAGTAAAGAAAACATTTTGCATAAACAATGCAAAAAAAAAACCTTTTTTTAATGAATAAGCAGCAGAAAAAGAAAAAGAAACATCAACAACAAATTGGAAGACAAACGAATGAGTCAACAAAATATGTGGAGAAAAATCAGAAAAGTGACAGCCACCCCCGCCCCCCTTTTTCACCTTACACACACACACACACAGTTGAGCAGAAAAACGGCTCAAAAGAATTACAAAAAAAAAAAACGAAATCGTTCATTAACTTGTCCTTGACTGTGAAGAGACAACGAAAACAACAACAACAAGAACAGCAAGCAGAGTGTGAGTGCAAGAGAGCGACTGCAAAAGAGAGAGGCAGAGTGCGCGAGAAAGGGAGGGGGAGAGGGTGGGCGCACGGCTAACCGGCCCTAAAAACATGCGTGAGACAAAACGACAACAAAGCGACGGCAAAGAACGCGCGCACAAAGCAAACGACAAGAAGGCGATGCGATGCGGCGCACAAACAACAAATAACGTTAAAGAAAACAGCAGCAGCAAAAGGAACGCAAAAAGAGAGCGAGGGAAAGAGCGTGAGCGACCGAGCGAGTGAGAGAGAGAGACAGACAGACAGACAAGAGGGGGTGGCATAGGCTTGTGAGCAAGAACAGCAACAACAACAACAACAACAACAGCATAAAATTTGAGCAAAAAAACGAGTCGAAAATAAAAGCAGAAAATTCTATTTTTTTGTTGCCAAATTAAGTTAGGAATTTTGTGTTTTGTTGTTGTTATTATTCTTCTGCTTCTTCTTCTTCTTGCTTTTGAGGCCTGTTCTGGGGAGTTGTAAATGTTTTTATGTTGTGTTTTTTTATTGTTCTTTAGAAAATGTTGAAATTTTTTTGCAAAATGGAATTCGAATGTTAAAGAATTAGTGAAAAAAGAGTGAAAGAGTGAAAATTTTTTGGCACTACAAACGCTCGATTCTCATTTTAAGTAAATTTCAACTTAAAATAATAATAATTATATATTGTATTGTGGAAATAATATAACATTAACAAAAAGAATGAAAAAACTGCTAATATATTAAGAAAAATGATTCTTATGTCCGATTTTCATTCCAAAAATAATGATCATAATTAAGAAATCTGATAATAGTACTATAATAAATATTATATATGATAATTAATAGTATAATTATTATCATAAATAATAGTACACATAACAAAAGCTACAAGAAATAATTCTAATTCAAGACTTTCTCGATATTTAGCTTTGAAAACTAGCCTCATTTTAAATTGGTGTACTATTTAACAAATTGAGCTATAAAACAAGTTTTTTAATTAGCATATACAAAAACATGTCTGAAATGTAATTACGGCCTTCACGTTAGTCTAATGAACAATAATAACAACGAGACCTTTTAATCAGGCAACCTCTCAAAGAAAAAACCTCTGCAAACCTTTTTAATGGGCCGAAATTATAAAGAAGAAGAATGCAGCGTGGAACTCTGAAGAGGCGTCATAACAAACATAAACAAATTAATGTCTAACAACTAGGCAAACAATGCACTTGACATATATATTAGACACAAAAAAAAAATGATACAAAAAACAAAAACAAGACTGACCAAAAACATTAAAATGTGGCCATATTTTGTGCACGCAAAGCTGTTGACTTTGAATTGTTTGTTTGGGAGTGTATCAAATGAGTCCCAATCAAAGAATACCCTGTAAAAAGTTAGCTGAATATAAGGAAAAGCAAGAGAAAATAAAATAAAATACTTTGGAATAAAAATGAAAAAAATTTAAAAAAATGGGGGTTAAAGGAAATTGCTCAAAAATATACCCTACATTTCCTTATCTTTCTATACCTATAATATAATTTCTATATATTTTAATGTTAATAAAATGTTAATAACATTTTGAACATACACCAAATCCTACATTCAGTACTCATTGCCGTGCTTTACAGGGTATTCCACACCTATATTATTATTTTATTCACAGAGTTAACAGAGAAACAATTTCGCACTAAAAATATTAATTATCGCACACATCTCATGGCTAAAAGCATTTAAAACTCGTCCAAGCGTTGTTTAAGCCACATTTAAAGAGCCTGAGGGGGCCTTCGAAGAGTTGGGGTCTTTTTTTTTTTGGAGAATTGTGTTGCCACCTTTCTTCACCTCTCTTCGCGGTGAGCAGGTGCAAAGACCTTTTGCGTGTCGTACAGCAAAGGGAAAGAACAAAAATCAAAGCAATAAAAACGCAAAGCAAACGGCAAAAGCAATGAAAATTCCCTCAGTTGGCAGGAAAATGATTGTGAAAAATGTCTGTCGGTCCGCTTTGCTAGCTTTTGGCCGAAAAAACACGAGTTTGGGCCAATGTGGGCGTGGCATGTCATACCATAAACATTATAATGCTCAAAGCTTACATGTAACACGAAACAACAACAAGAGCAAGAAGAAGAACAGCTCGTGTTTATTTTGTAGCAAATCAGAAATCAAATTTATGAATGATAACAGGTGGGAACTGCAGCAGGCGGATGGGCGCTGCGCGTGGGCAGGTGTTTGGTTTGGGGGGAAGTAAAAACAAGCCAAATACAGTTAGTTTCAGCTAAAATATATATATATGTTTAAGCAAGGGTTCATTTTACGCTATCTATTCCTCTTTTAATCAAACCCTTTCCTATTTTGTCCTTTCCTATCAAATCCTATCCAAAATCCTATGCAATCCCATCCAATCCTATCCAAACCTATCCAATCCTATCCAGTCCAATCCAATCATATCCTATCCTATCCAATCCTATCCAATCCTATCCAGTCCTATCCAATCCTATCCTATCCTATCCAATCCTATCCAATCCTATCCTATCGTATCCAATCCTATCGAATCCAATCCAATTCAATCCAATCCTATCCAATCCTATGCAATCCGAACCTATCCAATTCTATCCAGTCCTATCCAAAATCCTATCCACTCCTATCCAATCCCATCTAATCCTATCCTATTTTATCCAATCCAATCCCATGCTTTACTAGCCTCTTCTTTTCAATTCTTTCTTATCCATTCATCTTTAAACTAATCCCATCCGTTGTAATCCTAACCTAACTTATCTTATTCTATCTTGTCCTATCCAATTTGAACGCACGGCAACGGAGAAAGTTGCCTTTTTAACGTATCCTACCCTTTGCCTATATATTATCCTCTTTCTTCATTCTAAATCCAAAACTTTACTTTTGATTTAATGATCAAGAAGGACTTTCACTTGGCTTCAGTCTCTGCTTAGTGTTGGAAAATGCATCAAATTTCAAGTACACTATTTAGTTACCAACACACTCTCTTGACATAGAAAACAGAATATAGAATTTCCAGTTAATTCGAGCGATTAATCATTGTACTGGGGCTTGTGCATATTTGGGAGGGGTTCTCAATCGATTTTCATCACATGTGTGTGTGTTTTGTGTGTGTGTGTGTTTATGTGTGTGTGTGTCTGTGTGTTTGTAGTTTGTGTTCTTGGCTAAAAAGACAACAAAAGTAAGCGCTGATAAATGCGTTTATTGCGCTTTTCAATCGATGCCGCCTGTGCATATTTATTTGGGTTGCCTTCGCCCTCCGCACACCCTCCCACCTTGAGGGTAGGGCTGGGATTCGAAATGCGAGTTTGCATGCGCAGCTTTTAGTGGAAACGTTTTGCGTTGCAAACAGAAAAATTGGTTTGGAATGAAACTGTTTTGTTTGTGCAATGATTCGCACTTAAAACGCATTCCCCCGTTCGCTATGGGGATTTATTATACAACTTTTTGTTATCCATTTAAAGTTTTATTTTGATGTTAAGCTGCTTAAAGGTTGAATGAGTCAATTTTCAAGTGAACTAGTTCCAGCAGGTGAACTAGTGGTTCATTTTGAGTGTGCATTTAAGCTACACTTTCCTCCCACATGCATATCTATCAAATATTACAACACACTTTTCGTTTGTGCTCAAATAAACGAACCAGTTCTTGTGAACTTAGACAATTTGTCGCCCCATTTTGCCAGCGCCATTCTTTTTGGCATTTGTTTTCAATATTCCTCAAAATGCAATTGCGAAACAGTTGATAAGTTTTGGTGCCAAAAGCTGCGTCCCTTAACTGCGTTGCGAAACAAAGTTCTAATGCTCAGACTCAGACACGTGACAATACTTCACAATTGGAGAGAGAGAGAGCAAGATAGAGAGAGAGAGGGAGAATGCACTCAACATAAGCCGCACCCTCTTTACCTTGCTTGCAGCCCAACCAGTCGCAACATTTGCAGTTTTGTTGTGGTGCTTATTGGATTTGTAGCACGCCTCCTTTGCACCGCCCACAAGTTAACTGTCAGTTCTTCCGTCGTCGTCTTTTGGCACTGAAATCGTCTCCAGCTGTTGTCCGCCTTATCGGTTTGGGGTTCCTCGTCCTCTATCTAAAACTTCAAGTTATTCTCGTTGTCGATGTCTAAAGAGTTTATTACATCATTGACCTGTCAGTTTCAAGTCGAGCAACGAGTAATGACGAGTAGGGAAGAATTAAAAAAAAATCCGAGCATTTGGTAACAAGCCACCAACGATCCGTTGGTAACGAGTAGATGCTAACGAGTAGTTGCTGCAGAGTAATTACTAGTGAGTAGCTGCCAACGAGTAGTTGCTAACGAGAAGCTGCCAACGAGTAGTTGCTAACGAGTAGTTGCTAACGAATAGTTACTAACGAATAGTTGCTAACGAAAAGTTACAAACGAATAATTGCTGACAAGAAGTTGATAACGACTTGTTGCTAACGAGTAGTTGTTAACGAGAATGGCGTGTGTTTACTAACGAGTAGTTAGAAGTTAACGAGTTATGAAGCAACTCCATTATCAAATAGATAGAAGTGAATGAGAAACAAAAGAGTAACTAAAAATTTTAGCAATTAAAGAGCAACGAGTAGATACGAAAGACGAATGTAAATAAGAAACTGTAAAACCTTTTCATACCAAAGCAATCTACAAATGAGCTGTAACAAATTGAGCGATTAGTCAATTATTTGCAAGCACACATATTGGATTGCCATAAAATTGAAACGATTGAATTGTTTTAAGCGTTTATAGTTATTGTCATCATCATTACTGCTCGCCACGCCCATTTGCAAGGCATTCGGCTAATCAGGCAGCGGGTAAAACGTTGACAACGACGTAATCAACCGTGAAATAGACTAGACAACAAAAAACAAGGGAGACCCCGATACACACACATTGCACATAATTGAAACCGGAAAATATATATATTTTCATGTAAATTCCTTCTAAAAAAAAAAACCGGTACCTAGCAAAAGGGGCAAACAGCATAAAATGTTGTACAATATACAACCCCTCTCTCTCTCTCGTTCTCACTCTTTCTTTCCCCTAGGTTCAGTGAATTCTGCGTTGCCCCCATCGGATTTATACATATATTTCTTTTTTTTTGAGTTAGGGTTAAACTACGTGAAATGCATATAAAAACAATTGCTCAGGCATAGCAAGAACCGCAAAATGTTTTTATCTATGAAACTCAGGCCACACCGACTGAAAGAACTAAAACCCGGTCCGTGGTTGCTCTGGTTGGGGTTGGGGTCGCATTTGGTTGCAAGTGAGCTCTGTGCTATTATCTAATAGCGAAAATATAAAGCAAACAAAATGGATACAAAATTCTGACTATTTACTAAAATGTTTTATGGCCTTTTCTTTTCTATTCATTTCTAGAGCTCGAGTTTTATCTGGCAGTAAAATTAACGCGCTTTTATAAAAATATATACATAAATTAGTTAATTAAGTTGTAGCTGTTGTTGAGCTAATCAAATTTGTAGGCTCAAGCGAGTTGATTTAACCAACGAAAACTACTCAGCGAGTAATTTGATCTGTTTACTAAATGTAAACAGTAAAATTGTAATGATAAATGAATTAGTTCTATGATTGACCATCACAAAAAAAAAACCTGAATAGTCTTCTCACCCCAATATACTCTTATACAACAACGATCTATTTCATCAAAGAGTAGCTAAAGTAACGAGTGTCAGCTGACAAGTAGCGAGAGTCATATTAATTTTTGAGCACCGAGTGTCATTAGATCAGTAACGAGAGGCAAACTAATTAGAAAAGCTAACAAGCTGTTTAACGAACTTAACAAGTAACTCTTTAAAGCAACGAGTGCTAGCTGGGAAGTAACGATAAATAACAGAATTAAAGAGAGAAAAAAACACTTAAACTATAGATAAGACGAACTCGTTGCTTTAAGTAACGAGTAAAAACAAAATTGCTTATGGTATAGATATAATCTAAAGCAACGAGTGACAGCGAGAGCTGGGCGAGTTTTTTTCCAGGTGTTATAATCTATGATTAATGACTCAAAGTAGACAGTTTAATGCGAATAATCACTGATTTTAACACGCAAATGTATTTAGAATTGTCCGCTAAGAAAGATAAACAAATTTTTGAACAGGTGCAAGTTAACCGATTGAAACTCGAGCACACACAGAAGCAATTAACGAATAGCGTACAATTAGACAGAGACATCGATAAACATCTAACAAGTGCCTCCAACTGGAATGCTTAACGTCGCGACCGCACGCTGTCTACGCGTTAATTCATCAAAATCAACTCAACTCAACTCAAATACTCAAAAGTCAATACAACAACAACAACAACAAATGCGCTTCTAATCAATCAAAGGAGACAAGCGCCATAAAGTAAAAGTAGAAGAGAGCGGGGCATTAAGGTAGTTATGTATTTGATCGCTTTACCATTTCCTGTGTGAGTGCAATATCCTCGGCAGAGCGCGCATCCAACATGAAGTCGTGCAGTAGTTTCATCATGAGAAGGCAGGCTGGAATAACCGAAACACAACGAACGATCCAGAGAGCGAGAGTTTCTTATTCCAGTGCGTGAAGGAAGTAGACAGCGAGAGCGAGAGATGGAGAGTCGAAGAGAACACGCCAAGGTAATGGAAATCACACACACACACCCAAAACACGTTACACAGGCTTCTTTTCTTGTTGGTATAGTTGTTTTAGTGCTAAATTTATACAGCCTAATTTATGATTTATACATGAATTTCGATATTGATTTCGACTTTTCAACAGCTTCAATAATTCAAGAGCATCAGCTGCGCTTTTCACATAACCAACACGAACACACGCTATCATATACACACATCGATAAGTATAACAAAACGTTGCAAGCATTTACAGCATTTACAATTTTATTTCACGCAAAAAAAGCTTGAGGTAATTTTTCACGCGCTCGATTATTTGTTTGCACTCTCTTTAAGCCCCGCAACCGGCGCACACGCACACACACACACAATAAAGAAACGTGCTTAACGATCGCAGACGAGAACTCCACACACACACAAACACGGACGGATGGGGGGCCTGGCGAAAATTATACAGCATGCAGACGAGTCAACTGTTGCGGCCAAACTGAAAATTCTACGCGGCCGCCTGCTGCTCTGGCGGCAAAAGCGAAACATGGCAAATTGCGAACAGCAAAAGAGCATAAGATAAAAAGAGTGCGAGTTTGAGCGCGAGAGAGCAGCGGTATAGCAGCTGTTGCTCGCGGCTCTTAGCGATAATACATAACACACACATACATGTGTATTTACATACATTATCGGCAGCAAATTATGCTGGCCAGGCAGCAACGTCAACGTCGACGTTGACGCTAATGAGAGGCGACCCCCAAAGCTTTAAGCCGGCTGCAGCAGATCCACACGTGTGCCGCACTTTTTGTATTCTGTCTGCCTGCCTTTGTATGTGACATTTGTTGTGCGTGCATGTGTTTGTGTGCGTGTGCGTTAAGCTTCATTTGGCATACTTTTACGTAATGTGAGTGGAAAGAGAACCAACTATTGAGCGCAGCTCAACTGACGCTTTTGCTGTGTGGGTTGAGCACCCCTCTCACGCCGATTGCTCTCATTTGCTTGTGTGCTGCGATCATGATTTGACAGCGCGTCGTCTGTCTTAAGCAGCTGTTTGCTATTTGTAGAAAAAGAAGAAATAGAAGATGAAAGTGAGGCCAGCTGTGAAACACTCAAAGCTTTTTATCATAGCTTGTGAGCTTTATCTGCAGAAGTTTGGCGCACTTATACACAGATTCGTGAGCAAACTGTGTGAATTAACTAATAATCAACACTTTTGTAAGGGTAGAGTGGCAATTAAAATCATTTGACTCACAGTCAGCGGGCGGCATAACTAATAACAAATTAATTTATCCAGCAATTGGATGCTGCATTTAAAATGTTTATTTAATTAATGCAGATAATTGGGGACATTTAGAGAGAGTGAGAGGCAAATACAACATAGTGCGACATAGAAGATAGAGGAAACATATGAAGAGAGAGCAAGTGAGTGTGTGGGAGAGCGAAGAGAGCAACTAAGCCAGTTAGCCGGCAATGCAAATCAATCAATCGGTCAGCGACTGCGACGGCGACGTCGACTGCAGCACTTTTTCGCACGCTCGTTATAAGCAACAACAAATAATCAGTGCATTAAGCGGGGTGAACTTTTGTATACCCTGTAAATGTGAAAATGCGTAATTTTATATAATTTACACAGCTTCCCAGGTTACTATTATTGTAAAACTTGCGTTTATTTCACACTAAATTTCAACAAATTTTGAGCTTCATTAATGGGGGTTACACGCCTATACACTACCTATAACAATCATTAACTGATATGATATATGATCGGTATAGTTCCCTATAGAATTTATTGTCTCATCTCTCGCAAGAGCAGGGCCTCTTTGGATTATCAATACAACCGGCAGGCGTTGGTGTTTGAAAGCCACCCGCGAGGAGTGGACCATGGCTTTCGTCATAGATGACATAAAAGAAGGGATGATCCGCAAAAAAATTGACGGGCGGGGGCGGATTTCGTGGTTTGCCCCTGACCATCTGTATAACCGGTTCGCCCAAGGGCTCCACCTCGTTGCCCTCTTCGTCGAACTCGATGCAGGCTTTGTGGAGAATTTTAGAGATTTTAAGCACTTGATTCGTTTCCAACATTTTGCCGAGTTCGGCTTTGTCAATGAAAACCCTTTTCACTTCTAATTCCATTAAAAGGGGTGTCAACTCCTGTTCGAATTCCGTCGAAAATTTTGGCAACTTTATATTAACTCGTCTTAGGTTGAGCATTGCAATAATATGCTGCAGAGGTTTTCTGGATAATATTCCCAATAGATTCTCGAGACCCACTTTAAGGTTGGGCAAAATTATAAGCATTTGTAGGTCTGTATTTCTAAAGGTTAAACGCAGAACTTTCGCATCGAGGTCCTTCAATTCCGCGTAGTAGTATTCATGAAAAACATTCATCATATTCACTTTGACTTTGTTCTGGTCATCCATGTGGAAAAATTCTCTGCGTGTCGCCCTCGGCTCGAATCGTATACTCCACTCGGCCTTGAAGTGGGCCGCACTGACGAGAACCATGCGGGTGCTTTCGTCAAGGATCTCCGGACTGACCTCATCCTTGATCAGATGATTCATCTTGGTCTCAACCCACTCGTTTATGGTGTTTGCAGCATCTATGTTCTCAGAGAAATCAATAATCCCGGGCTCCGAATAGAATTTTTCAGTCAGTATATTGTGAAACTCCTCACGTATCTCATAGTTGTGCATTAGGTACATTTTGTAGGCCATGTGCAGCACGTTGGACTCCTGATAGGAGCTTAAAGTATTATAAAAATCCTCGGCTATCTCCGTCTCATGTCTAGAGGTAAACCCAACTTCACTATCTAACTCCTGGGCAGTTGTAGTCCCTTCCTCAGCGCCCATGCGCACCATTCCCAGGCAGGTGTGTATGGCGAGAGGTGAGCATATGAGATTCTTACCGGGATTGACGATAAACAATTTATTGAAAAGATTACTTGAGAAGGCGCTTAAAACACTAAAGAAAGTTCTGGTTCCATCATCTTCGTCCATATTCAATTAGATAATCATTAATAGGTCGTGTAACCCTCTAACAGCTAATTATAATAACTAATATTTTATTGGAATAAAACACAGACTATACATCTGACAAATTTAAAAATTCGAAATCCTATGTCAAAAACCTGATTTATACACCCTACAAAGCAAGGAAAAACAACGATGTATTTCTTAAGGTATCTTGAAGACCTTATTAATAACAGGAGGTAAACCCTTTAAAGCTATTCAAATTCAGACTCTCAGGACTGGGATTCCCTTTGAAGCCTATAGGTTATATTTGCAATTAATTTTCTTGCTAATTACTGGGTATCTACCAAGTACAGAGTATCTAATTTCTCAGCACTCTTAGATTATATTTCCAATTACTTTGCTTGCTGTTTACAGGGTATTTTACAGTCTGTCACTGTCCCGATCAGAGCCTTCAGACGGAGTACAGGGTATCTACCTGTCCAGCACTCTATCGACTAGACTTTCCTTATCACCCAAGTTTTTTTTATTGAATACAGGGTAACGCTTAGTTAAGCAGATTCTCAGCTAAAAAATTTCATTCTAATTCCCTTACCAGTAGCTTGACTTGTGCTCTGTTACCAAGTACAAGGTATCTTCTAGTCCATCACTAACGCGACCAGAACTTTTCTAGCTATTATTCTCTTGTCCCGTGCTGTTGCTGGAAAACTGCAGGCAACAGGCAAACATTTTCGCTAATTGGCAACCGCGCGGCAGGCCAAAAGAAACGGCAAAAAGTTCGCTGCCGCCAGCGGCAACTGCGACTGCGGCGTTTGTTCAATTAGAAGCGAAGCACAAGTACACAGAACGGGGGGTGAAGCAAAAGGGGAGGTACGGCAAACATAGCAGAGACTTCACTGCGTGCAGAGTGTGTGAAATTAGAGAGCAAGAAGAAGAATTAGCAGTAGTAGCGGCAGCGACAGCAGCAGAAGCAGAGCAAGCACAGCAACTGCAGCTAATTGTTTTACTCAAGTCCAACAAGTGATAAAGTTAACAAGTGTAATAATGATAATTATAAACCGAAACAACTTGGCAGTATGCGGGGGGGCAGGCGGATGGTGAGTTTCTATTGAAACAAACGCTGCACAAGTTTATGGCAAGTGCAACTGTAATTAGACAACTGGCTCCAATTGAAGTTATAAATAACGAAAGTTACAAAAATTACAAGCCCCCCACTTTCAATAAAAATCTGGGTTAACATTACCATTACAATGAGAGGGTTAAAAATTCTATACGCACACATCCCTCAAACGCACACAATTGCAAAGTTTTCGTGGTGAATTGAAAAGCTTCTAAAGACGCCCCAAATCAGTGTACGCTGCCGACGTCCATTAGCAGCCAGCCACAGCGCAGCAGGCAAGCGCCAACAACAAAAGCAGCGAGCAAGACAATGACAACAAAATAAAAGCTGCGCTCAAAATCAGACACCACACAGACACACATTTAAATCATTACAGCACACGCAAAAAAAAAAAAATCAACAACACAAGCAAAAAGAAACAAGTACGAAGCATAGTGAGCAAAAAGAAAACGACAATTACAGCAACAACAGAAGCAGCGAGGCGGCAGACAAGCATGCAAGAAAAAGTAATAAGAACACATGCAGAAGAGAACCAGAAAAACAGAACAACGAATGCGCCACATGCAACGAAACGACAACAACAAAAACCTGTACGAAAAAAGAAGAAACAGAAACAAAGGGCTGCGCACGGGAGTTGGGGGGAAGCAGCGCAGCGCCCACGGATGAAGCTTCTGCCGGCAGCGCCGCGCAGTTAAGCGCAAATCAATGACCTACGACATCAACAACAATGAGAGTAAACGCAGCGGCAGCGACAGCGACAGAGAGAGGGAGTGAGAGCGTAGCATAGTGTTGAAAAGATGGCAAATGTTGGCTGCTGATGCTGACTGAGGCCCTGGCTGTGTCATACACACACACATCCATACATATGTATGTATATATAAGGCGAACGTGCTAAAAAGTGGAGTAACAACGATAGCAACAAAACAAAAGCTCACACACACGTCTACAAATTGAAGTATGTGTTTTATGTTCGCTGCGTTCCTGCGGCTGCTGCTGCGGCTGCTGTCCTGGCATAATTGCAATAAATTTGTTTAGTATTTCTGCAGATTGCGAATTAAGCGCAAAAGGAAGTTATTGCGAGAAAAAAAAAGTTAACGCGCAGGCAACAAAAACGAGTAAAAGGGACAGGAATGCAAAGAGAGAAAAGCAATGCGACGACTGAATACGCTTACGAGCAGACAAAATATATCGATAAATGCAAAATTTAAGCACACATTTGGCAAAGCGGCGCAATGCGACGAGTGTATACTCTTACCAGAGCTAATTCGCTCCAATAAAACAAACTGCAATTTTATAGTTTTCAATGTGCATATTTAAAGTATCTCAACCACCAGCCGCCTCTTCTTCTTCATGCTGCTCCTTTAAGCTGGAGCCTGGCAACGGCCACAAATGTAAAGCAGAAACAACCTCAGCGAGTGAAATTCTTTAATTAAAATTGCTTTTTTTCTAAACATTTGAGACACAGCAACAACAAACAACGCGACCAAGCAGCGGAAGAGGCAGAGGGAGAGTTAGAAGTACAGGTAGAAGAAGAAAAAAAAACTGCAAGTGGAGCCAGCTAAGAGCTCATTAAGTCCATGTCGAGTATTAAATTCTTTTATTTATAAATGCGAGTGGTTTCTGAGTACTGCAAACGAATGCCTCCACAGAATCGTCTCACATGTATGCGTGTGCGTTCGTCTCTGTGTGTGTGTGCGTGTATGTGTGTGTGCAACGCTTATAAGGCAGAAAATTGCAACCGGAATGCATTTGTTAGCGGAACAGAACAGAGAACTATAAACAGACGGACGGACAGAAGAACAGAGCGGGACGGAGCGGGGGGCTGAAGCGAAAGAAGTGCGAGGCAATCAAGAAGCCATCAGCAAAGCAAAGAGACAAAGCTTCAAAACGTGTCTCAAGATTAAAAACAACAGCCAGCTGGCTAGCAAGAAGCAGAAGCGAATTCGCAGAAGAGGCGAGAAGAGAAGAACGAAGAGCGAAAAACTAAAATAACCAATACGGTAAAAAAAAATCATCGCTAAATTGATAAATCGACTTTTGAGGCTTATTAAAAGAACAATTTAGAAAGGCAAATGGAATGCAGCAAGAAAATCTTGAAGCCAGCATTAATGTTATGCCAAAAATGAAAATTTTTGATCAAGAACACATCTACAAAACAAATCAATGGCTTTTAAAAGTATAATTTACTATTAAACTGCCAAAAACTAACGAATTGATTATTCTTTAACAAAGATTAAAATAGTAATAATTTATAAGTAAATATAGGGTGCGATAAAATAACAGACCCGCTCCATTTTCTTCATCTATTTTAAGAAATTTTAATGATAAAAAAAATCGCTAAACTTTAGATTAGCTAAAAAAAACATTTAACGATAAAGAAGGGCCATCCTCGGCACGGCGAAGATTTAATACCCTTGCATAACGAACCTTTTCACAATGCTTTCCTTGTATCTAAGAAGGGAAAATAGTTAATGCCGAGTATGGTTAAGATATCTTTCATACAAGAACCTACATTTCGACCGATTGTTCCTATGGCAGCTATATGACGATATAACATTCCAATGTGGATAAGATTTTGTATAGAGCGTAGAAAACTTATAAATTGCGAGTTTTCCATAGAACAACTTAAGTATTGATTGATAGTTCCTATGGGAGCTATATAGTATATAGTGGTCCGATGTTGACAGGATTTTCAATATACATATATGGCAAGCATAGCACGAATATAACTAATATCTTGAACCTACTTTCGACCAATCGTTCCTAAAGCAGCTATATGATAAAGTGGTCCGATCCAGCCGGTTCCGAAATAAAAGAGACTATTTTCCCATAGAAATAGAAAGACGGACGGACTTAGCTATAGCTATATGGACTCGGCTGTTGATACTGATCAAGAATATACATATATACTTGGGGTCAGAGATGTCTCCTTCTATGTGTTACACATTTCGAGACAAAATTAAAATACCCTCTGCAAGGGTATAAAAATAGTAATAATATTATAGACCTATAAATAGGGACTCATGCTCTGTGTCTATTTAAAGGATTTTTCAGGGTATAAAATAATCGTTAACAAACTTTTCATTGGCTCAAATAAACATAAGAAAATCAGGATTTTAGCCACTTTTAATAAAGCTTATCAAGTTAAAGCCCATAGCTAAAGCTAATAATATCCCAGTTTGTATGCGAAATGCTTTCCCCACTCCCCCTACGAACAAAAACTTAACACTCTCTCAAATGCTCCTAAGAAAAACCGTTAACAAGTATTGCACAATAATCCTTAAGATTTTCTTCCTGCCCCATCCTGCTTCTAGCCCAAAGACAATAAATTCGTGTGTGTGTGTGTGTGAAAAACCTTTCATTCGGCACGCACACAACGGAAAATGTATTTCAAACATGGGAAATTTGTAAGGAAAATCGGAAAAACCGAGCAATAACAATCATCAATTTTATGATATGTCTATGAGGCAAAACTTGAAAGGGCCGCAACCGAAGAAAAAAAATATATATAAATTCAGAAATGAAAAACAAGTTGGAGAAAAAGGCAACAACTTTGCAATTTACAGCTACAACATTTTTGGGGTGAGCTTTTCTTTCAGGGAACGGGGCAGGGTATAGCGGGGAAGGGGATGGGGAGTGTATACAACTAGCCATAAAAGCCAACGAAATTATTGATTAACCAAACACTCATGAACAAATTTTACGATACGAGCCCGAAATGGCCCGAAACTAAAAGTGCAACTAACATAAAAGTAAACTGTGCAAATCTTTTTTCTCCGCAGACAAAAAGAAAAGTTGCTGAAAAAGTTGGCTACAAAAAAAGATGGGAAAAACTCTTAAGTCCAAATATTGAATTGTCCATAAGATACTTTGCTCAAGGCTTGAGGCTTAGGTTTAGCCATTGGCTGCGTTAAGTCTTCAAGTACTTGAGATTATAATATCTCGCCGTGTATTGCCCGGCCTTGCCTGAGGAACGTTTTGTGCTAAAAAATTAAGATATTACCTTTCCATTGAAATCTACCCATGTTGCTTTCCGCTCATGTTAGTGAGAATCTTGAAGCTGAAGAATAAACTTTCGTTTATCAAACCTTTGACCCGCATTTGCCAAAGCGGACAAAACTTAAAACTTAGCCCAAAAAATCTTTGAATCGCATTTATCACCAAAGAAGCTTGGATTCTGCGAAATGTGTAAAACACGCTCAAATGATTTTTCATCTAGATGCTGGAAAATGAATTTGAGTGCGAAACGTCATCCACCAAATCTTTGACCCCCATTTTCACCAAGGGGAATGGATTTTTCGAAAAGTGCGCAACATTCGTCAGATGAATTTTGACAAAGATCTTTGAAAATGAGTTTGAGGCCGATCGGATGGTAAACTAAAAAGTTTCATTCAAACGTTTTTCGGGAGTATTCCACGCATGCGGGTGGAATTCCCCAAAACCCCTTCATAAAAAGAGGTAACTATAGTGAAAATTGCAGCTTCCTAGCTCTTACGGTTTGGGCTGTGCGTTGATCATCAATCAGTCAGTCAATGAATCAGTCAGTCAGTCAGTTAGTCAATTGGTCAATCAGTTAGTTAGTCTTTCAGTCTGTCAATCAGAGTCATTCTATCAGTCAGTCATTCACTTATTTAGTCAATCAATCAGAGTCAGTCAGTTAGTCAATCAATCAGACAGTCAGTCAATCAGTCAGTCGGTCAATCAGTCAGTTAGTCAGTCAGTAAGTCAGACAGTAAATGGGTCTGTCAGTCAATCACTCTATCAATCAGTCAGTCAGTCAATCAGACAATCAGTCAGAACAAACAGTTTTATACAGTTTTATTGAAAAGTGAGGGCAGAGTTAAAACAGTGTCGAGTTATATTTGTTGACGGTTGCCCCCAATGTCAACAAAAACGAGACAATGACATTTATAGAGAACCAGCCCGTTGTGCGATAACAAATATTATCTAATATGAATATCGAACAGAAAAATATACTTAACGCTAAAAAAACTGAATATTGGGGCCTTATCACAACAATGCATTTGCTCAGATTTCAACAGGAATTGGAAAAAAATAAATAATTCTAAAGAAATTTGAGGAATATTTGCAAATGATTTTTGTTTTTTACGAAATCCAGTTTTATTAAACAAAAGCAAATGCTTTTGGCAGCGGGTCGTTTTCCCCTAAATAACATTCGATTTTACAGTGTTCGTTAGTCCCACAATTTGTTAAATATGGTTTAGCGAAAGTTAGGTTAGGTCTAGCTGTCAGGCCAAAAGAAATAACTTGAACTTTGAGGATTCGAACCAGTTCCTTGCTAGGAAAACTGGGCTCAAATATGAAGCAAATTTTGTTTTATCTGTGCCCATGTATCATATATTTAACACATAAATGAGCCAAATGTTAGCCATAGCTAACACATTTGAATCATCATCAATCAAAATTGATGATATCAACGGAAGTGGAAAAACAAATCATATTGATTAGCTTCAATTGGAAGCTTATCTAAGCGCTTGTTGTGTTGAGCCTAGATACATGTGTGTGCATATAAACAATAAAGTGGTCAATCTTCTTTGCTATGCTTTTATCTTTTGACAATTTGAACCGGCGACCTCACCCTTCAGGGTGCGACGCTTAAGCAACTCAGTCAGACAGACTTGTGACGTCACATTTGCTGAGTTCTTTTCGTAAAATATTTCTGAGTTTTTTTCATAGAAACTTTGACCAACATTTCCATCCATATATATTCATATCCATATATATATATATATATATATATATGATATATATATGTATATGTATTCGCCCGATTCGTGTACTCACCGCTGCATTCCGATTGGCGGCGGCGACGGCTGCTGCCGCCGAGTTGTTCATATATTGGTTCTGCGGCGGCATCAGAGCTGCGCCCATGGCCGCAGCGGCGGCGGCGGCGGCAGCGGCAGCGGCAGCAGCATGCTGCTGCCCGCCCATATAGACGAAATCCTGCGGTCCGCCGGGCGCCGGACCCAGCTGCGGGGGCGGCGGCGGCTTCGGCATGCCGCCGCCATTCATGCCCGGATGCAGTGCGCTGCCGCCATGATGATCGTACATGCTGCCGCCGGCAGACGACTGGGCGTAGGGCGGCATATGGCCCATGGTGGCGCCGGCGGCGACGGCAGCGGCCACCTGGTTGTTCATCACATGGCTGAGCAGATTCGAGTTGTATTGATGCTGGCCGAGATGTGCCTGGCCGGGTTGTTGGCCCTGTTGTTGTTGCTGCTGCTGCTGTTGCTGTTGTTGCTGCTGCTGTTGTTGTTGTATTTGCTGGCCGGGATGCGGCTGACCCAGGCCGCCTAGACCATTGCCATTGCCCAGCCCATTGCCGCCGCCCATCAGATGATGTTGTTGTTGCTGTTGCTGTTGCTGCTGTTGTTGTTGTTGTTGTTGTTGTTGTTGTTGTTGTTGCTGTTGGGCAGCAACTGCGGCGGCCGCCTGCGACATCATGTGATTGTGCTTGGCCACGGCGGCCGCCTGTTGCATGGCCGCCATATTGGCAGCTGCGGCCGCCATCGATGGATGATGCAGTCCGCCCCCGTTGGTGCCGCTGCCGGCGCCCATGCCGCTCATACCGCTGCCGGCGCCCATGCCAATGGTGCCAATGGCACCGGGGCCGCCGTTGCTGCCACCGGGCGCGGCATTCGCCGGATTCATCGGCGGATTGTATTTCCATTTATCCGGATTCTGAAAGTGACATTAAGATATAAATATATAAATATAAGAAAATCGTTTATCCTTGATATGACTAAAAATGTCGTTTGCACGTTGCCAAGTTGGAAGCTTGCTGTTTATGCAACCTTTTGACAGCGCCTGGAACTGAACTACCCCTTTAACAACCCCCCCCTCCCCCCTCCCTTCCCTCACCATCCCCAACAACGTCACAAGTTGGCCTTACTGAGCTACAAATTCACAGCTCGCACTTCTCTTGCATTTATTTGGCATTTGCCATGGAAAAAATAACATAACGGAAGCCAAAGTGGCAGAAAACGAGGCATTCGCGACTTGTAGATACCCTATACGATACGCAGAGTATATAACTTCAATAGGGTTGAAATAAAGACTAACAAATGAACAAATTTAGCTTTATTTCAGCACTTTTCTAGCTGCATTTGGCTATAATCTGAAAACAGTTGAAGTTTTTGCCTGATTTAGCTTCTTTTTTTTTGTCATCTAAATTATCATAAAGCTAAACTAGCTTCTTTTTTTTGCAACTTTCGATCTCGGAATCAGCTACTTTTTGAATATATTTTGAATATATTTTCAATATAAAGAAAACCAAAGAAAATTTCAAATTATTTTTCCAAGTTTTAAATTGCTTAATGCCCATTTTATGTAAAAAGTGAAAACTGTTAAAAGTAGGACTCAAAATACAATTGATTTCCATTAGCATCTAAAATTAGTCAATTACTCACAAAATTCTACAATTTCTCTAATAAAATGTTTGTTTATATCAGCTAAATTAATGATGATTTTTTAAAGTTAGCTTGACAAACTTTTCCTGAATAATTTACTCAAATTTCGGCCGTCAATCTGCAATAATTCTGCCCCCAAAGCAAATATCAATTATAATTCTAAACATAAGGCACTTTAAACTTATACACCCGCTTCCCACTTTTGGCTACAGGGTATATTCAGCAAAGAGGCTGCAAGGAAAGCAAACAAAATCTAAAAAAAACGAAGGCTCCAGGCAGCGGAAGCTGCTGCAGAAAAAAAATGCGATGAAGAATGGGCGCACAGCAAAATATTCTTTAAACTGCTAAAAAAAAAAACAAAAAAAAAAAAGGCAAACCAAAAATCTGAAATTCTGAATTGAAAATGCAGAAAATGTGGGAACCGTTGGCCTTAAAAATGTTTCAAATGAAAACAAAATTGTTGCAAGCAACAAAAATTTAAAAATTTTAACTTGGTTTACCGGGCCTTAAATCTCGTTAAAAGTAACATGAAATTCAATTTATTTTCATTTAAATTTTGAAGTCTGAAAAACGTAAACTTATTTTTAGCCAGAGACAATATTATCTCTTTATAATATATTTTACATTTTAAACTTCTTGACATACTTGTTAGATTTTCTGCAAATTCTTTATAGCAAAATTCCACTGTGAACATTACTTACATTTTTTGCTAATGTGAAATATGTTATATTGCCTGTACGTTTTCCCATAAGAAACCACATTTTTCACATTTGCAAAAAAAATGTTAGATTTGGCCCCGATGTTATGAAAAATATAAAATTATCATAACCATAAACAGCTGATAAAGCAACGAAGGCAAGCCCAGGATTAACTAATATTTTTTACATTTAAAGATGGCCAAATCCCGCAAAGAGTCCATTAAATGAAGCCCCTGTTTGACCTTTAGAAGAAAAACTTTGCGGCGCTTAGGTAAATCAAATCAAACCGATCAGCTATTTATTAAAAGAAGCGTTACTTTGGTACTTTACTACATTCAAATTTTACCAACAACCGACACTTGCTAATGGAATTGCAGAATGTAAAGTTTGAGCATACTGATATCAGGCTATAAAACATCTAAATGCGAAAAACAAAAAACCTTATTTTTTTGTAAATATCTGCAAGTTTTATGTCTCAAACTTTTTTCCTATTTAAAAAAAAAGGATGCCTAACCTGAAATGATTTCATTTTTGGTTACTACTAAGGAAACCTTTTTTTTTGCTTTGAGAATAGTGTGAATAACGGCCGAGGCTCTCTGTTTGCGCAAATTAATCGATAACTTTTTGACAAGCCTATGCAACACTGGCGCTCAGCTGCTTCGGAGACAGCTTAAATGTATATGCATATTTATTATACACATAATTAAGACATTTTAGTGACCAAAACAAGAAGACGACAGAGAGCAAACCATGCCCCCCTCCCCCTAACCCTACTCCATGCAACTGTCCTTTGGCTTTGCTTTTGGTTTTGGAGTGCAAGCTGGCGCAGAGCCAAATCTGACATGTTTGTACACGCCTATACATTCCTATATATGTATGTATACACATACATACACAAATACATACATATGTATTTACTTCTTTCTGTTTATATACTCACATCGATGCCGTGCTCGTCGCCGCATGCCCAACGCGTCTGCTGCTGCTTTTGGGCAAAGTGCGCCGCATATTCGGCGGCTGCGGCGTCTTGCAAGTTGGAGCCAACGGGACCGACGCCGACGCCAGCGCCGCCACCGGGCGAGGGGCGCTGCTGAAAAACGAAGCCAACGGCAGCAGCGGCTGCCGCAGCGCTCGCTGCGTCCACGTCCTGCGAATTGGAGCCGCGTGTGCCGCCTACGACGATGGCGTCGCTGCCAACGCCGACGCCGCCGCGTCCGTTGCGATCATCATTGCCGCCCAGAAACTTCATGTGTTGTAACTGTTGTTGTTGCTGCTGGTGGTGGTGCTGCTGCTGCTGTTGTTGTTGTTGTTGCAGATGCTGAAAGTATGGTGAGGGCAGCGGCGGCAGTTGGGGCTGCCCGTAATGCTGCTGCTGTTGATGCTGCTGCTGCTGTTGATGATACGGAACCTGCTGCTGCTGCGGCTGGAGATGATGCTGCGGCGATGGCGACGTGGTGGGCACTACCGTCGATATCGAGATTGTGGGCGCGCTTAACAGCTCAATTTTGGCGGCTGTTTGCTGCACGCTCAGCTGACGACTTGGCGCGTATTGCAAAAACAAACAAAAACCGAATAAAATTTAAAAAACAAAAAAAAACGTACAAAAAATTTGACGGAACGAGAACAACAGTTTAAAAGCAACTGGACGACGTTTCGTTGCGGCTACAATTTATAAAAAAAATTGCAAACACGTCGCGTGCACAGTGGGGCGAGAGCTATGCAAATGACACATTAATGGGGTACCGTAAATTCAATTTCTCGTGTTTTGTTGTTGTTGTTGTTTTATCGTCGTTGTTGTTGTTGTTTTATACATGCATAGAAACCACACTTTGATCTTTCTTAATATTTAATATTAATTTACAGTGATTTTAGATATTTAATTACATTTATCGTTTGTATTTGTTTACACTCGAAAAAAAACTTGCACGTTTGGTTTGGTTTTTTTTTTTACAAAAATGTACACTATTTAACACAAATTATGAATAATACTTTACACAGTGGTACCAAACAAATGAACTTTTTTCTTTGCAATGCATTCAATAAATACGTATGAGAACTGGTTAAACAATTACAAATTTCATATATATTATTTTTTACAGATCGATTGAAAATTTGTTGTTGTTGTTGTTGATGTTATGTTTGCAGTTGTTGTTGTTGTTGGGGTTGTTGTTTTGAATTATAATTAGGATGATTTTAATTTACACGGCGTTTTAATGATGAAAATATACACAAACTGCAAAGAGAAAGAATATAGGAGAGTATTATTACATAATTTATAATTAAGCAATTCGATTAAACATCGATAATTCTGCATATTATCGATATATTCAATTCAATACATTTTCAATCAGATAGGAACCACTGTGCCTACTTTGAGCTGGTCATGGTAGAGAAACCAAG
The DNA here is from genome assembly GCA_035045725.1 of Drosophila ezoana. NCBI lineage: Eukaryota > Metazoa > Arthropoda > Insecta > Diptera > Drosophilidae > Drosophila > Drosophila ezoana. The sequence continues at coordinate 2,036,599 of JAWNOU010000207.1, forward strand.
ATAACGTAAGGGAAGGAAGGGGCAGACAGATAACCAGCTCAAGAATATGTTTAACAAAAGCTTCAAAATTATAAATGAGCCTCTGCCGCGTTACGAAAACAATAACAAAGCAGAAAACGTGCAAGACGAAGAAGAAGCAGAACCTTAAGCCGAATATCGGCAGCAATTGCAAAGAACAACGCGACGGCGACGGCGGCGACGCTGAATCATGCGCCGCGAAAAGTACGAAAAAGAAAACGACAGCAGCCGAAGGGGGCAGGCTAAAGGAAAAACACATAAATTAACATATACACACAGCAAGAAGAAGAAGAAGAACAACAACAACAACAGAACGACGAAGACGAAGTGAATGGCGGCCGGCAACAGCGGCCGCAACGTTTTGAGGTTAAGTTACAAAATATGTAAGCAATCGGCCCGTCCGTCGTCTGTTTCTCTGTTGTTTATATGCGCGCGAGCAGGCGAATCCAGCGACAGTTTGCCCACACCCTATCCCCCTCCCAACAACAGCCAAAGAGAGCACCCAAAGCAGAGGCAAAAGACAAGTGCAGCGTGCGAAACCGCATCGCCCAGCGGGGGCCTCACTCACACTCACACGCACACACACGCAGTCGATACAAAAACAAACATAAAGATAAACGCCAAAAAGAGACATGTGAAAAACAAAAGCACGAGAACAAACAGCATAAAAAGGAGCCCGAAGCGAGCGATGCGCAAAGCAACTAAAAGGGGGGTGTGGCAAGCGCAGCCGTGAATATTTATCAAATACGTAAGAATGTACAAAATACAAAAAACAAAGTAGTTTAATTAATTAAAATGCGTACTTAACAAAATTTCATAGTCAATTTGTTTATTTATGCGTCGGCTGCGGCGACAGCGTCGCTCCTATTGGCAAAATTATTGTATACAAATGCAGGGGACACGGCGAGAGAACAAAAACAAGAGCGCAAACGTGCAGTACAAGAGCGTAAGCGAAATAAAATATTTTAAACACTGCCGTGCAAATGTTAAGAAGAAGCAAATGGCTGCCGCTGACAAGGAAGAAAATGAAACAAGGCACGGGCGGATAATGGACGAACGGACAGACAGACGACGACAACGACAAACTCACTCACACACACACACACGGCCGCATGCACGCACACAAACAAGAACGTTCTGGGCATTTTGCGAGCCAATCGGAAAAATAATTTTTTTTTACAGGCAGTTTAAAAAAAAAAAATATAGCGCAAAACCAAAGGGAAACACACGCATAAAAGGAAGCATTTAATTGATTTTTACCTTTTATTTTAAGCAGCGACTCACGCGACTAGCGTGCTCGCACAGAAACTTACAATTATTTCTTTTTTGTGTTTTTTTTTGCGACTATTTATACATGTTTATATATATGTGCACATATATATAAATCGGACGTGTGCGTACAAATATGCGTGTGTTTGTGCAGCCGATGCTCGTCTGGATTTACATTTGTATATAAGACACACACACATGCGTATATACACATGTGTTTGTATATATAACAAATTTTTGCAGCCGCCGCCGCAGTCGCAGCAAAAAGGAAACGACGATGACAATGTAAAAAAGAGGCAGGCGAGCAAAAGTGTCTCGAAACGAAAAATTGAATATGTACAGAATTGAATATTTCTATATAGTATAGTATTCTGTTTTTTTCGGCACTTACACATGCACTTAATGACTTGGTAAACACGCGCGAAATGCCCTCAGCTTGCTTATCTTATTTGTTTTGCGTGGTTTTTGTGTTTAATTTAAATTATTTAAATTACAATTATTTACACAGGATGAAGAAGAATACGGCTAAGAATTCTTCGACGTCGTCGTCGCGAGAACGATAATAAAGCGAATGCGAATGCAAAGACACAGCGCCAGCGTCGAAAACACACAAAACCAGCAGGAGATTGCGCTCAGAGCGACAGACATGAAGAGAGAACGCGGCAGAGAGAGCATGTGCCGCAAAAAGTGTGACCAAATTTGGTCAATGCTGAAAATGGCAAAACATATTCTATTAACAAGAATATTAGCAGCTTAACAGAGACTGCAGCTGCAATACTGTTAATATATATAACAAAAAAAAATAGATTGCTGCTTTAAATTTTCTCCATATGAGCGGCCGATAGCTAAAGCAAACGATAGGCAAGACTGCATGCGCGCACTATATATTTTTCGTCAAATGATTCAAATATTTAAAGCGCGCGCTGCCGCACGCATCCCGATAAACAGAGACGAGGTAGCAACAACAACAGCAATGGAACAGCTGCTCGAGTACAAGTGCACAATGCCTGCAGGGTTGCCACAATTTGGCAAATTTGCGAAATTAAATTTAGCTAAATTTATCAATAAAAATTGGCACATGTAATTCAAATGAAAAACTTATTTCAAGCATCAACAGTCGAAGTTAATTAATAGATGCGTAATTTGCAAAAATCTCAAATCAAACACGCACACACACACACACGTATTTGCGTGCACACGCGCCTATTTGTAAATTAATTACATTTGTTATGCTTGTGCAATTTTAATAGATTCATTAAAGCATGTTTACATAAAATAAACATTTAAATCGATTTGGAGCCCGTATAAAATTTGATTAGGTGCAAATACACACACACACACACACACACACATTAACACACACATACACAAAATGCTGCAGCCGCCGTTTGCGTGTGTATTTGTTTTGTTTTTGTTAGCGGCATTTTTTTTATCAATTCTGCGGCATTTTGTCTGCTGCTCGTGCTTTAAAACAAAACAAACATTGAGCGGAAATATGTGCATGCATTTTGAAAACTCTTTGATTATCTTATGCTAGCCTTTTCGTGCTTTTTCTTTTCTTTGGCTTGTTTGCAAATTAACGCAAAACCAAATATGGGAAGCCGCACGCCGAGGCAGCCAGAATGTTTTGCATTTTGCACGCGCACGACTATAACACACTGTGCCAAAGTAACTTAATAATTGTTACATTTGATATCTGTGTCTCGCGTAGGTATTAAGTATTATTCACCTTAGATTATTTGAAAAATTTACATATGTATGTATTACAAACACGCTGTTCTTACAAACGATTTACACTGACTACAAATTTGTAGTCGATAGACAAGCTGTATCGATTTCTCAAATGCGATAGATTCTTATAGCATTTGTTATTAGCGGCTTTCCTGCAACCTCTCCAGCTGTTTTAACAGCTATGCAAATCTATCGACATCTTATGTTAACCAATACTCGATAAATGCCGCGACTGTTAAGTGCAAAGCGCGATGCTATCAAAATAATTGGCATGGCGGCCCTTAGAAAAACGTTATATTTAAAATAAAAAATGGATATGTTTCCATCTATTAGTTTATTTTTATATATTGAATAAAATTAATGATCTGCACTTGTGTTCGCACAAGCCACTACAATTATATTTAATGTATTTCTATTATGTATTTTAAGCCAAAATGAAACAAAATTTGAAAAACAATTTTATAGAATAATGGAATAAGATGAAATATTTTCGTTTTTTGGAATTACATATAAGTCTGAGGGTGCGGTGGAGTGGGGAGGAGGGGGGGGATGAATTTAACATAAAAAACAAACATGATAAATTGTTTTTTTTTTTGTGGGAGAAAAGTTGATTGATTTTGATGGAATCGCTAACTAGAGTACTCCAGTCGTGGTTAATGGGCACAAGGTTGTCTGTTCTTGGGGTTTCCTCTTGCTATTTGCTCGGTTTAGATGTCCAATTGAATGTGTTGTTGCTTAAATACTACTAAAATTAGGCGCCAGCCCAGGATGGCTCATCGGAGATGCACTCAACGGAACCCTCATTGTCATTGGCGGTATCTCCATCGCCGTTCTCTGGCGAATCGGATTCCTTGCGCTCCAATTTCGATTCCTTGCTGCTTGTCTGCTGCTTGGTGGCTGCTGCTGGCTCATCGGATTCATCATCGCCGCCGTTGTCATCGGCTCCGTCGTTGTCGTCGTCGGCATCGCCGCTTAGACTGTCGCCGCCGTTCAGATCCGTTGATTTGGCCGACTTTGGGCGTCCGCGTTTGCCCGATGCAGGTCGTCCACGCTTCTTGGGCACATTGCCGTTGGACTCATCGCCAGCCAAATCGCCGGCCGAGTCCTGATCGTCGCCATCGTCATCCGCCTGATTGGTGGGCGATTTCTGGAACTTGGGCCGACCGCGCGGTTTGCCCGATGAGCTCTGATTGCCCGCCAATGCGGGTCGTCCGCGTTTCTTTGGCGTGGTCGTAGCCGCAGCCACTGCCGTCGATTCCTCGGCCTCAACAGATTCCACCTCATCCTCATCGGAATCATCGTCCGGCTGCTGTGACTGGTCATCGTCGTCATCGCCAGCGGACTTGACGAGTGCGGCCTGGGCCTTTGGGCGTCCACGTGGTCGTCCAGATGGCACATACGCGGCCGGCCTGTTCGACAATGGCGGGCGTCCACGTTTCTTGGGCACAGTGGGTGCATCATCACTATTCGATTCGGCGGCAGCGGCTGACGCGGAACGCTTTCCGCCAGCAGCCGATGCATTCTTCTTGGGGCGTCCGGGACCGCGTCCGGTGCGCACAATGTTCAAGTTGACGGCCCCAGTGGGTGGACGACCCACTGGACGTGGCTCCTCATCGTCATCATCGTATTCTGTGTGAGAGTACAAAGGGAATTTATATATATATATAGAAATTTGCAGTTCATCATATCCAGTGCACACTGTACTAGCCAAACTGACCATCTTCATCTTCGCTGGGCTTATGCTTTTGGGGTCGTCCCAGCTTGCGGCGCTTGGAGGCCGAAGATGGCGACTTTTGGTGCTTCACCGGCGGCTTCTCATCGGCCGAGGAATCCAGGTCGTCGTCATCGTTGCCGCTGTTCTCCTGCACCTGTACAGGTGCACCAATTTTGCGTGGACGACCGCGTCCCTTGACCTTTAGTGGCGGCATGGCCAGATCGCCATTAGCCTCGCCCAGCTCGTCCTGGTCGAGATCCTCGTTATCGCTGTTTTGCGCAGCGGCAGCCAGCTTTGGCGGCCTGCCACGCCCACTGCCCTTGACCTTAGGCGGACGACCGCGCTTTTTGGGTATTGTTGGAATGTTGCTATCGCCGGGACTGCCCGGCGCCGCAGCCGCAGCGCCCGTCGCCAGCTTTGGCGGGCGTCCGCGCTTTTTGGCCACCGCAATATCCTCCATTTTTTCCGTTCCTTTTTTTTTTTATGCGCGCGCTTTTTCCGAAAGCTGCGTCGTCGGCTTCAGATCTGGATCTGGGATGCACACACACACACACTGAAGTCTTGCCTCAAATAATTTGTGCGTACTTCGTATTCGCCGTTTCGGTGTTCCCTTTTGCGCTTGCCTTCTTATTTTTGTGTGTGCTCAACTTGCGATTTGCGCTGCGTCAAAATACAAAAAAAAATATATAAAATTTATTTCGGAATGCAAAATATATTTATTAATGCGCACTAAACGTTGCTTGGCACGTGCATTATTTTGTTCACAAATACGCATAAATTCTGCATTTTTTTTCACACAATTTAATTACTTTTTGCAAATGGCAGGCACGCTCAGTAAATCCCTCCGAAAATGAAAATCGGCTACGGCGTCTTTTTCCTACTCACTATCTGTACCTTATTCGTCGCAGCGTTGAGGCACGGTTTATCGATAGGCACACGCACACACACTGACACACACACACTGACATAGACACTGATATCGGCTGAGAAAAAGCTGGTTAAACTTTTATATTTTTTTTTGTATTGTAAATTTAAAAACGTTGCTCGCGCTGCGCTGAATTTACTTTTGTTAAAAGCCACAGCCCTTAATACGGAACGTTAGGAAAGCAAGGCAGAATTGATTTCGAATTTTATGCCGGCCGGCACAACTAAATATTAACGCAGTTGGCGTTGCCAACTAGTTTGGCGTTTGTTATCGATTGTTTCCAAAAAGCAGCGCGCGCGCTTCTTTTTGATTTAAATTCATTGTGAATCGAATAAACACAATTTGAATACAACGCCATGACAACGCAAAGCAAGAAGTTTCTAGAAAGTGGTCGAACTGAAAATGGGCTTAGGCAGCAGGAAATATCTCCGACCCCATTAGGTACATACATATATATATGTATATTTTCATCAGGATAGCGTTAAGTCTTGTCGCGTTTCCATAACATCAATGCAAATTTTGATGTTTGGTTATTTTGACAATTATAATATCTAGATACGCCAAACTTGTGGGTTCTCTAGATTTTATAATTGTACACTGATTTGAAATACATCACTTTTTAGATACATCCCAAAAAACTAGCAACTTCTACCTATAGAATACTCGGTGTAGGGTATTCCCTAGTCGGCTACGCCCAAGATTCCAGTCATTTCCATGTGAATGACCTTTCCGGCTCTAGCTTTTCATTCGCTTTTGAATATGATCTATTAGACAAAAGAAAATCTGCCTAAAAACTCTATAGTGAGTCCTTCCCAGCAAAGGAAATTCAAAGACAATTAAGTTTCTTTTTGAAAATAATAAATTAATGTTTTATTCTATAATTTGTTGCTAACTTAGGAATAGTTTAACAATTAGCTCTCTTAACTAGTGAGTGTTTGGCATAAAATGCTATATCTCAACCAAAAATCTTAATCAGTCGGAGGAACATAAAGCTATAACTAAATACTAGAAAGCTGGTGGAATGAATGCATTTAGTCGACTTCCTCCACGGTGGGTCCTTGGTAGCCACCGGCACCACCGAAGCCGCCCGCCTGTTGGCCACAGTTGGCATTGCCCTGCGGCTGTCCCTGCTGGTGGAGCTTGGTCATGATGGGGGAGCAGTGCTGGGTGAGCTCCTTCAGTTTGTACTCGAACTCCTCCTTGTCGGCTGTGGTGTTGGCGTCGAGCCACTTGACGGTCTCGCTGCACTTGTCCAGCACGGAGGACTTGTCGCTGTCGCTCAGCTTGTCGGGACTGGCCTGCTCGACGGCCTGCTTGACGCCGAAGACGTAGCTCTCGAGGCTGTTGCGAGCCGTGATGCGCTCCCGGTGCTTCTCATCCTCGTCCGCGTAGCGCTCGGCCTCGTTCACCATGCGGTCGATCTCTGCCTGCGAGAGGCGGCCCTTGTCGTTCTTGATGGTAATGTTCTTGGCCTTGCCGGTGCTCATCTCCTTGGCCGTCACGTTCAGGATACCATTGGCGTCCATGTCGAAGGTGACCTCGATCTGGGGCACGCCGCGCGGTGCCGGCGGTATGCCAGACAAATCGAACGTGCCCAGCGAATTGTTGTGCTGCGTGAGGGCGCGCTCGCCCTCGTACACCTGAATGGAGACGCCCGGCTGGTTGTCAGAGTACGTTGAGAAGGTCTTCGTCTGCTTGCACGGGATCCGGGAGTTGCGTTCAATCAGCTTGGTCATGACGCCGCCGGCAGTCTCGATGCCCAACGAAAGGGGCGCAACGTCCACCAGGAGCACGTCCTGGATCTTGCCGCTCTGGTCGCCGCTAAGTATGGCTGCTTGGACTGCGGCGCCATAGGCCACCGCCTCGTCGGGATTGATGGAAAGGTTGAGGCTCTTGCCGCCGAAGAACTGCTGAAGCAGGCTCTGCACCTTGGGAATGCGTGTCGAGCCACCGACGAGCACAATATCGTGGATCTGCTGCTTGTCCATCTTGGCATCGTTGAGCGCCTTCTCCACTGGCGCCAGTGTGTTGCGGAACAGATCGGCGCACAGCTCCTCGAACCGGGCACGGCTCACCTTCGTGTAGAAGTCGTGGCCCTCGAACAGCGCGTCCACCTCAATGGTAGCCTCTGTGCTCGACGAGAGCGTGCGCTTGGCTCGCTCCGCCGCAGTGCGCAGGCGGCGCAGGGCGCGAGGATTGGAGCGCAGATCCTTCTTGTACTTGCGCTTGAACTCCTCCGCCAGATGGGTTACCAGTCTGTTGTCAAAGTCCTCGCCGCCCAAATGTGTGTCTCCAGCCGTTGACCGCACCTCGAACAGTGAGCCCTCGTCGATGGTTAGAATGGAGACATCAAAGGTGCCGCCGCCCAGATCGAAGATCAAAACATTGCGTTCGCCCTTCAGATTCTTGTCCAGGCCATAGGCCAGTGCCGCCGCCGTCGGCTCGTTGATGATCCTCAGCACGTTCAGGCCGGCTATGTGGCCGGCATCTTTGGTAGCCTGGCGCTGCGAGTCGTTGAAATAGGCGGGCACTGTGATGACCGCGTCTGTGATGCTCTGGCCCAGGTACGCCTCCGCCGTCTCCTTCATCTTCACCAGCACCATCGAGCTGATCTCCTCGGGAGCAAAACGCTTCTGCTCCCCCTTGAACTCGACGCCAATCTTGGGCTTGCCTCCGTCGCTGACCACCTTGAAGGGCCAGTGCTTGATGTCCTCCGCTATCTTCGGATCATCGTACCTGCGACCAATCAGACGCTTCGCATCGAATACTGTGTTCTTGGGGTTCATCGCCACCTGGTTCTTGGCCGCGTCGCCAATGAGACGCTCCGAATCTGTGAAAGCCACATAGCTGGGCGTCGTCCTATTGCCCTGGTCATTGGCAATTATCTCCACCTTGCCATGCTGATAGACACCCACGCACGAGTACGTGGTGCCCAAATCAATACCAATCGCTGGCATACTTTCTTCTGTTTTTGTGTGTTCTCCTAGATTCTTCTTCGCTCGAAATGAATCTCTTTTATTTGTTGTTGTTGTTGTGGAAATCTGTTCCTTCTTGATCTGTTGCTTTTTCTTAATTTGTTTAAACTTTACTTTTCACTTGAAATTTATTTATTCTTTAATTTAAGTTCTTTAAAATTGTTTAGTTTTTAGCTTGTTCAGCTAGTCGCTTGTTTTGGTTGTTTGGTTTGTGATGTTATCACGTCGCTTGCTTGAATTCAATTGTGGCGAAGAGAAAATTTCAGCCGTATTTATACCCGGGCGCTCTCTTTTCGAAATTTCTCGACGCTCTCTTCTCGAAACGCGTCGAACGACGCGTACATTCGATGCGTTTGCCCATAAGTGCGAGAGAGATGGAACAGCTTGTACCACGAATGCGATTCGATTTTTCTAGAGGGTTCGCTTTGTTATTGTTTTGAAGAGTGAGAGCGAGGGGACTGAGAGTAACGGTTATGTGTGTTTGACTTGACCTACAGCAACAATTGGTATTTACCTTTTTGTATTCTAGAAAATTCAAACGAACTTAGAAATTGTTGGCAGAAGTAAATAATTTTGTTATATTAATAGATGTATTTTATTTATATGCGAATGCGAATGCGAATGCTGACTTGATTGGCTATTTTTGGAACCCAATATAAATGTGTACGAATTGAAAAACTCGTTCTATGCACGTGAATGCTAATCTAGTTGTCATTTCAAGATTGTTGCTGCTTTAACGACGTGTAAACAAAAAAATAAATACACTATGGCAAATATCCCAAAATGAGCTACCTAGTTTTTACCATGTCATCTGAGCACATATTTACTTTTGTATATAGAAAACGTGTTCTGACTGAATGTTCGGGGATGACGTGCAGCCCTAAAGGGATAGGAAGCTGAAATTTTCACTATAGCTAGATGGGGTTTTCGGAATTTCCACCCACAAGTGGGGAAAATAAGAGGAGCAAATAAACGGTTGTCTAACACTAAATGTTTATCATCCGATTGTACTCAAATTCTAAGATAATTATAAAAGTTCATTTAAGACGTGTTTTACACTTTCCGCAAATCCCAAAACTATGAACAATTTTCGAGATAGCAGTTGTATATAATTTTTTCTGTACCATTCGAACAGCCCCAAGCTGATTTTTAAGGATCTTTTGTAAAATTTTAGGTAGATAACGCAAGTCCGAAATTGCAAAGGCGAAGTTTTTGGTTTAAACTCATTTTAAAAGACGTTTCCAAAAATCTTGGGTGGTAAATGGGGATCAAAGCTTATACGTTTTAAAGTCAATTTATCGGATTCAATTCAATATTTTAGGCTCATCTGTATACACAATAATGAAGAAGTGTTCAAACTTGGAAACAGAATATTCGCGACATTTTTGACCGATTCTTCCTATACAGCTATATAATATAGTAGTGTGATCTTGATCAAATTTGGCTCATATACAAAGGCATAGTTTAAAAAGTAAATGCCGCGGTTCGTCAAAATATCTTGATAACCAAAAAGTTTTACTCATAAAAAACAGCTTTTCGATGGTTCGTTCCGATAGCAAGTATATGATATTGATTTATTTATTGATGGTCGACAAAAAAGGGGTTCTTTCAAATTATTCAATATGTCAAACTATCAAAATTGAATGCTAAAAGCCTAATGATGCCCCTTTTCAAAGCTAATTTTGTCGGTAGGGCTCTTCTAAAGCCTACAGCTAAGAAGAAGGGTGTTTGTAGAAAAAAACGTTTTCTTAAGTACAAATCCTAGTTTACGTTCTTATTTAAGACTATACAATAAATAGGAAGAAAGAAAGAAGTTATTAATAAAGTAAAGAAATTTATACTTGATATATGGTGCTTTCAAAGAGATGGGGCTTTAAATATCGAAGCTATGAACATATATATTCAAGACTGCAATTCGCATAGTATGGGGTCACGAGAAGAAGAAGCGAACCCAAAAGGTAAACCTAGATACGTCCATTAATACTTAAGGTCATTAGGAGTCATCCTTTTCCAGGCCCCATCGCAAGCCCATTCGATAGCGAATTATTTAACGAATGTTAATAAATCATTTGGAAAAGGTTGATCCCAGCAAAATAATAGAGTATCTCCTAGTCCGCCTCTTCCCCTTTATCAGTAAGATTTCGGAGATTTCCATGCGGATTAGCTCATTTATATTTGACCTATTTTATAACCTTCACCAAAAATTATATAGCGAGTCCTTTCCAGCAAGGACAAATCAAAGACAATTGAGTTTCTTTATGAAAATAATAAATAAATGTTTTATTCTATAATTTGTTGCTAACTTAGGCATAGTTTAACAATTAGCTCTCTTAACTAGTGAGTGTTTGGCATAAAATTAATGGCTATATCTCAACCAAAAATCATAATCAGTCGGAGGAACATAAAGCTATAACTAAATACTAGAAAGCTGGTGGAATGAATGCATTTAGTCGACTTCCTCCACGGTGGGTCCTTGGTAGCCACCGGCACCACCGAAGCCGCCCGCCTGCTGGCCACAGTTGGCATTGCCCTGCGGCTGTCCCTGCTGGTGGAGCTTGGTCATGATGGGGGAGCAGTGCTGGGTGAGCTCCTTCAGTTTGTACTCGAACTCCTCCTTGTCGGCTGTGGTGTTGGCGTCGAGCCACTTGACGGTCTCGCTGCACTTGTCCAGCACGGAGGACTTGTCGCTGTCGCTCAGCTTGTCGGGACTGGCCTGCTCGACGGCCTGCTTGACGCCGAAGACGTAGCTCTCGAGGCTGTTGCGAGCCGTGATGCGCTCCCGGTGCTTCTCATCCTCGTCCGCGTAGCGCTCGGCCTCGTTCACCATGCGGTCGATCTCTGCCTGCGAGAGGCGGCCCTTGTCGTTCTTGATGGTAATGTTCTTGGCCTTGCCGGTGCTCATCTCCTTGGCCGTCACGTTCAGGATACCATTGGCGTCCATGTCGAAGGTGACCTCGATCTGGGGCACGCCGCGCGGTGCCGGCGGTATGCCAGACAAATCGAACGTGCCCAGCGAATTGTTGTGCTGCGTGAGGGCGCGCTCGCCCTCGTACACCTGAATGGAGACGCCCGGCTGGTTGTCAGAGTACGTTGAGAAGGTCTTCGTCTGCTTGCACGGGATCCGGGAGTTGCGTTCAATCAGCTTGGTCATGACGCCGCCGGCAGTCTCGATGCCCAACGAAAGGGGCGCAACGTCCACCAGGAGCACGTCCTGGATCTTGCCGCTCTGGTCGCCGCTAAGTATGGCTGCTTGGACTGCGGCGCCATAGGCCACCGCCTCGTCGGGATTGATGGAAAGGTTGAGGCTCTTGCCGCCGAAGAACTGCTGAAGCAGGCTCTGCACCTTGGGAATGCGTGTCGAGCCACCGACGAGCACAATATCGTGGATCTGCTGCTTGTCCATCTTGGCATCGTTGAGCGCCTTCTCCACTGGCGCCAGTGTGTTGCGGAACAGATCGGCGCACAGCTCCTCGAACCGGGCACGGCTCACCTTCGTGTAGAAGTCGTGGCCCTCGAACAGCGCGTCCACCTCAATGGTAGCCTCTGTGCTCGACGAGAGCGTGCGCTTGGCTCGCTCCGCCGCAGTGCGCAGGCGGCGCAGGGCGCGAGGATTGGAGCGCAGATCCTTCTTGTACTTGCGCTTGAACTCCTCCGCCAGATGGGTTACCAGTCTGTTGTCAAAGTCCTCGCCGCCCAAATGTGTGTCTCCAGCCGTTGACCGCACCTCGAACAGTGAGCCCTCGTCGATGGTTAGAATGGAGACATCAAAGGTGCCGCCGCCCAGATCGAAGATCAAAACATTGCGTTCGCCCTTCAGATTCTTGTCCAGGCCATAGGCCAGTGCCGCCGCCGTCGGCTCGTTGATGATCCTCAGCACGTTCAGGCCGGCTATGTGGCCGGCATCTTTGGTAGCCTGGCGCTGCGAGTCGTTGAAATAGGCGGGCACTGTGATGACCGCGTCTGTGATGCTCTGGCCCAGGTACGCCTCCGCCGTCTCCTTCATCTTCACCAGCACCATCGAGCTGATCTCCTCGGGCGCAAAACGCTTCTGCTCCCCCTTGAACTCGACGCCAATCTTGGGCTTGCCTCCGTCGCTGACCACCTTGAAGGGCCAGTGCTTGATGTCCTCCGCTATCTTCGGATCATCGTACCTGCGACCAATCAGACGCTTCGCATCGAATACTGTGTTCTTGGGGTTCATCGCCACCTGGTTCTTGGCCGCGTCGCCAATGAGACGCTCCGAATCTGTGAAAGCCACATAGCTGGGCGTCGTCCTATTGCCCTGGTCATTGGCAATTATCTCCACCTTGCCATGCTGATAGACACCCACGCACGAGTACGTGGTGCCCAAATCAATACCAATCGCTGGCATACTTCTGTTTTTGTGTGTTCTCCTAGATTCTTCGCTCAAAATGAATCTCTTTTATTTGTTGTTGTTGTTGTGGAAATCTCTTCCTTCTTGATCTGTTGCTTTTTCTTAATTTGTTTAAGCTTTACTGTTCACTTGAAATTTATTTATTCTTTAATTTAAGTTCTTTAAAATTGTTTAGTTTTTAGCTTGTTCAGCTAGTCGCTTGTTTTGGTTGTTTGGTTTGTGATGTTATCACGTCGCTTGCTTGAATTCAATTGTGGCGAAGAGAAAATTTCAGCCGTATTTATACCCGGGCGCTCTCTTTTCGAAATTTCTCGACGCTCTCTTCTCGAAACGCGTCGAACGACGCGTACATTCGATGCGTTTGCCCATAAGTGCGAGAGAGATGGAACAGCTTGTACCACGAATGCGATTCGATTTTTCTAGAGGGTTCGCTTTGTTATTGTTTTGAAGAGTGAGAGCGAGGGGACTGAGAGTAACGGTTTTGTGTGTTTGACTTGACCTACAGCAACAATTGGTATTTACCTTTTTGTATTCTAGAAAATTCAAACGAACTTAGAAATTGTTGGCAGAAGTAAATAATTTTGTTATATTGAACACATTGCTATTAATAGATGAATTTTATTTATATGCGATTGCTGACCTTGTTGGTTATTTTTGGATTTCACGATTGTAAGTCTTAATGTTCTCAAAAACTTGTTGTGTGCACGTGAATGCTAATCTAAGCGCCAATTAAAGTTAGTTTTCTGCTTATCATTTTATTAAGTTCATTGACCACTTAATATACAAATGTTTATGTGTGAGCATATGTACATACATACATATGTATGTATGTGTGTAGGCTGATCTGAATTTATTTTTGTAGTGCAAGTCTAAATAGAGAGCAACTAGATGAGCTGCATTTGGGGGCAGATATTTAGTGTATAATAGTTGGGAGTACAATGAAAACATTCATGGGCGGGCCGTAGACTGTCCGCCTATCCTCTAGGGGAGCTTTCACTATTTATTGGTATCCAAAATTAGTCAATCGATTTAGCGTTCGCCCATTTATACATACAAATGTATACTGGCAAATAAAATACTTTTATTAATAGCAAATTGTTAAAAATAAGAGACTTCTTATTTCTAAGTTTGTGTGAATTTTCTAGAATCGAAAAAGGGTAAGTAAATAACAATTGTTGCTGTAGGTCAAGTCAAACACACAAAACCGTTACTCTCAGTCCCTCTCGCTCTCACTCTTCAAAACAATAACAAGGCGAACCCTCTAGAAAAATCGAAACATATTCGTGGTACAAACTGTTCCATCTCTCTCGCACTTATGGGCAAACGCATCGAATGTACGCGTCGTTCGACGCGTTTCGAGAAGAGAGCGTCGAGAAATTTCGAAAAGAGAGCGCCCGGGTATAAATACGGCTGAAATTTTCTCTTCGCCACAATTGAATTCAAGCAAGCGACGTGATAACATCACAAACCAAACAACCAAAACAAGCGACTAGCTGAACAAGCTAAAAACTAAACAATTTTAAAGAACTTAAATTAAAGAATAAATAAATTTCAAGTGAACAGTAAAGCTTAAACAAATTAAGAAAAAGCAACAGATCAAGAAGGAAGAGATTTCCACAACAACAACAACAACAAATAAAAGAGATTCATATCGAGCGAAGAAGAATCAAGGAGAACACACAAAAACAGAAGAAAGTATGCCAGCGATTGGTATCGATTTGGGCACCACGTACTCGTGCGTGGGTGTCTATCAGCATGGCAAGGTGGAGATAATTGCCAATGACCAGGGCAATAGGACGACGCCCAGCTATGTGGCTTTCACAGATTCGGAGCGTCTCATTGGCGACGCGGCCAAGAACCAGGTGGCGATGAACCCCAAGAACACAGTATTCGATGCGAAGCGTCTGATTGGTCGCAGGTACGATGATCCGAAGATAGCGGAGGACATCAAGCACTGGCCCTTCAAGGTGGTCAGCGACGGAGGCAAGCCCAAGATTGGCGTCGAGTTCAAGGGGGAGCAGAAGCGTTTTGCTCCCGAGGAGATCAGCTCGATGGTGCTGGTGAAGATGAAGGAGACGGCGGAGGCGTACCTGGGCCAGAGCATCACAGACGCGGTCATCACAGTGCCCGCCTATTTCAACGACTCGCAGCGCCAGGCTACCAAAGATGCCGGCCACATAGCCGGCCTGAACGTGCTGAGGATCATCAACGAGCCGACGGCGGCGGCACTGGCCTATGGCCTGGACAAGAATCTGAAGGGCGAACGCAATGTTTTGATCTTCGATCTGGGCGGCGGCACCTTTGATGTCTCCATTCTAACCATCGACGAGGGCTCACTGTTCGAGGTGCGGTCAACGGCTGGAGACACACATTTGGGCGGCGAGGACTTTGACAACAGACTGGTAACCCATCTGGCGGAGGAGTTCAAGCGCAAGTACAAGAAGGATCTGCGCTCCAATCCTCGCGCCCTGCGCCGCCTGCGCACTGCGGCGGAGCGAGCCAAGCGCACGCTCTCGTCGAGCACAGAGGCTACCATTGAGGTGGACGCGCTGTTCGAGGGCCACGACTTCTACACGAAGGTGAGCCGTGCCCGGTTCGAGGAGCTGTGCGCCGATCTGTTCCGCAACACACTGGCGCCAGTGGAGAAGGCGCTCAACGATGCCAAGATGGACAAGCAGCAGATCCACGATATTGTGCTCGTCGGTGGCTCGACACGCATTCCCAAGGTGCAGAGCCTGCTTCAGCAGTTCTTCGGCGGCAAGAGCCTCAACCTTTCCATCAATCCCGACGAGGCGGTGGCCTATGGCGCCGCAGTCCAAGCAGCCATACTTAGCGGCGACCAGAGCGGCAAGATCCAGGACGTGCTCCTGGTGGACGTTGCGCCCCTTTCGTTGGGCATCGAGACTGCCGGCGGCGTCATGACCAAGCTGATTGAACGCAA
Organism: Drosophila ezoana; assembly: GCA_035045725.1. NCBI lineage: Eukaryota > Metazoa > Arthropoda > Insecta > Diptera > Drosophilidae > Drosophila > Drosophila ezoana. The sequence goes on from JAWNOU010000207.1 coordinate 2,052,547, forward strand.
CTCCCGGATCCCGTGCAAGCAGACGAAGACCTTCTCAACGTACTCTGACAACCAGCCGGGCGTCTCCATTCAGGTGTACGAGGGCGAGCGCGCCCTCACGCAGCACAACAATTCGCTGGGCACGTTCGATTTGTCTGGCATACCGCCGGCACCGCGCGGCGTGCCCCAGATCGAGGTCACCTTCGACATGGACGCCAATGGTATCCTGAACGTGACGGCCAAGGAGATGAGCACCGGCAAGGCCAAGAACATTACCATCAAGAACGACAAGGGCCGCCTCTCGCAGGCAGAGATCGACCGCATGGTGAACGAGGCCGAGCGCTACGCGGACGAGGATGAGAAGCACCGGGAGCGCATCACGGCTCGCAACAGCCTCGAGAGCTACGTCTTCGGCGTCAAGCAGGCCGTCGAGCAGGCCAGTCCCGACAAGCTGAGCGACAGCGACAAGTCCTCCGTGCTGGACAAGTGCAGCGAGACCGTCAAGTGGCTCGACGCCAACACCACAGCCGACAAGGAGGAGTTCGAGTACAAACTGAAGGAGCTCACCCAGCACTGCTCCCCCATCATGACCAAGCTCCACCAGCAGGGACAGCCGCAGGGCAATGCCAACTGTGGCCAGCAGGCGGGCGGCTTCGGTGGTGCCGGTGGCTACCAAGGACCCACCGTGGAGGAAGTCGACTAAATGCATTCATTCCACCAGCTTTCTAGTATTTAGTTATAGCTTTATGTTCCTCCGACTGATTATGATTTTTGGTTGAGATATAGCCATTAATTTTATGCCAAACACTCACTAGTTAAGAGAGCTAATTGTTAAACTATGCCTAAGTTAGCAACAAATTATAGAATAAAACATTTATTTATTATTTTCATAAAGAAACTCAATTGTCTTTGATTTGTCCTTGCTGGAAAGGACTCGCTATATAATTTTTGGTGAAGGTTATAAAATAGGTCAAATATAAATGAGCTAATCCGCATGGAAATCTCCGAAATCTTACTGATAAAGGGGAAGAGGCGGACTAGGAGATACTCTATTATTTTGCTGGGATCAACCTTTTCCAAATGATTTATTAACATTCGTTAAATAATTCGCTATCGAATGGGCTTGCGATGGGGCCTGGAAAAGGATGACTCCTAATGACCTTAAGTATTAATGGACGTATCTAGGTTTACCTTTTGGGTTCGCTTCTTCTTCTCGTGACCCCATACTATGCGAATTGCAGTCTTGAATATATATGTTCATAGCTTCGATATTTAAAGCCCCATCTCTTTGAAAGCACCATATATCAAGTATAAATTTCTTTACTTTATTAATAACTTCTTTCTTTCTTCCTATTTATTGTATAGTCTTAAATAAGAACGTAAACTAGGATTTGTACTTAAGAAAACGTTTTTTTCTACAAACACCCTTCTTCTTAGCTGTAGGCTTTAGAAGAGCCCTACCGACAAAATTAGCTGTGAAAAGGGGCATCATTAGGCTTTTAGCATTCAATTTTGATAGTTTGACATATTGAATAATTTGAAAGAACCCCTTTTTTGTCGACCATCAATAAATAAATCAATATCATATACTTGCTATCGGAACGAACCATCGAAAAGCTGTTTTTTATGAGTAAAACTTTTTGGTTATCAAGATATTTTGACGAACCGCGGCATTTACTTTTTAAACTATGCCTTTGTATATGAGCCAAATTTGATCAAGATCACACTACTATATTATATAGCTGTATAGGAAGAATCGGTCAAAAATGTCGCGAATATTCTGTTTCCAAGTTTGAACACTTCTTCATTATTGTGTATACAGATGAGCCTAAAATATTGAATTGAATCCGATAAATTGACTTTAAAACGTATAAGCTTTGATCCCCATTTACCACCCAAGATTTTTGGAAACGTCTTTTAAAATGAGTTTAAACCAAAAACTTCGCCTTTGCAATTTCGGACTTGCGTTATCTACCTAAAATTTTACAAAAGATCCTTAAAAATCAGCTTGGGGCTGTTCGAATGGTACAGAAAAAATGATATACAACTGCTATCTCGAAAATTGTTCATAGTTTTGGGATTTGCGGAAAGTGTAAAACACGTCTTAAATGAACTTTTATAATTATCTTAGAATTTGAGTACAATCGGATGATAAACATTTAGTTTTAGACAACCGTTTATTTGCTCCTTTTATTTTCCCCACTTGTGGGTGGAAATTCCGAAAACCCCATCTAGCTATAGTCAAAATTTCAGCTTCCTATCCCTTTAGGGCTGCACGTTATCCCCGAACATTCAGTCAGAACACGTTTTCTATATACAAAAGTAAATATGTGCTCAGATGACATGGTAAAAACTAGGTAGCTCATTTTGGGATATTTGCCATAGTGTATTTATTTTTTTGTTTACACGTCGTTAAAGCAGCAACAATCTTGAAATGACAACTAGATTAGCATTCACGTGCATAGAACGAGTTTTTCAATTCGTACACATTTATATTGGGTTCCAAAAATAGCCAATCAAGTCAGCATTCGCATTCGCATTCGCATATAAATAAAATACATCTATTAATATAACAAAATTATTTACTTCTGCCAACAATTTCTAAGTTCGTTTGAATTTTCTAGAATACAAAAAGGTAAATACCAATTGTTGCTGTAGGTCAAGTCAAACACACATAACCGTTACTCTCAGTCCCCTCGCTCTCACTCTTCAAAACAATAACAAAGCGAACCCTCTAGAAAAATCGAATCGCATTCGTGGTACAAGCTGTTCCATCTCTCTCGCACTTATGGGCAAACGCATCGAATGTACGCGTCGTTCGACGCGTTTCGAGAAGAGAGCGTCGAGAAATTTCGAAAAGAGAGCGCCCGGGTATAAATACGGCTGAAATTTTCTCTTCGCCACAATTGAATTCAAGCAAGCGACGTGATAACATCACAAACCAAACAACCAAAACAAGCGACTAGCTGAACAAGCTAAAAACTAAACAATTTTAAAGAACTTAAATTAAAGAATAAATAAATTTCAAGTGAACAGTAAAGCTTAAACAAATTAAGAAAAAGCAACAGATCAAGAAGGAAGAGATTTCCACAACAACAACAACAAATAAAAGAGATTCATATCGAGCGAAGAAGAATCAAGGAGAACACACAAAAACAGAAGAAAGTATGCCAGCGATTGGTATCGATTTGGGCACCACGTACTCGTGCGTGGGTGTCTATCAGCATGGCAAGGTGGAGATAATTGCCAATGACCAGGGCAATAGGACGACGCCCAGCTATGTGGCTTTCACAGATTCGGAGCGTCTCATTGGCGACGCGGCCAAGAACCAGGTGGCGATGAACCCCAAGAACACAGTATTCGATGCGAAGCGTCTGATTGGTCGCAGGTACGATGATCCGAAGATAGCGGAGGACATCAAGCACTGGCCCTTCAAGGTGGTCAGCGACGGAGGCAAGCCCAAGATTGGCGTCGAGTTCAAGGGGGAGCAGAAGCGTTTTGCTCCCGAGGAGATCAGCTCGATGGTGCTGGTGAAGATGAAGGAGACGGCGGAGGCGTACCTGGGCCAGAGCATCACAGACGCGGTCATCACAGTGCCCGCCTATTTCAACGACTCGCAGCGCCAGGCTACCAAAGATGCCGGCCACATAGCCGGCCTGAACGTGCTGAGGATCATCAACGAGCCGACGGCGGCGGCACTGGCCTATGGCCTGGACAAGAATCTGAAGGGCGAACGCAATGTTTTGATCTTCGATCTGGGCGGCGGCACCTTTGATGTCTCCATTCTAACCATCGACGAGGGCTCACTGTTCGAGGTGCGGTCAACGGCTGGAGACACACATTTGGGCGGCGAGGACTTTGACAACAGACTGGTAACCCATCTGGCGGAGGAGTTCAAGCGCAAGTACAAGAAGGATCTGCGCTCCAATCCTCGCGCCCTGCGCCGCCTGCGCACTGCGGCGGAGCGAGCCAAGCGCACGCTCTCGTCGAGCACAGAGGCTACCATTGAGGTGGACGCGCTGTTCGAGGGCCACGACTTCTACACGAAGGTGAGCCGTGCCCGGTTCGAGGAGCTGTGCGCCGATCTGTTCCGCAACACACTGGCGCCAGTGGAGAAGGCGCTCAACGATGCCAAGATGGACAAGCAGCAGATCCACGATATTGTGCTCGTCGGTGGCTCGACACGCATTCCCAAGGTGCAGAGCCTGCTTCAGCAGTTCTTCGGCGGCAAGAGCCTCAACCTTTCCATCAATCCCGACGAGGCGGTGGCCTATGGCGCCGCAGTCCAAGCAGCCATACTTAGCGGCGACCAGAGCGGCAAGATCCAGGACGTGCTCCTGGTGGACGTTGCGCCCCTTTCGTTGGGCATCGAGACTGCCGGCGGCGTCATGACCAAGCTGATTGAACGCAACTCCCGGATCCCGTGCAAGCAGACGAAGACCTTCTCAACGTACTCTGACAACCAGCCGGGCGTCTCCATTCAGGTGTACGAGGGCGAGCGCGCCCTCACGCAGCACAACAATTCGCTGGGCACGTTCGATTTGTCTGGCATACCGCCGGCACCGCGCGGCGTGCCCCAGATCGAGGTCACCTTCGACATGGACGCCAATGGTATCCTGAACGTGACGGCCAAGGAGATGAGCACCGGCAAGGCCAAGAACATTACCATCAAGAACGACAAGGGCCGCCTCTCGCAGGCAGAGATCGACCGCATGGTGAACGAGGCCGAGCGCTACGCGGACGAGGATGAGAAGCACCGGGAGCGCATCACGGCTCGCAACAGCCTCGAGAGCTACGTCTTCGGCGTCAAGCAGGCCGTCGAGCAGGCCAGTCCCGACAAGCTGAGCGACAGCGACAAGTCCTCCGTGCTGGACAAGTGCAGCGAGACCGTCAAGTGGCTCGACGCCAACACCACAGCCGACAAGGAGGAGTTCGAGTACAAACTGAAGGAGCTCACCCAGCACTGCTCCCCCATCATGACCAAGCTCCACCAGCAGGGACAGCCGCAGGGCAATGCCAACTGTGGCCAGCAGGCGGGCGGCTTCGGTGGTGCCGGTGGCTACCAAGGACCCACCGTGGAGGAAGTCGACTAAATGCATTCATTCCACCAGCTTTCTAGTATTTAGTTATAGCTTTATGTTCCTCCGACTGATTATGATTTTTGGTTGAGATATAGCCATTAATTTTATGCCAAACACTCACTAGTTAAGAGAGCTAATTGTTAAACTATGCCTAAGTTAGCAACAAATTATAGAATAAAACATTAATTTATTATTTTCAACAAGAAACTCAATTGTCTTTGATTAGTCCTTGCTGGAAAGGGCTAGCTATGAGTTAGGGAACATATATATAAAATTGTCGTTTAAATGGGAATTAACATCAAATACTTCTTTAATTTTTAGCTTTTATTTTTATTTGTTGAACAAAATATAGAAATTTATTTTATTATTGGTTTAAATGAAATGCACAAGCACAGTTCTAAAAGTTTGTGTTTCAGCCAAAGATTTATGATTTTTTTTTTTTATGCTTTTCATTCTATTTCAACTCATTAAAAATATACACATATTGCAAGTTGTTTATCGATTATTAGGAGATATACAATTCTATATATATATATATAGATAAAGAAACTATCATTAAGGGATGGCTTGCAGGATCAGCATGAGAGTTTGTGGGTGCTTTTTGTGAGGAAGAGGAAACGTCTCGGATAGTGAAGAGGGAGCATTTAAAAGACGAAGACGAAAAACTTATGACTTAGCTGGTTTTTTTTCTTCATTTTAAAAATTTACAATTAAAAGCAAGAAGTGTGTATGTTAAAGAATATAATAATAATAATAAAGATATAGATGATAAATGAATAGAAAAAGTGAATTAAAAGTAATTACAATGAGTAGAAGTAGCATTGAACAGAGGCAGGGCAAAAGTTGATGTTGTTTCGTATGAAATATATTGCAAATTGTTTAAATATTGACACTGACTTTGTAATAAAAAAAAAAATAGAAGATAACTAAACAACAATTACGATACAGCAGGTATTTAGAATAGGATGTACTATTAGTGTCTGCTTGATGAATCTCATAAGTTTTGCAAGAATGATAATAATTTCGTTTCGTAGTTCTTATTCGATTCCAAGTTGCGCAACGAATGCCGCTCCTCCGGAAACAAATGCAACGCATACGGCTTGTTTGCCTTATTCAAAGCGCTGATCAGTCGTGAGGTGTGATTAAAGTGCACGTTCTCATCGATCAGGCCATGAATGAGCAGCAATCGATTATCCCTACGGAAAGTAAACGGGTTGATTAATTACGCATATTGATTACAATTAAATTGCGGCACTTACTCATCGGGAAAGGCGTGCACATAGTTGAGCACCGAACCAGCCGTGTAGCCCGCCTCATTGGACTTGGGCAGATCCATATAACGTTCCGTATAGCCCGTATCATAGTATTCCCAATTTGTCACGGGTGCGCCTGCAATGGCCACCTTGAATATTTCCGGAAACTGCACCAAGCCCATCAAGCTCAAATAGCCACCTGCAGGCAAATGGTATTTACGAATTAGCAATTGATATAATAGTAGCGGGCATTACCCGGCCTTGCTTGGGCCAGTTTGGAAATCGAATCCTAACCATACTTACTCCATGACTCACTTTACATTTTATACAGATAGTTAAGCTTGAGGTCCACCAAATTAGGAAATAAAAATTAAAAGTTTTTCGCCTATTTGAGTTTGTTTTGTGAAGCTTGAAACCGAAAAATAATCTTTCGCACAAACACGGGGATTTACGAAAAGTGTGAAAGCAAATCTGGCACCAAATGGAGATATATATACTATTCTAGAAGCTACATGTCACTTGGAAACGGGGCAAGTTACCGAATATCGGCAACAAACTCGATCTGCGCGGGCGCTAGAAGGACCTACAGCTAAAATTCCAAGTCTCTAGCTCTTATAGGTTCTGAGATCCTTGCGTTCATACATACGGACGGACAGACAGACGGACATGGCTAGATCAACTCGGCTATTGATGCTGATCAAAAATATATATGCTCTATGGGGTCGGAGATGCTTCCTTCTGCCTTTTACATACATTTGCACAAATACATTATACTCTTTTTACCCATTTTTAATGGGTTAAGGGTATAAAAAAGAGACGCACCATAGGACCAGCCATGTATGGCAACGCGTTCCATATCAATATAGCCCAGCTGATCGGAGAGTATGCGGAGAGCATCCACCTGATCGGTCAGCTCTACCTGACCCATGCGACCGCGAATGTGACTCTCGAACCGTATGCCACGATGCCTGCTGCCGCGCGAATCAATGCATATCACACAATAGCCCTGAGCAGCCAGCATGTGCATGCGCAGCTGATGTTTGCCCTGTTTAGTTATAGAAACAAAGAAGATTAGTTTTTATGGGATTGGTTAAAGGCCACAGCACTTACCTTGAAGGTATTATTTACGGTTTGCACCTCGGGCCCGCCGTAGACATTAAGCACCGTCGGATACTTGACTCCCAGCTGAAAGTTGTGCGGCTTAAAGACCATGGCATAGACTACTTCACCCGTTGGCAGCTGCGGCCGAAAGATTTGCGGGCAATATTGTGGCTCCGGTTTGCCGCCCTCATGCAGAAACCCAACCAGCGAGATCTGTATGCCATTGACGCCCCCATTCTGGCAGGTTTGCGTTACACGCATCACCTTGCAGCTGGGCAGGCGTTGGATATTGCAATAGACGAGCAGCATCAGTTGACATTGCTGCAATAAAAGTTCTTTGTGAATGTGAAGCAGCTATAAACTGGCCTAACCAGGCCAAGATCATTTCAGATAGTAAGAAAATTAGTGAAGCTTGATTTACAAAACTTTTTTACAAAACTTCCTTTCAATTATATCATACGAGATCAATTCTTCTCTGAGCAGAATATATTACTTACATCATCAAACTCCACCAGATAGGAATAGCCTGGCTCGGTTAGCAGGCGTATGTGCTCGGGTCGCTGCAGACTGACCACATAGAGATGCTTCTCCAGCGGCGTATCGCGCAGTCCCACAAAGTAAACCAGTTGATTGGCCTTGTCCACCCACAGATTGCGCGCCAGCACCTCCCACTCGCCGCTCGTCAGCGCCACCTTGTTGACAATGCGCGGCTGGAGTGCTGCCGCCTCCACAAAACTGGGATGTTGGGCAGCTGCCAATGCGGCAAGCGCGTCCGTTTGACAGCCATTGACGTGGGTCAGAAGCAAACTGGACGTGACTAGATATAAATGCCTGAAGCCCGTCTCCTCTGAGGCCCAGAGATAGGTGACAGTCATATCGTTAAGCTCCAGAAAATAAAGCATATCATGCACATTAATCCAGCTCTCCGATTGTTCCGTATAGATAACCTGCAGCGGGGTTATTGTGCGATTATATGGGCTACGCCAGCTATGATCCCCAATGGAATCTGTGGGCGTGGACACCTGACTGCTGTACGACTCGCAAAAGTTGTCTAGCGGTATGAGCATGACATCCAAGCGCTGCTGCTTGCGGTTGAGGCCCTGCAGCCAAACACTGACAATTGAAAAAGGGTCTACTTTAGCATGGAGCAAGTCAAAACTAAATTTGGGAGCTTACTAGTTGGCGTCCGGTGTCCAGCCGACGCGTACAATGTACTCCAGCCAGGGGAATACAGCGGACAAAGAATAGGGTAAATCCTTGATGCTAATTTCGCTGATGAGCAACGCCTCGTTGAGCACAAATTGTACAAGCTTTAGCTTTGATTTTGCATTGGGCGTGCCGCTGCGTGGAAATCGATACTCGTCCACCTCGCCCGGCACAGCCGTCGATGAGGGGAATGTGTAAAGGGACACATCCGTTTCATCCACCTCCTCGTAGACAATGCGATAGATGCCATCATCCGAGTGCGGCTGCCACCAATAGCCCTGGTAACGACTGAACTCCTCCTGCATTACATACGAGGGCACACCCGCACTCAGGGCATCATCCGCAAACGTGCGACGACCGCTTCTCGTGTACGTTAAACGCTTCTCATGGCCGCTTAGCGTGTGCGTTACCCAGATATCACAGTCACTGATGTGCGCAATCAGATCCGAGTTCTGAGGACAGATTTGCGGATCCAATGCAGTCCACTCGGGGCACGTGCGCAGCTGCGTGGGAAACAGCAGTCCAGACTGTGCCAAAAGAAAGCAAAATTAATTTGAATTCAATGATGCACAGGCTGACAGCATGTTCTATGCTCACATTGTAGCCCGTGTCCAGGCACTGATACAGATCGTTGAAGCAGGGAAAGACCAGCTTGCCGCTGGGCTTGTGCAGCTCATAGGATGTAATGCCCCAGGTGGGCAAGCGCTTGCGCTCCTGCAGCAACTGAAACTCCCGGGCATATGGACAGGCGCTGCCATTGCCGCTGACAGTGCTCACGCTCACATGTGTGCTGGGTATGGGTTGCTGGAGCAGTGACTGCCAAGTCAGCCTGTTGATGGAAAGAAAGATTACTAATTGATGACAGCGCCAGACAAGCGGCTAATCCCACCTGGGCTTGGGCGGTGCACCAAAATGAAACGTTGGCAGGTTAATTGTGGGTGATGCAACGCCGCCGCCGCCAGGACTGCCAACATTGACTGCTTCAATGTCGCCGCCGCCACCGAGATGCAGCTGCTGCTGCTGCTGGTGGTGCAGCTGCTGTTCGTCGTGCTGTCGCAGATTGATGTCCGCGAAGAGCAGCGTTGTTTCCCACGTGTGCGGAGGTGTGCTCAGAAAATAGCAGCGGGCACGGCCATCGGACAGATGACGGAACTGCACATTTGTGGGCACCATTGTGGACAGATTGGACAGCTCTTTGCGTATCTCTTGCACAAAACATTTAATTTCGGCCCATGATTTGGAGGGTGTTGGCGCCGCCATATGCCCATCATTATCGACAGCATCATCCTCATCCTCCTCCTCATCGTTATCATCGCAGTCCTCATCATTGTTGCCCAGCAAGTGCGGCGGTGTACTGCCGCCGGTTGGTGAACTCAAATGATTTGTTATGGCCGATGCAGCGGCTACCACCACCTCCGTGGTGGTGGCTGTTGCCGCCGCCGCTGCTGCCGTTATGGGCGATGTTAGGGAATTGATAGCGCTGCCTATTGAGGAGTAAAATGCATTAGCTGTGGTACCCAGCGAGCCCATGCTCGTAAGACTAGCTATCGAACCGGCACCAATGCCGCCACCCACGCCCACGCCCACACCCATGCCAGAATGCGTAGAGCTGGGCGTGCTAGCTGCACTGTGACTGCGTTCCATGGCGGTGCTGTTAATGCTGCTGGTGACGCTCACAGCTGTCGAAACACGCGACGTGAATCCATCGAACAGATTGACAAAGGATGTGGCCGCTGCGTTGGTTATGCTATGGCTGCGCTGATGTCCATTATTGTTTTTGTTTTTGCTATTGCGTTTGCTGTTGCTGCCTCCCGCCGTGCCGCTGCTGTCCGTGGTTGGTGGTGCGTTGGCTTCTGTGGAGCTGTTGGCGTTTGGACCGCCTAGATTAACAACGAGCGGTGAACTTCGCGATGTTTGTTGCTGCTGTTGTTGTTGTTGCTGTTGTTGTGTCGTTTGTGTTCTGCTGTCCATGTTGCTTATTTTGCTTACTTTTAGCGCGCAAATGCAACGCAGTTTTCGTTTTCGTTTCCACTCACAATTTCAAATTGACCCAAATTAGTACTCCACGTACGCACACATACGCACACACACACACACACAGAGACGAAGAAGACAGACAGACAAATAGACAGTCAGCTTTTTGGTTAATTTCTTTTCCCTTTGCATACACTTACACACACACACACAAAGCACGCACACACATGCCCAATCGCTCACTCACACAGCCATGCGATTAGTTTTGTTATTGTTGTTATCGCCGCTGCAGCTGCATTTCATTTGTTTATACACAATTATTTACTATTTTTAACAAAATATCTATATCGTCTCGTTTCCAGTGGGTTTGTCTAGCTTTGCTTTTGTCTGTCCGCTCGGATTTTCATTTTCCTCTTAGGTGCTGCTGCGCTCTCTTCGTGAGACGAAGTGTCGTTTGGTAATTGTTGTTGTTTTTCTATATTTTTATTCGTCTCTTTGCAAAAAAGTGAAAGTCTTGCGCGTGTTTCGACTGGCTCGCAGCTCGCACATGTGCTGCATTAAATGCCTCAGCGCACACTTAATTAAATGCCGTTTTATTTTTCTTCGTTTTAGGTAAATAAATTTATTTATATATGTTGTTTTTATTGTTTGTCACGGGCCTCAGTGAGTGAAATGATTTCCACTGCAATGCCGTTTGTTTTACTTGATTGTGTACCACGCAGCGTTGCAGTTTAGCGAAACAGTGTCACCATCAGACGGTTTATAATAGAAACGGTCACACTGTACAGATGTGTGACAAACCGGCTTTATTTATAGACAACACTGGCATCAAGTCGTATTATTTTATTTATTTTATGTATGGTAAAGCCAGCGTAGGTAAAATGTTCCAACTCCTCGATTGGGCCAAAAACACATTTATCGATGCGGCTAGTGGGACTGCCAGTATGTTTTAACCAAATACGCCTGAAAAATAAATTTTAAGTCGAACCTCGGTTTGTTTTTATGTTTGATAACATACATAGCCTCGAAGCCTTTTGGGTATCCCTGAATTAATCCTTTAATTGTGCGTCTATCAGTATACATGCACCATCCACGAACCCCAAGTTTTTGAGCCCTTCGCAAGGTATACTAAATAAATGATCAACACTTAAAATGAAGGTTGCTTTAAGGAATAGGTAGTCCTTACATGTGGAAATGAAACGTCTGGAATAGAATAATTTATTTTGAATTCCGTTACATCAAATATACATACGTTGGCCATGACATACCTTGCACAATTCCAAATACTTCAAATTCACAGCACTGAATAATTAACTCTGGGACCTCTTTGGGCTTTATAATTCCCAAAGTTTGCTGACCCACTGTTCTTACCCTCGATTTCTTATAAAGCTTTGTCAAATGTGATCTATCCGTCTGGGTTTCGACACTTTGCGAACCCATTATCAAAAAAAAAAAAAAAAAAAACAAACAAAAAAAACACTAATTTTGAAACTTCTTCGAAATCAGTTGATTACATCTTGGCTGTTGCCAGGTTTAATAAATAGAGCAACACTGGCCTACCTGGCAATCATATATATGGCTATCGTTAATCGATAATCGCTTATCGCTACGCACTTTTGCGAGACACAACGAAACGCAGTTGAAAATTAATTTCAAAACAAAGCAGACAGAAAGCAAACAAAAAAAAAAAATACAACATGACTACGAATACTGTATACGCTGGCGTGCATGTTAAAAACAAACTAAGCGACTTTTATCCCGTCCACAACATTGATATGGAACAGAATGTGGCTTACTTGAAAAAGATCATTGCACAGCAGCTGCAGTTGCAGTTCGATGCCGACGAACTTGGTGTGTATTCTCGATATAGTATATACACATATTTGTTTATAGTATAGAAGTAGAAATAATGCCAACTCATTGTGCGCTCACAATATACAGATATATGCTATCTGGGCAAGGTGCTCAGCGACGACTCTAAGCTCTCCAGCGCCATGAAACCGAATGCAATCGTCCATTGTTTTCGCAAAATGAAGGGATATACTCCGTACGAGCCGCCAGCTGCTAGCGACATTAATACCAAGCACATACAGGAGCTATTTTCGTTGACCTCGCACCTGCAAATAAGCGTCACGTCTCGTTTTAACATATTGCAAAAGATCTTAGCCGAGTATCCGGAATTCCGACGCAATTTGGGCGCACAGGCTCTGATACGCGACTCGGTACTGTTCAATATGCTGCATGAGCCGGAGGTGGTCCAGAATCTGGTGCGTGATTATCCCATAATATGCGAGGCAGCTTCATTTATAGTCGATACCATACGCAAGGAACTGGCACGCAATAGTTCCGCCACGCAGTGTAAGTCATATTCGTTGTGAGGATTTAATTATAGCCGGGTGGGCAAATACGCCCACCTAGCGTACTTGCTTTGCCTTTGTTGATCAATGCTTGATCTGATGATCTCTGCTTGCAGTTCAAGAGCAGGCTGCCTCGGAGTCAACGACCTCGTCGGAGGAGGAGAACTCTCTAGGCGCCGGCAGCAGCAGCAGTGGGGGTAGCAGCAGCACAGCAGCTGCCAATCTGGCTGCCAATAGACGGGATGAGCTGGCCAACATACGGCAAATAAGTCGCCAGCAGCTGGCCAATGCCTTGGCGCGCGTCGACATGAGCTCCTTCAACTCGCTATCCAACATAGCGCAGCGCAATGTGGACGAGGCTCTCAGCGATGAGCGGCCACGCTCCAGCACATCATCTGCCGCCAGTAGCATAGCTGGAGCTGCTCCTGGAGGAGGGTCTGCTGCTGCGGCCATCTCTTCGGAGCTGTTGCGCAATGAGCTGGCGCGCGCCTTTCAGTCGCTGCAGCAACAGCCAGCTGTGGAGAGCATGGACGTGGAGTCAACGGCAACGAGTGCAGCGGCCAGTGAGGCGGCTGTTGTGGATGAGCCGGAGGATGATGATGATGATGCCGTTGCTGGCGATGATAGCGATGTTCTGCCGCGCTGCTATCGCCGGCACCGCTTCACCGAGCAGCTGCGCACCATGGCAGCCATGGGCTTCATAAATCACACCCAAAACGTTAACTACTTGACCCTGGCCGATGGCAATGTGGAGCATGCCATTAATCTGCTAATGTTGGGCATGAACTGAACGCGATGCGGTAGCAGCTTATAGCACTAAGCACATTTATTTATTATGCTGCTCCGACGGCGGCTCCCGTCATATAAATATTCGCATATATATATATAAATACTATATATATACTTATGTACACGTAAGCGATTTAGCATTATGTTTTGTAGTTGCCTAGCGATAAGCTCCAAGTACTCATAAAAAAAATTAAACAGAAATATATCGTTGCATGTAACGTGGATATTGCGCCTCTCTAGCAGCTTGGAGCGCCTTCATTATTTAATTGCACTACTTAATTAAATAGTCTAGCGCTTTGTCCTTATTGTTATTAAATTTCAAGAGCGCCGCCGAGATTTTCGTTTCTTCAAATCCGAGATCCATTAGCTCGCCCAGTGGAATGAGATGCTCGATTATCTAATGAAGAGAAAAACACATTTAGATATACAATCAATTATTAACCGGCGTTGCCCGATCTAGGCAAATCTTAAGTTAAAACCAAGTTCCCTATGGGCTTCCGACCGTGGGGAATACGTTAAACAAGAACAGCAGACAGATCATTCTCTGGCAGGATTCGTCACGGGAAAGGCGGACTTAAAGCTGAAATACTTTTTCCATAAATCCGCTCGGCTATTGAAACTTATTAAGACTCAATATATACTTTAGAGGGTCGGAGATGTTCTCCTTCTGCAAGGAATTTCATGGTTGGCCCACATCAATCGGACAGTCAATCAATCAATCAATCAGTCAAGACAAATAGCTAAATGAAGATATATATTGTCAAAGCGTACTCACGCCTCACCTTCTTGTCATCGACGCCACACAGGCTTACCACCTTGGCCACACGCTCCAGCGGAAAGCCCATGCTGCTGATGCGCTGCGCCAGTTTCTGTGCTGGCACAGCCAGCTCCTGGAATATGTTGGCATTGCTCGGCTGTTGCTGCTGCGGCAGGGTCAATGCCAACGTCGGCGATTCGTTCTCATTGTGGCTGTGCAGGCGGGTGCGACGCTTCTCCGCTTGTTGCAGCTCCGTTTTCAGTTCGCGCAGTATGTCGGGCACGCTCCGGGACTTGGCGTCAGCGTCCTGCGTGTTCGCTGACAGAAAACTAGTTGGCGGCAGCGGAGGCAATTGTGTGGGCGAGCCATAGCCATTGGCATAGCTATGCTGCAAGTAATTATGATTGGGGTAAAGCTGCTGCTGTTGGCTGGAAAGCTGAGGATAATAGTGCTGATTGTAGACCATGTGTGGATAAACGTGCTGCTGCAGCTGCTGTGTTGGAGTGTTATATAGGGGTGTTGGGTACATGGCTGGAATGTCTTGGGCATCATCACAGTGTACTTGAAAGTTGACGCTGTCAAGCGTCGCTTTGGTTTCCGCCAGCGTAGTAACAGCCAGCTCCAGTTCCGGCTGCTGCGACTGCTCCACTTTGTTCTCTGGCTCCCTTTCTGGCTCTGGCGCCGGCTCCGGCTCACTTGTTGCCTGGGCCGTTTGCGTCAATTGCGTCTGGTGCAGCACCTGCGCCAGTATATCCAAATCGTTAATAGTTTTCATCTCAATGTTATCGAATGGTGTCGAGTTCATATTATACTCAAAATCTGCATAGTTCAGTGAACTGTTCCGTTTATGGTGTGTAACCGCTGGTGGCGCTGCTGCAGCGCCGCTCAGTATGGTGGGTTGCAGTATATTATGGAAATTGCACGAGTTTATTGACTTTGGTTCGAGTTGTTCACGTGACTCAGTTAATGCTGCTGCTGTTGTTGTTGTTGTTGGCGACTTCACAGCTAACTGCTCATCATCGTCGCTGTCGGAGGACAACTCAGCTGCACTAGGATATTCCACTGCGCCGAGCATCTCCTTTTGTTTTGCCTCCAGCGCACGCTGGCGTTGCTGCTTGCGCTGCTCTTGTCGCATCTGACGCGCCTGATGCTGCTGATGACGCATGCGACGCCAGTGCTGGCATTTGCTGAGCACACTGCGCTCCAGTTGGTAGTCATAGTGGTATGCCTGTTCGTCCGCATAGTGGTTGGGGCTATATTGGGCCAAACGATTCGCAATAGTCGGGGGCAATTGGTAAACTAACGGTGGTGGTTTATAGCGTTCGACTATTTTGACGGGGACATCATCCATATTATTTGGCCAGCACTCGACATATGCGCATACACGGTGAATTTTATTAATTATAACCTACGCACTTTTTATTTGTGACTATCCGTGTTTTAGTTGTTTTTGCTGTTCTCACTTCTCTTTTGTTTTTGCAAAACGATATTCAGCAAGCAGCAATCGATAAAAGCTTCTTTGTGGCAACATATTGTCCCTTTAAAATATGTGTGCACACTGATGAAGACTATCGACCATGTCCGTTATGAGTACCGTAATATAAGGAGAGTTTGAATAAAAAAACTTGAGCTTTATTAAGTATAAAATCACTTTAGCTTTTGATTCGGTTGCAAAATACTGTTAAAACCGGTGAAAACAATCAGGACCCAAAGAATGACGGTAACTGTCGATATCTTCGATATCAAAAGCGATAGGTAAATAAATCGCTTGGTTAGTGCCTAAATTACGACAAACGCGTTTCGTTTTGTTATTTTTGTGGAAAGGGCATTTGCAAAATTCTTGAAGGCATTCTGCATATGCAGGAGCTCAAAGAATAATTTTGCTTGATCAGCGGCAAAATGTGCGATGCAGATAACCTAAAGCTGAGCCACCAACAGCTGCTGCAGGAAATCACAACGCTGCTGGCAGCCAGCGCAGAGCCATGCGATACAAATGCCTTGAGACTGAACCAGGAGCTGCAGCGGCGGCTGGAACAGCTGCGTCGACGCATCCTCGAGCTTTTGGAGCTAGTACGCGCCCGGTACAAACGCAACGAGCAGATACTTATACGCCGTCAGAAACCGCGTTCGGCGAACGCCGGCGAAAGCGTTGGCCAGAGCGGCGCAGTGCTGCGCGGCGGAACGTTTCGGTTCAAGGGCAATCTATATTTTCGGGATGTGGACGGACGCAGTTGTCCCAACAATGAGGACTATGAGAGCCGCTGCGGCAGCGAAATGTTTCCCACCGATTTCGATATGCGCTCCAAGCACGTCTGGACGGTGCTGGACAAGAAAAACGTGGTCATGGGCATTAAGCAGCAGGTAAGTGAAGGCGCTTCCAGGAGCTGGCAGAAGAAGTAATTTAAGTATTTCCCATTTCCCAAACCAACAGCTGGTGGATCATGCTAACTACCAGACTAAGGGAGCGCGAGCCGCGTCAAGCCAGGAGCGCAAACGCAGGGGCATCGATCTGCACGTGCAAACGGTGGCCAGTTTGTTGGATGCCGCCGATAGCAGCTTCAGCATTGATTGGAACCAGATTAGCACACTGGATCTGGAGCATCGTCACTCGTCATACAGCTGTGAGGCCATGTGGTTGGTTTACTTGCAGCCACAGCTTAGGCGCGACGACTGGACGACCGAGGAGGACAATGCTCTGCTGGCGGCGGCCAAGGCGCATAAACTGCAAAACTGGCAAGCCATTGCGGATGCAGTGCATCAACGTTCCGACTATCAGTGCTTTGTGCGCATGCAGACAACGCTGCGCTTTCATCTGGAACCAACGAACGCTCTGCGCTGGGGGCATGAGGATAATGCACGTTTACGCGCCGTTGTCGCACAGAATACGGTAAACGGATTGACCGATTGGTCCCAGGTGGTTGAGCATTTTCCGGGTCGATCACGATCCACATTAATTGGACGCTATATGTATGTGCTGCATCCCAGCATCAGTCACGGTACGCTCACAAACACAATTGCAAGTGCATCCAAGTCATATTTGCATCCTTTTCAGCGCCCTTTACGCCCAGCGAGGATCTGATGCTATTCGCAGCCGTTGAGGAATACAATGGCAAATTTAATTGCTTTCCGCGCACACTGTTTCCCAATCGCTCGCTGGCCCAGCTGCGCACACGCTATAACAATGTGCTGGCACAGCGCAATAAAACGGATCCTTGGTCCATGGAGGATGACACCAAATTGATGGGCTTCGTTACCGAGCACGGCACCTCGCAGTGGGTCAAGTGCGCCAGCCATTTGGGCAATCATACGCGCACCAGCTGCCGCACACGCTTTCTGGTTATCAAGCGGTTTCTCGAGCAGAATCCGCAGGCAACGGTGGCTGATATACCACGTCGCAAAACCCACAAAAAGACTCAAGTAACCGCCGAGAATTGGGCGCAACGTTTGCAGGAATGGCAAGCGGATCCGGATTCACTGCTCATCAATCCCACCCAGAAGCCAAAGCCAAAGAAACCCAAACTGGACTCGAACGTAAATGGCAATTGTTTGGCGCCATTGCACGGCATGGATTTGCACGTCTACGAGTACTTTAAGTATTCCTATAATCTGCAGCTGGATGCGCCACAGGCGCCCATGCCGCTGCCACGCAGCGAACGCAATCTGTTCGCGGTGGCCAATGCGCTGCGCTTCAAGCCCCCAGCGGATGCTGTCCTGCTCGTCCAGAGCATTCCGCTGACAAAGCAGCTGAATCGATGCTATAGCAAAATGTTCCGTCAATTGCCGGCATTGGATGCAAGCGAATCAGCAGCTGGGCAACCATTGATGCTGCTGCCACCCAACTGGTCCACAATGATGGGCTTCCGTGCCATATGCATTCTGTCCGTGCATTGTCGCAATCATGCCAAGATTGCGTCCGACCTAAAGCCAGCCCTCAGCTATGACGAATCTCAGCCGGCGGTTCAGCTGTTTCGGCAACGTTTACGCACTCTCTTCTATTACACAACGCTGCTCAGTCGCCTGGAGCCCGGATCGTTTGAGCAGCTGCCAACGGCCTTAACGTCAATGCCGCGTCCAATTCCAAATTATGGCTCCTCGAAGAGCTCAGGGCCGCCGCCGGCGCCGCAGCCGCAACCAGGCAAAGAGTTGAGCGGCCTGAGCATTCAGGAATTGGCGCGCAGACAGATCGAGGAATTGGATGGCATAAAGCAGTCGAGGCAGCGTTTGAAAACTGTGTTTAAAGATGAGCTAAACGTTAAACAGGAGCTGAATTTCGATTAGATAAGACAACAATATTAACATTGTTTTAAATAGCTTTTATAACTTATATCGTTCTTGTGTATATATATATATCATAATAATAACTAACAATATGTTGCATTCCCAACAAAACCGATAATCGTGTGTGTGGGAGTATCCCTTATAATTTATATACGTATGTATTTTAGATTAGGTACTTATTACGTTTATAGCAATAAAAGCAATTTCTAATAAATCACGCTATTAGCAGCATTATATATGTATATATGTATACGTATGTGTATGTGACGGTGTTTATTTATTTATTGGAAGTTGCTAAAGTCCGTTTTCAGCTTGATCGTCGGCTTCTGCGGCTTGGCCAGCAAGCCGCTGCGCTGCGCCTCGCTGGCCTTCTGGGCGAGATTAATTGACTGCTGCTGGCTGCGTATGGCTGCCTCCAGTTTCTGGCGCAGCTCCGGCTTTTGGCACATCAACGCCTTGAACTCCTGCGGATATTTGGGTCCGATCTTGAGCAGCCAGTTAAGGGATTGCTCATGCAGCTGGCGCTGGTATTTGGGCAACGTGCGCAACTTGCTCGGCTCGGCCAGGTACCCAATGAGCACCGGCACCAGCAGCGTTAGCATTTGTATATCTGTGAAATGTGCAAAGAAAAATTGATATATAGGCAGATTCAAAATTTGCAGACAGCACAACTAACGTTGCATTGGGGTGTGTAAACACTGTTGCGTATTTGTTATCGATATCGAAATCGATGACAGCAACAGTAATTGCATGCAGTGTGCAACGACATTTAAAGCGCAATTATGTGAATTTGCAGCTACAGCTATTAACTACAACGCTTTAATTTACATATTTAACAAATGCATATTTAGGTGCTTAAACAACGACAGTGCAAACGAGAAACAGGTGAATGGGCGCATCTATTTACCTTGTAGCAAGTTTCCTAACGATATTTTGATTTTTTTTAAATTATGTGTGTGTAATGAATGATTTAAGCAATTGAAAGAGAAGAGACGTAGAGAAAAAAGAGCAGAATATAATAATAAAAAAAACGGTACTATTTGACGACGCTTACAAACTGTGCGCCATGTTTGGCAGCTCTATACAATATTTGGAAACGGACTGTGTGTGTAGCTGGGTAGAGGAGCGCACTAGTTGCGCTTTTTACAGGTCTGTCCCGAATATTGAACAATGCTAATTTCATGTATATATTATGTGTGTAACTACTTAATAATTTAAGATGAAATCTTTTAGATGATCTGCTTAAATATATGTTTTTTTGAATTATTTTGTAGTTTTTTAAAACTCCGAGAACCAGTTTTCAATTTCAGCTATTTGGGCTGAATATTTTTAGCATATTTAGGAACTTCTGGAATGAAACATTCTTCCTAAGCTTCAAATTTATAAGCCTAATATTATCCCCGATATTCTGAAATGTAACATGTACTATTTTCTGGAGTGGAACCTTCAGCCTAACCTAAAACTGTTTGTAGACTAATTCGGAACAGACCAGAAATTTGAAATAACTGTGCTTGCTACTTACGATGCTGCGGCTCGGCAAGTTCAATGAGCTGTTCCACGGTCACAATGCTCTCGAGGGTCACCTGAAGCTCCAGTTCGCTGGCCGGCGTCTTGCTGGACTCGGCATAAAGGGATTCAATGATGCGCGGCGCCAGCGCATGGATATAGGGCGTGGCTGTCTTCAAGTCCGCCTGGGTGAAAATAGAACGCGTCGTCTCGATGCACTTCAGTTTCACAGACAAGTGCTCCGATTGCAGGCACTGCCGGAAATGATTGATGCACGGATATTGCAGCGAGGGCGTGGCCACCACGGAGGCGGGCGTATGCAGTATGAAGACAGCAATGGCCAGCAACATGGTGACCTCGTCCACTTTGCGTTCCTCATTATCGCCAGCGGTCTTGGTCATGTCAATAATGGTGGCCAGAGCGCTTTGCAGTAATTGCTGCCAATCCTCCTGGGTGGCCGCTTGATGAGCCCACCGATGCACACAGACAGAGCGCAGACATTTGAGCGCCGCTTGCACGGCACAGGTGTTGGCCAGTATGCTGCTGTCGATGGCCGACTTGTTGGCTATCTCCCGCATAATGCTCGTGGTCATGTAGAGTATGGTGGGCAGTATGGTCAGAGCGCCGCTGGGCGTGCACAGCTCCAGCAGCTGTTCGACGCACTGCAGCCCGCTGGCGACCAGCCGGCCATTGTCATCGCCAAGCACGGAGAAGAACGAGGCGGCATTCCGGGCATACGCATAGTCCAACTGTAGGCTGCTCTGCTTGCTGGGATTCAGGCTGGGTATTTGACGCACAAAGAGGCACAGACAGACCTCCAGCACGGCATACACATGCGAGCTGCCCGGCTGCATGACGCTTCCCTCGCCGAGCTCCACTTTCTCCTCGCCTTCATTCTGATTTTCATTGGCATTGTCTGCGGGCTGGCTATCGCGTCTCCTATCCAAATCTTCGCGTGCCGCCTGTATGGTTTGCTTGAGTATCTCCACGCACAGCAGCTGGACGAGCAGCTCGTCGCGTGTGAGTATCTGGCGATGGAGCACGTGGCACAGTTCAATAGTCAAGGCACGATCCTTGATCAGCTGACGACGCGCCCAATCCGAATCAAAGATGCTGTGCAGCGCCCGCAGGCAGCTGACAATGTTCCTGGGCTTATCCGAGCTGCGCATGCTGCACAGCGCCTCCATGCAAATGCCGAAGATCATGTGAAAGCGATCGGCCGAAAGCGAGCCGTGCGTGATGTGATTATTATTATTATTCGACTCGGACGCGGGCTCGGGTTGCGTGCTGCTCGGTTCCACTTGGCTTTGGGTGTCCACATGCTTGGCGAAGCCCTCGTCGCGCAGCCAGAGCGCAGCTGCATATAGGATGGGCGGCCAGCTGGTCATGTAGTGCGGCTTGGACGAGTTGATTGTGTCTGTGGTGTAGAAGGAGCCGCCGTCGCGGGGCAATTGTGACTGAAACTCGACGGGCAGCAGCAGCAGCGCATGATCCTTCATGGCGGCCAGCCAGTGATTGGATAGATTATGCAGCTCCGGCTGCACCAGACCCAACAGGCTCTCGCCCCGGCTATCCGTGTCCAATTCAAGGCCGGTGACCAATTCTGTGGCTGCGCCCGCAGGCGCAATTGTTAGCAGCGAGGCGGGCGCCTTGCCGTTGCCCAGCATGGCCACAATGTAGACCTCCGCCCAGGCCTTGAGTATGCTGAGCTTCTCCAGCGTTGCCATCGACTCGTTATACAGCTGGGTGCTGCTGTTCGTCTTCGTGTAGAGCTTGTTCAGCGAGCTGACCAGCAGCTGATGCACTCGCCGCAAGTCACTGATGTCGCGCGCCACACCGGAGCCAATCCAGGCGGAGCACACCTCGCAGGCGGCGGCGGTCACATGGGAGGGCGTGTCAGGCGCAAAGGCCGGCCGCAGGGCAGCGCCCACCTGTGCCTGATATTGTTCGAGCAGCAAATGGCCCGGAAACTCGGGCTCCGGCACATTGGCGAATCGATCTATGATCTCTTGCAGCGTGCGCAAGCCCTCCAGCCGCAGCTGATCCGAGTCCGATGTGGCGGCCATAAAGGACATGCGTATTAGCTCCGCCAGGTGCAGAATGAGATAGTCGCCGCTGCGCGACTTGATCAGCTGCTGTTCCTTGGCCTGCAGCAAATCGAAATGCAGCGCATTGGCCGCCTCGCAGCTGGCGATGATCCGGCGCACACATTGGGCGGCAAAGACACGGGTGGGCCAACGCGGCTGCACGGCCGGATGCGTGGAGGTGTTCTCCTCGGCACGATATTCGGTCACATCGTCGGCATACTCCTCCTCCTCATCGTCGTCGTTGTCGTCGTCGGTTTGCTTGGACTCGCCTGTGCCGGATTTGCTGCCGGCATCCGCAGAGCCGCCAGACAATGCTCCAGTCGCCTCCTCGTTGGATGAGCCAGTCTCCACGGCGACGGTCAGCACCTTCTTGCAGAGACTGAGCCAGTTGCTCAGATTATCAGCTGCCAGCATTTGCAGCATAGAAGTCAGCGTATCGTGTATGTTCTTGAGCATCTCCGCATCCGTTTCGGTGTCCAGCATGGAGTAGAGCAGGCCGGGCAGCCCATACTCCGTAATGACCAAATCCGGACACTGTTCCGGCGTAATGGCCAGCGCCAGTTCGCACACCTCACGCGCCTCGCGATGTGCCAGCTGACGCAGACAGGCGACTGCCGCTTTGCGTAATATGAAATAATTACTGGCCAGCATCTTGACCAGCGTCGGGACGAGCGTATCCAGCTGCAGAGATTTGCAGGCAAACAGATGCAGCTGCTGCAGGCAGCCAATTGCCTCGGCCTGCACCAGAGGATCGGCGTGCGCTTGCAGCAAAGCCGCAGCGCACAGAAAAGAGCTGCGCATGGCTATCACGGCCGTATTGTTGCCCTGCAGTTCCGGTCCGACGGTGGTGATCAGTGCGTTGACCACACGGCCCACACACTGATGCACATCGACATGGGCATGCGGCACGCTCAGCAGCAGCTTCAGCGAGAGCGTCAACGTGGCTTCCACATAGCCGCGGAACATGGGACCGCCGGAGTCGGCAATCTGTGCCAAAGCATAGAGCGACCAGACCTGCACCACCGGCGAGGCGCTGTCCTGGCCAAGAGCAAGCAATATCGAGACACTGGTGTTCAGATGCTGGGAGCTGCCCATGCCGCCCACATAGCGATGCAAACAGCCCAGGGCATGCGAGTGCCCGGTGCGTGTCACCACATCCCGGGCCGACTTTAGCTTGTCGAAACTGTTCTGTGCCAGCTCGGCCGTAAAATGGGAATCGGCAACGACCTGGGCCAAACGGCCAAGGGCTTCGCCGGCGGCGCAGCGTATCGTTGAATTGGTGCTGGTCAGCGAGGCGACAATCAGGCTGGTGGCGCTCTTCTTGACATCCTCCTGGCCAATGGTCGTCTTGCTGTCCGTCAGATGCTTTAGTGCGTAGAGCAGCGCCGTGAATATGTTCATCTGGATTGCCTCCTGGCGATTGCTCTTCGCCTGCTTGATGCACTCGGCGAAATGTTCAAGCATTTGCAGCCGATGCTTGTTGGCCACCTTGGGGAAAATGGTGCCGTACAGCGTCACGGACATATCGATCACAGCCACGCCCAGTGGTAATGGTCCCGGACACTGTTGCGCCTTGTTAATCAGCTGTATGTTGTTGTTGTTGCTGTTGCTCGAAGTGCTCCCGTTTGAGCCGGCATTGCTGCCGTACTGGGCCGACCAGCTGGGCCGATACAGGCAGCAGGGATCATGCTCCAAAGCGCCGGAGCCAGCAGCGCTATTCGGCTGAAGCTGTACGGAGAGTGGAATACAAGTTAGTAAATGTTAAAAGCAATGATGAAATATAAGAAACTAACGAGTAAATAATTTAAAGAGTAATGAATAACAAGTCAAGAGTCGAATTATCGCTGCATTTGTAATAAGTTAAAGCAGACAACGAGAAAGAAATAAAAAGATTATGGAAGAACAAACAACTAGCAGATAAATCGCTGCAGTGCAACGAGTAAAACACATGCTCGCTGGTACTCAGTTTATATTTAAAAAAAAAGCTACTTGCTAATAAAGGAATGAACAACGGTCTTTTATATATCTGCTTTAAATCAAAGTTGAAAAGTAACGAGTAAACTTAAAAATCCAACAAGTAAGGTAAAAAGTAACGAGTGAAATGTATAGAAGTTTGACATCGGCAACGAGTAAAAAACAACGAAAAAGCTACTCGCTTGAAATTATCATTGATCTTCTAATAGTTCGATTTAAATCGAGCAAGAAATCACACGCTCGCTGGTACTCAGTAAATATTTTAAAAAAGCTACTTGCTAATTAAGGAATGAACAACGGTCTTTTATATATCTGCTTTAAATCAAAGTTGAAAAGTAA
Source organism: Drosophila ezoana (assembly GCA_035045725.1). Lineage (NCBI taxonomy): Eukaryota > Metazoa > Arthropoda > Insecta > Diptera > Drosophilidae > Drosophila > Drosophila ezoana. The sequence continues at coordinate 2,077,228 of JAWNOU010000207.1, forward strand.
CGAGTAAAATTAAAAATCCAAGGAGTATCGAGTAGAAAGTATAGAAGTTCCATATGAAAACAGCTACTCGCTAATGCTTGAAATTATCAACGATCATTAATTTGTTTGATTTAAATCGAACGAGTAAGCTAAAGTGTAGCAAGTAAACCAATAGCAAACAACTGGTTATTATATGTAGTAAAGGGTAACGAATAATAATAGCAGAATAACGTATTGAAGAGCTACTCGCTTGTTTAGCAGCGAGTGGGCGAGTGGGTAACGAGTTTTTGAGCATGCAAACCTAAATCGTCATCTTTTAAAAGGGGCACAGGGGCAACACTTACATGCTCGCCATCGACTTTGCGATTGGGCTCCATCTGGTTAAACGATTTTGCATATACAGAATGGGGAAATAGTTTAAGAGGTAGAAGATAGTTTCGGTTATACAATTAGAAAACTATTGAAAATTTACCGTAGCCTAACTCTAGCTTATTTAAGTATTGCGTTCGCAGCATACCTGATCCTCGATGGTGCGATGGTTGGTCTCCTGTAGCCAAGTGCCCAAAATAATGGAATCATCGCCATGGCAAAGCGTGCGCAGTAGAGAATTAGTCGTATTGGCCGCATTATCCGACAAGGTAAACTCCGAGACGAGCATGCGCAAAAGATGCGTATAGGAAGCCTCCAGAGCTGTGGGCGGCAGCAACGTGAGCGTCTCAAAGAGACGCAAACGCACCATGGCGGCAGGTGCCTTCAGCTGAGTGCCATAGCTCTTGAGCACGGTAGCCAAGCTGGAAGCGAAAAACAACAGTTAATATTGAGATTGTGTAGGAGCTACAGTTGACTCACTTGACCAGCATGGCGAGGGCGCTTTCGATGGGCGTGAGCAGACGCCGCGTGATGTCATCGCTGACCAGATCCGGGCAATTGAGCAGAAAACTATGCATGACCGAGAGGGCGCCGGCGCGTCCCTCGAGTGTCACCTGCCAGGTGAAAGCATCGCCGCGCGCCTTCTCCGATTCGAGCTCCTTGTTGGAGCGCGGAAAGGAGTTACGCCAAAGCAGCAGCATGCGCGGCAACAGGCCCTTGACCACCGGCGATCCGAGCGTCATGATGGCGCCAATTAACAGCCAGCCGGCCTGGGTGCGATGCAGCGACATGCGGCTATTCTGGGAAGCGGAGCGTAACAGCTCCTCGGCACAATTGAACACCACCTTGCCCTTGGTGTGCGGTATGCCCAGGGGCGAGTGGCGAGCGCTACCCAAAATGGCCGCCAAGGCGCAGCTATAGCCCGCAACGGCCTCCGGCGAGGAGCGCATCTGTTCAATGGCATCGATAAAGCGATCGATAAGCGGCGTTATCTGGCTGGGCACCGCAATGCAGCAGCTGCGCAGACACCAGGCGGCGGCCAAACGGGCCGCGGCACACGGATGCACCAGCACCGCGCAGGTGGCATCGATGGCATTCAGGGATTGATCTGTTAGCAAATTCTGGGCCGTTGTGCCCAGTCCAATAAATAGGGAGCTAAGCTCCTGCAGGGCGCATACCAGCAGGTGCTGGCTGAAGAGCGTCTCTTGGTTCGAGTCCTTGGCATTCTCCGGATTAAAGTCAATTGAGTTCATTTGCTTGGCCACCAAATGGATGAGCTCCTTGCAGGCGGCGCTTTGCGCCTTCTCACCCAGCATCTTGCCAATGGTCGAGCGCAATATAAAGTTGATGCACTTACGCGAATAGACGGCATCTACATGCGAACAAGCCGCCTTCGGATTGGCCACCAAATCCAGCACATGGGCAAGGAATGTGGCCAGCTGTCGCTCCAGCCAAACGCTGCCCATGAACTGCACGAATACCACATAGGCATGGGTAACGCCAACGCGCACCTCACGATTGACGCCGGAGCTACCCTTGATTATCTCGCCGGTGCCCTTCAGAAAGGAGGCGCCACCACGCAAAAAGCCAGACATAAGTATGCCGAGCGCCTCGTCCAGTGAGACCAGACGCAAGGCGCCGCCTTTGGCCGCTTGTAGTGCGGCAGCTGCAGCCTGGGCTTGAGCGGACTTCTTGTTGCTCGTCGCCAGCTCGGCCAGCTGCTGTGTGTAGGCGAGCAGTGTGCCCAGCAGCTGGGCAACGGCGCAGCGCACCTCATAATTGCTGCCGTCAAAGGCGCGAAAGCACAACGTGCCCAGGTTCTCCAGTTCGGTCTGGTACAGAAACGATGCACTGTAGATCATCTTGAGTATGCAACGGGCGGCGGCAACGCGCACCGCCATCACGCGATCCAACAGGCAATGCTTGGCCGCCTTGTAGATATCCTTGTGCACATTGGCAATGGCGGTGCCCATGCCAGCGCTGACCTTCTCCAGTGTGTGCATGATCTCGATGCGTGCCTGCGACTCGGCGTTACGCAGCGTACGTATTAGGATTTGCACGGTGTCCTCATAGGTGCGACCCATCATGCGTCCGAGCTTCTCGTACATGGAGCCCAGTACACAAATCGCGGCACTGCGAATTAAACAATTGGATGGGCGGCATGGGATTGGATATTTGTCACAGCTACTTACAGCTTTGTGGGCAAATAGCTGGGCGAATCATCCTTGTTCTTCAGTATATCATTGCAAGCATTGACCGTATCGAAGAGCATAAAGGTATCGCCCACGGAGAAGAGTGTCGCGAGTGCGCTGGCTATCAACTTGCGCATGGGCGGACCCGGTGCGCCCTGTATACGCTCCAAGAGCTGTTGGACGAGCTTCTTCTGTCCCGTCTTGATCTCATGCTTGGGCATGTGTGGCAGCGACTTCTCCAGATAACGCAACCATTCCAGCTCAAAAACTGCACGCTTATGTTCCGGCAGCTGCTTCACTGCCTCCTCGTTGAGTGTCAAACTGTGGGCGAGCTCCATTTCGTCGCGTGCTGTTGTCGAGTCTTCTGTCGGTTTGCCGGCTGCTGCGGTGTCGTCACTGTGTATAAATGATCTGCAATGCGAATGGAATGTTTTTAATTAATTAAAATACATATAGACGCATATAAAACTTGTGAGTGTGCACACATGGTGTGGGAATGATGATGATTAGCAGCCGTTGATCTCATTTCAAATGCGTGCTTCTCAATTTCCACAAGAGTTGAGCAACATTGGCGTAACAGTGACTGACAAATATATTGTCACTTTTATTGATATCGATAACTTCTCATCGATTGAATTAGAAATCTAAACTTCCGCCAGTAGCTAGCTTATGTGACCTAAGTTCACGATAAGATGAGGTCATGGAATATTCCTTGTGAAATCGGCAGCAAGTAGCCATAATTTATTTTGATTTTCTTAGATCTTGTGTGTGTTCATTAGAATTGCATTTTATCATTTTCAGCTAATCCACCACATTGAAGACCAAAATTAAACGGAATTTAATTCTCGTCTGAGTAGCCATGAACATTTTTGACGATTATACAAAAATATTTTAAATTATTTTATGTAGTTATGTGATTCACACTATCATCCAACATATTTCTGAAAAACTCAAAATATATATAATACACACAGTCGCAGTCACTGACATTTAGAAGTCGCAGTCGCAGTCACAATATTGCTCATATCTACTTCCCACTCACTCAATCGCCCACTCAAACATTTCGAAATCTGTGCGATCAATTTTCATTGGCTGCTTATCGATAAATTGCAGCCTCTGATTGCCATTGACCTTGGGCTTGCCAACTGTCATAAAAAAAATCTAACAAGAAGGTCACACTAGTCGACCAATTGAATATGTTATGCATCACTTAAGCTAAATAAATGCGATGACTCTTGCTAAATATTATATTATACAAACACATAAAGGGAAGCTGTTGAAACCCACACAATCACAAGTACAGCAATATATGTATGTATGTACATATACAATGGATAAGTGTGCGCTATCGCCTTGGGCGCGATAAAAAGCAACCGTTGACATACATAGCGCGCATCCTACACAAACACACACACAAATATATATTATATATGTGCATTGTACATATGAAAAGTCAAGAGGAGCCAAATTCTAAAGAGGGTGTCGGCCCAAAACAAAGACATGAAACGGCAACCCCTTTGTCTTGTTCTGCACAAAATTATGTTCTCGCCGGTTGTGGGGCAATGGTTATGGCTATAGATATGGCTGCTGCTGCTTGAAGTTGCAACACAATGGGGCTAACGGTTTAAGGACTGCTTTTGTTCGCAGAAAAAAAAAAGATCAGAAATCAAAGCCATGCAGAACAATTGGCGACGCCGCCAGGCTCGGGTTACATAAGACGCCTTGCAACTGTAAGTGCCGCCACAAGGTTTGAGGTCGTGCGGCTGGCGTCAGTTGAGCGTAAAAGGAAACAAGTAAAACCTGTAAGGTGCAGCAGGAAAATAAAAATACTAAGAACAGAAAAAAAACACTAAGAACTGCAGCACAGACAATTACAAACTCCCCCCACACACACACACAGCCCACCCCAAATTTATCCCGTTTCAGCTCGTCCCGTACAGACTGCAGACTTGTGTGTGTGTGTGTGTGTGTTATTGTTGTTGGTGGTGGGTTTTGTTTTTATTGTTGTCGGTTGCGGGCAAATTTATTTACCTGCGCGCCTCGTTGATAACTTTGCGCAGAAACTGCGGCGTGCGTGCAAAGTTTAAGTTTTCCATTGTGCAATTTGCAACTTTGATTTTAAAAAAACTTTCTTTTGGCCAATTATTTTGAGCTGCGGCGCCGCCAACGCTTGCAACTTTCACACAAATCGATAACTTTTGTTCATGCCACAACTATTTCAGTAAAAAACTTGTGCAATCATTTATTATAACTTGCTTTTTTTTTTACTAGAGTACAGATTGCAAGTGGTTAATGTTAATTGGTTGTCTTTTATTGACTGTAAAATAATTGCAAATTTATTTTACTACTTAATGCAAATTAATTGGAGGCAACAACGCAAGAAACGGCACTTGCTACGCGCTCCAAATACAAACGGCAACTGGAACCAAACAGCGGCAGCAGAGAGCGGCATAGCCAACGGCAAACGCCGCTTGGGCATCACAAGGAGAGAGAGAGATAGAAATTGAGAGAGATTTGCGAAATGTTATGTGGTGAGAGCAAGTGTGTGACGTCACATGCCTTATTTTGAATATGCATTTTCTAGTTATTGGCGAATATATTTATAGAATAAAATGCCGTTTTTTTATTGATGCAAATTTGTTGGTACAAGTGAACACGAACTTGTAAATTGGAACGCTTTAAATTCGGAGGACTTTTAATATAGAGGACTTTATATAAATTCTTGGCAAATATTTTAATGGAATATTTATTTAGCAGATTAAATAAATATTATCATACATTTAGTATTTGTTAAATAATAAAATTCCAGACTGCTTTATGTTTGACATTGGTCAATTCATGCTCAGAAATGTGAACCGTAAAGAGCGCATATTTAAAGCGTAACCTCTTAATTATGAAAAGCTCAGGGCATAGGCGACGCGCGGACTGCTAAGAAAAATAAAAGAAAACAACAGAGCGAAGAGCGCGCTTACGTGCTTCTCTTGCGGAGGGGCTTGTGTATATGTGCATGTGTGTGTGAGTGTGTGGGTGGGCAAGGTTTATTGATGACGTCGTCACAGCTGTTGACAGCCGACGTTGGTGCAACAAATTGGCCAGTCGTTATCGATAACTCTCACACACACATACACGCACACACACTCACGAGAACATATCGAAGTTGGTGGGCGGGCTGTCCAAACTGTGTCAATGTGTCAAATGCTCGATTTGAAATGAATATATTATGAGTTAAGAATTTATTATGTGCTCGATGCATGGACAGAAAACACTTAAGAACTAGGGCAAAAACTGCATGCTGGGTATGTGAACGAGCGCCTTGGACGTGGGACTATTCGGATTGCCCAGATCCTTAAGAATGCCCTGCACACGGGCGACCACATCGCTGCGCTGTACATCGCCACGGTCGAGCATGCGCTGGAACAGAGTGTGCAACTGCCGCGTGGACGAGGCATTCGACAGCTCGAACAGCTGCTGCAGCAACTCCTCCGAGTAGCCCTCGTATTTGCTCAAATTGGCCGCTTTCGCATCGCGCTTGAGCAGATCGTAGACCAGCAGAAAGTCCACATAGGGCTTGGTGGGCGGCACACGTTTCTTGCCCGCCGTCGATGTGCTGCTCCAGCGATCCATCGCAGACTCAAGATCAAAAGCGGCACGCCCATAATTATCATCATATAGACGCAAGAAGTTATCTAAGGATTCCACATCGTTGGTGAAGTCATCGTGCAGCGCCTCCGTCTGTATATCACGGATCAGCGAGAGCGGCAGCCTATCAAAGTCCGCATCAGCGTGAATCTCATCGAACAGCGCCTGACCCTCCAGCGCCACAGGCGCCCGCCTGCCTCCAGTTGGTGCATACAGCGCAGGTCCATGTGCCGGCGTTGGCGCCGCTGTCGGCTTTGCCGTGGTTGTCGTCCGTTGCGGCGTCTCCCACCAGCTCGGCGGCTGCCACCAGCCGCTGGTGCTGCCCGTCGGACGTCGCGTCGTTGTGCTAGCAGCAGCTGGCTTTGAGCTGGAGCTGGAGCTGGTCGGTGGCAGCGGGCTGGTGCTCGCATCCGGCTGACCCTCGGCACTGAACGGCGGCTCCGCCGTGGTGCTGGACAGAGGCTCGTATTGCAACAGATCGATGTAGTAGGCCAGCGCCTGCATGGAGGCGGGTAGATAGCTGTTCAGCAGATTCGCCGGCTGGCCGGGCGAAAGCAGACCGAGCAGCAGCAGCAGACGCAGCTCCAGACGCAGACATTTTCCCGTAAAGCAACTGCGCATTTTTACGAAAGTTTTTTATGTTTTTTATTTTGTACGTTTTTTTTAGTGAGGAGTTTTTCAAGCGATTTGCGCGGCAGAGAGACAGTTTGGTAACTGAAAGTTGGCAGACGACAGCAAGAATCTTCAAGAGACTGAAGCTGGTTTCACGAATTGGATGCTCAGTTTAAGTTTTTTTTTTTTTTTTCGAATACCCTGCTGCCAAAGAAATGGCCAAAAAGAGTTTGATGCAAGACCTTTGTATACTTAATAAAATAAAATACAAAGGCTTTCGAGTTTCTTTAAAATATTTAAGGCGTTATTTGGTATCATATCAAAACTTTATATATTTCGGAAGCTGGAAAATTAATCCAGAAGCTACAGTTCTAATAAAACTGCCTTTTTCCGTTGATCTAAACAACACAAAAGAAGCTATTCTTATGGACAGCTTTCTTGGCTTAATCTTAATCCTTTGCCTTTTTTTGTTAGCCACGACTGTATGGAAGTAGAAAATTTACAAACTGGAAAATTTGGGAATTTTGTGAACCGAAATCGTAAAAAGCAAATTGCAACTCTTTGGACATATCTTTGAAACAGTCATTTACAGGGTATCTTGCTGTCGTTTACTGTGTATTTTAATTTTTTTTTTTTGTGGCAAACTTGTTAAACAGAGGCCAGCGACCGCATTTGTGTTGCGTCAAAAATATGTATTTTTGTTTTTTTTTGGTAATCGTCGTTGTCCTCACGCTTTGTTCTTGGAAAGAGTGAAAGATTTTTAAGTGTGTGCGCCATAAACCAGTTTTGGCATGGGCGAAGGCAGCTGTTAAATATTCATAAGCCGCAAACATATAAACCTGAATATCCATATATGTATATATTTTTTTTGGTAAATCACGAGAATCACATTACATCAAAGTGCAGTTTGAACTGAACTGCATGGTTGGGGAGCAATTGACAAATGCATACGCATCCGTTATCGATCAATTTAATCGAGAGCAGGAGCCGCGGCAGCGCAGCAGCTGTTGGCTGGCAAGAAGAGAGCGCGAGCGAGAGAGAGACAGCGCAAACCTGTTGAGGCGGCCGTCGCACTCTCCTGTTGTTGTTTTTGTTGTTCTTGTCTAGGCTATGTTTTCGCTTTCTCAAGCAACAACAACGAATATTGGGACAAGGTAAACAGGCCAGCATCAGTCAAGAAACCGGCGAAACATAACGGTTAAGCAAGCTGACAGCGAATTATATATAATTAAGCAGAGTATATTAGCACACAACGGTGTTACGGCTCTAAACACTCGTGTGGTTACAAAAACCTATAATTAATGCTGTCGTGTCGTGTTGTCGCAGTCTCAAATGACAGCGCAGCACCCACACCCGCAGTCACACACACACACACACACACACTCACGTTGCGTGCATGCACAAATGTTTGCATTGCACTTAATTAATTAGCGTATCGTAATGCAAACTTACCGTTGAACCGTTTGCGTGAACTTTAGTACACTTAAATGGCCACTATCACATGTTTATTGCTTTTAATTTAAACAAATAAGTCGATTTTTCACTGAATTTTATGCAGATACCACTACGCGTTGATATGTGTTTGTGTATGCGTCAAATCGATAACTGGGCCTATTAGTCGTTGCTAGGCAAAACGATAGTAGGCACGACATATCGAAAGCAAACAGCTGTTTTCAACTATATGCATATCGATAACATTTGATTGCACGTGTTGCAATGTTTGGTTTTGTTTGATAGTTTGATTTTTATTTATTTCTATTACGCTCAGATAAATTAGAAAAAAAAAAAACAAAAACAATGGCACGCAGACCAGAGCACTCGGCACCGCCAGAAATCGTAAGTCCAACGTTTATAAAATCAACATTAAAAATTACTGATACTCTCTTTTACAGTTCTACAATGACGATGAAGCCAAGAAGTATTCCACAAAGTGAGTTTTCGGCGCTTTGTTTATTTGCGAGTCAGTTGTTTATTTGTTTCCCTATTAGCACACGCATTATTGAAATCCAGGTGGAAATGGCAGAACGTGCACTGGAGCTGCTGGCGCTGCCGGACGATGATGAACCCCGTCTTATTTTAGACATTGGCTGTGGCTCTGGACTCTCGGGCAGCGTGCTCGAGGACAGCGAACACATCTGGATTGGCATTGATATATCCAAATCTATGCTGGATATTGCCGTCGAGCGCGAGGTAGCCGGCGATGTTATATTGGGTGATATGGGCGAGGGCATGCCCTTCAGGCCAGGCACCTTCGATGGCGCCATATCCATATCGGCGCTGCAGTGGCTCTGCAATGCCGACAAATCCTATCACAATCCACACAAGCGCCTATTGAAATTCTTTAGCACATTATTCTCCTGCCTGACGCGCACGGCACGCGCTGTCTTTCAGTTTTATCCCGAGAATTCGGATCAAATTGAAATGGTAACGGCTCAGGCCATGAAGGCGGGCTTTTATGGCGGCCTGGTGGTTGACTATCCCAACTCGGCTAAGGCCAAGAAATACTATTTGGTGCTGATGACGGGCGGCTCAGCTGAACTGCCGAAGGCTCTAGGTAAATCCATATCACAAGCAAAACGAGTCATTTGTTTAATTTGTTCCGTTTTTTGTCAGGCTCGCCGGAGGAGGAGCGCCGCATTAACTACATAAAGAAGCGCGATGCTTGCCGCGATGCACGCGGCAAGGCGCCTAAGAAGTCACGCGATTGGATACTGGCCAAAAAGGAGCGACGCCGTCGCCAGGGCCTGGAGACGCGTCCGGACACCAAGTACACGGCGCGTAAGCGCAGCGGGCGATTCTGAGGATTGTTAAATATACAGCTTAATGTACAATTTGCGTATTTATTTTAAACAGTTAAGCTTAAACCTATGTTAAAGTGAACTAGACTCTGCCATTTGGCTACACCTCGTCAGTTGATGTGGCAACTGGCACTGCCTTCTGATCCTGCTCTTGCTTGTAACGCTCCTCCGCCTTGCGCTTGGGCGTATCGTATGATGTCTCAGCGATAAACATCAGGTACATGGCTATGCCCGCAAATATAAAGGCAAACATAACTAGATCATTTTCAATAGATATTCGACTCTCCTCCTTTTGCATACGCAATCGCTCGTGCTTGGCCTGCATCGTTTGGCGTCGTTCAAAGCTTTTGCCATAGTGTGCCCGACTCCATTCATCGAAATCGTAGATGGGCGTGCGTCCTTCAGCATCGGCAACCTTGGACTTCTTGAAGCGAGACTTATAGAATTTGGTTTCTGCATCATCTTCGACTTTCACATCCACATCTGGTATATCCTGCGCGTATTGGGATCCGGCTGTGTGCACAATGCCTTTGTCGTAGAGGCGTCGCAGCCGAAAATTGCCCAGCACCTCATAGGCCTGGCTGATCTCGCGAAACTTTTTGGCCGCGCTTTCGCTGCCCTTGTTGCGATCCGGATGGTAGATCATCGAGAGCTTATAATAAGCCGCCTTAATTTCGTTTTGTGTGGAGCGTTTGCCAATGCCCAGGGCATCGTAATGGTTGAGCTGCCATTGGGCGTGTGTTGTGTGCAGGCAGCGCGTTAGGAGGCGGCACAACAGCTGGCCATGATGCAGCATGACTTGTAAGGGACGCAAGATAAAAACTTGTTATTAATTGTTATATCACATTATTTTGGTCAGCCAAACAAATACACAGCTGTTTGCACCTGCAATCAATAGGACTTATCGATTAACGATAAATCACGCACAACAGCTGTTTTGGCTGCGTAAACAGGCGAATGGCAATTTGAAAACTGTTGCTGCCGTTCGGCTCTTGTTTTTTTTTTCTTGGTTTTTCCTTTTGGACGTTATTTATATATAGAACGTTGGAGAGGTTGCTTGAAATTTTCAATACAGCGTGCTTGTTTTTCACATGTGAGTGTGTGTGTGTGTATGTGTGATCGAGAAGTTTCTGCAGAAATTGATTTGGGGCCAAACGGTATAAAAGAAGCGCAAAACAACCGAAAATTGTGAGTCACTCGCATTGCTATTAAAGCATCTGCACTGTGCATAGCTAAAATAATAGTTTTTCATTTAGAAATATTGTATAATCATGACCACTGACGATACCACCACCGCTGCCGCCGAAGCCATTAGTCACAAAGATAAAGGCAATGAGGCTTTCAAAGCCGCCAAATGGACGGATGCAGTGCAGGAATATAGCGCCGCGATCAAGCTGGGCGCCAAGCATAAGGAGCTGCCCGTGTTCTATAAGAATCGTGCGGCTGCATATTTAAAGCTAGAGAAGTATACGGAGGCTGTAGACGATTGCAACGAGTCACTGCGTCTGGGTCCCAATGATCCCAAGGCGTTGTTCCGGCGCGCACAGGCGTACGAGGCATTGAACAAACCTGAGGAGGCATACAAGGATGCGACGGCGCTCTTCAAAGCCGATCCGGGCAACAAATCGGTGCAGCCGATGCTGCAGCGCCTGCATCTGATTGTGCAGGAGAATGCGGCGCGCAATGCACAAACTGCAACGAAGGTGAAGCAAATGATGGAGCTGGCCTTTGACTTTGGTGCGCCTATCGAGAAGCGGCGCTCGGGCGCCAATAATTTGGTGGTGCTGGCCAAAGAGCCCGCTGGCGCCGATTTGCTGTACAAGGAGCAGTGTGTAACGAAGATAGCCACGCTGGCCAAAGTGGAGAAGGACGAGGAGATCTACTTGAATATGGTGCGCGTGGTGGCCTCGCTGTGCGAGAACAGCGTGGAGCGCACCAAGGGCGTGCTCACCGAACTGGGCATACCCTGGTTTATGCGTGTGCTCGACCAGAAGCACGAGGATTGCGTCAGCACTGCACAGTTCTGTTTGCAGACCATCATCAATTCGCTGTCCGGCCTCAAGAACAAGCCGGACGCCAAGCCAAACAAGGAGCTGTGCCAGCGGCATAACCGTGAGATTGATACGCTGCTCACGTGCCTGGTTTACAGTATTACGGATCGCACCATTTCGGGCAAGGCGCGCGATGCAGTCATTGAGCTGCTCACACGAAATGTCCACTACACGGCCCTGGAATGGGCCGAGCGTTTGGTGGAGATACGCGGCCTGTGTCGCCTGCTGGAAGTGTGCTCCGAGCTGCAGGACTACAAATACGAGAGCGCCATGGATATTACCGCCTCGTCGAGCACGATTGCCTCGGTGTGTCTGGCCCGCATCTATGAGAACATGTACTACGATGAGGCCAAGCTGCGTTTTACGGAACAAATTGATGAGTTTGTCAAGGACAAGCTGCTCTCGCCCGACATGGAGTCCAAGGTGCGCGTGACCGTGGCCATTACGGCTCTGCTCAATGGTCCGCTCGATGTGGGCAATCAAATTGTGGCCAGAGAAGGTGTGTATACCACCTCTTACTAGTCTTTATTTGATACTCATAAGTTTCTTTTTTCTTTTAGGAATTCTGCAAATGATCTTGGCCATGGCGACCACGGATGATTTGCTGCAGCAGCGCGTGGCCTGCGAGTGCCTGATAGCCGCCTCCTCGAAGAAGGACAAGGCGAAGGCTCTGTGCGAACAGGGCGTGGATATACTGAAGGGACTGTATCATTCGAAGAACGATGCCATACGCGTGCGCGCCTTGGTCGGCCTGTGCAAGCTGGGCAGCTATGGCGGACAGGATGCGGCCATAAGGCCATTTGGCGATGGCGCCGCTTTGAAGCTGGCCGAGGCCTGTCGCCGCTTTCTCATCAAACCGGGCAAGGACAAGGACATTCGTCGCTGGGCTGCCGATGGCTTGGCCTATCTAACGCTCGATGCGGAGTGCAAGGAGAAGCTGATCGAGGACAATGCATCCATACACGCTCTGATGGACTTGGCTCGCGCTGGGGATCAGTCGTGTCTGTATGGCGTCGTTACCACCTTTGTGAATCTGTGCAATGCCTACGAGAAACAGGAGCTGGTGCCCGAAATGGTCGAGCTGGCCAAGTTTGCCAAACATCACATACCCGAGGAGCATGAGCTGGACGATGTGGATTTTGTGAACAAGCGCATAACCGTGCTGGCCAATGAGGGCATCACCACAGCGCTCTGTGCCCTGGCCAAGACCGAGAGCCACAATTCGCAGGAGCTAATTGCGCGTGTGCTAAACGCCGTCTGCGGACTGCAGGAGCTGCGCGGCAAAGTGGTGCAGGATGGCGGTGTTAAGGCACTTCTGCGCATGGCGCTGGAGGGCACCGAGAAGGGCAAACGGCACGCCAGCCAAGCGCTGGCACGCATCGGCATCACCATCAATCCGGAGGTGGCATTTAGCGGACAGCGTTCTCTGGATGTCATACGGCCGCTGTTGAATCTGCTGCATCAGGATTTCACGGCGCTGGAGAACTTTGAGGCGCTAATGGCGCTCACCAATTTGGCCAGCATGAATGAGAGCGTGCGTCAGCGCATTATCAAGGAGCAGGGCGTCTCCAAGATCGAGTTCTATTTAATGGAGGATCATTTGTATCTGACACGGGCCGCTGCCCAGTGCGTATGCAATCTGGTCATGTCCGATGATGTGGTGAAAATGTTCGAGGGCGAAAACGATCGCGTCAAATTTCTGGCACTGCTCTGCGAGGATGAGGACGAGGAAACGGCGATGGCCTGCGCCGGCGCTCTGGCTATGCTCACCTCCGTCTCCACCAAGTGCTGCGCCAAGCTACTGAACATTGCCAGCTGGCTAAATATACTGCATACGCTGATTGCCAATCCCAGTCCATCCGTTCAGCATCGTGGCGTTGTTATTATACTCAATATGATCAATGCGGGCGCCGAGATTGCCGCCAAACTCTTCGAAACGGACATCATGGAGCTGCTCAGCGGTCTCAGCCAGCTGCCCGACGAGGCGCGTGCCAAGGCGCGCGAGGTGGCCACCCAATGCCTGGCGGCTGCCGAACGCCAACGCATCATCGAGCGTTCCGACGATGCCGAAATCCCGGACGTATTTGCCGAGAGTGCCAAAATCACCGAAATCGTCGATGATGATTGAGTTGCCTTTAAGAGTAGCTTTTAAATCCCATCCTTTCTTTCATCTAACAATTCACCAGCGAGTCTTTCACTGTGTCATTTAATTTATTAACGAATCACTTTCTTAAAGTGTACTTAAGCTTAATGTGTTTTTATAATTCTGTACGAATTTATAATAAATTCATAAAAATGTTTCGTTTACAAAAACTGTTTTTACACCCAGGGTATTATAATTCTGTCGTGAAATGTATAACGCATAGAAGGTGGCATCTCCGACCCCATAAAGTATATATATTCAAGATCAGTATCAACAGTCGAGTCGATATAGCTTGTCTGCCTGTTTATATGCGAACTAGTCTCTACATATACTAGTCAGTATATATGTCGGAACCGGCTGGATTGGAGCACGATATCATATAGCTGCCATAGGAACCATCGGTCGGAAAGTAGGTTCTTTTATCAAAAACTTTTTAGGTCATCAAGATATAGATCAAGATCATATAGCTGCCATAGGAACTATTGGTCGAAAATTAAGTTGTTGTATGGAAAACTTAACGGGTTCTGTACTGAACCGGTTTAAGTTTGGAATCACAAATATTTGATTTTCATAACATTTTAATTTCATATAAAATATTTAAAGAAATTAATGATAATTAATACTTATTTTCAAGCAGAACTTTTTCTGCAGCTGAGACAAATTAAACGACTTGTATTCTATTTCCTTTCGTTGACAGTCCCAACGATCTCAGAGACTATAACAGCTGGGATTGGCAAAATTTGGTATGTTTGAAGACACATAAATTTAGTTAAATAATCTTAGTATTATTATTATTACTACTTGATCAAAACGTAGTTTTTTTACGTGCATAGTTGAAATTCATATTTAATTTACTTGCCATAAATGTTAATCACAATTTGGTTGGACACAATTTTTGGTCAGGCACTTTATAAATACTGTTAGCTAGTAACCCCCCTCCCCCTCTCCCTCTCCCACTCCTCCCCCTCACGCCTGCAACGCACTTGCTGCACAAATTTTGGTTTTGCTTTTTTTTTTTTTGGCTCCATTGAGCAACTGGCGCTGCGTGGGCTGCCATTTTTGGGGCAGGCGGCTGTTTTAGTTTGATTTAATATCGCCAAAGCCCAACCACGCCGCCAACGTATGTACATACATATATTAAATGCACTTAAGGACTTGCGCCGCATTTCATGCATTGTTAATGGCTGCAAGTCTTGGAGCAAAAGCGATCCGCGTGAGTTCAGTTTGAATTGAGTTAAGAGCTCTTCACATATTTTCCCACATTGCAGCTGACTGACTGTCCGATTGTCTGACTGTCTGACTGTCGGACTGGCTGACTGTCTGTCTGTATTCATTCCAACACTTAAACTGACATTAGCCAGACTCGGAAGAAGTTCTAATGCAGAAATAATTGCACTGGCTGCCGCCAGTAGCTGCATCCTCCGGCCAAGAGGCATATTCAGTACTTTTTGTCTGTGGCTCTTTTCAAAATTGCTCAATTTCAATGAAATATTATTAAATAAATTAATGTAGCGTTAATTCATTTTGCTTTTCTAAAGAAAATAGCTGTAGTTCTAGCTGCCTGCTGTGCAGCAGCATCCCCAATCCCGATCCCCAATCCCCAATCTCCAATCCCCAATCTGGGCATTAAGTTGTTAACTCAACTTGGGCTTAACGGCACTTAGCCATTGTATACTATATATATATATATATATAGGCCCAAATATGACTTGGCACTTGGCCACACAGCGCCTGTCAATGGGATGAGTCCGTGTCAAGCAAGTTGACGGCTCTAGTGCTGAATGCCTGACTAGGCGATACCCTGTAATCAAAGTCGTTCCTTATTAACTTCGGTTTTTGTAGCGCGATCTTTCTGATATTTTCATAAAAGTGACATCAAAGAGTGTGTAAGTCCCAAAGCTCAAGAATATACCTCTACAAATTTGTATAATCTACTATTGAAAAAGTAAAATATTCTAGATCTGTGTACCCTACACGAGATTCTTCCTACAAAAGCTCCGAATCATGCTTATAAAGAAGATCGATACTTATCGATTTCAGTGTCCCTATTTATAGAGTTCATTATCGACATTTATCGATTGTCAGCATCGATATTTATCGATTTCATGGAGTCATGCAAGCAATCGATATTTTGACACGAACTTGATTTGATTTTTATATTTTAGTCTCCTGGGATTATAGTCTCTGAGCCGAACAGACGTACAGACATGGCTAGAGCACGAATATATACACATACTTTACAAGATCTTCCGCCAGTTACATACAGTTGCACGCAACTAACATACCCTTTATAGCCATATGCAATGGGTGCAGGGTATTAAAAGAGATTGGCAGACAGGTGCCGCATTAACCCAATTGGACCCTTTGTTTGGCTCTGAGCCCTGGCCCGCCAGGTGACAACTGATGGACGCTTGATATGCTCCTCTAGGTGTGCCACACAATGCAAATGAAAGTGCAGCAAAGAAACCGCAAACCGTTTTAGCAAATCACAAAGAGACTGTCATATCTAGGCTATGTGAGATACAATAGATATGGGTTCTACTTAAGTAATTCTATTGAATACTTAAAAGCACAAAAGTGCAGAGAAAAACATCATATTCTAGAGTTAACTCAACCATACTAAATTATGTTCAATTTCCAATTTCCACCCGTATGTGTGGAAAAGTCGCTGACAACAATTGCCAAAAAGTAAGGGCTCATTTCCAATGATCTTTGTGCAAATTCATTTGGGAAATTCCATACTTTTCGCAAAATTCACCCCTTCTTGATGAATTTGAGGGTTAGAAAATTTGCGGGTGAAGTTTCGGGAGCCTTGTCAAATGTCATTTCAAACATGTTTCACACTTTTCGCCAAATCCACGTCTCCATGATGAAAAGTGGTTTCTTTCGATCGGTTTCAAACTTATTTTCCGAAGCCTACCTAAAGGCTTTATAGATAAGTGTTGGTATTGAAAATTCCACCCAGAACTATGGAAAATTGGTGGAAATGCGTTTATGAAACATATGTTAAAATATCTTTATGTAAATTTCGCTTAGAATTAAACTGACCCTCTTTCAGTCAGATCTCTTGGCACATCTTATTGCTGTCCTTTTGAGATATCATTAAGATCTTGCTCCGCATCTCTTGCGTGCTCTCCACTTTTCGGTCAGGTGTCAGTGCACCCATATTACCATGCCATTCTCGCCGTCGACTGGGTGTCAACCGGTCGCATTCCCCGATAATTAGCATGTGTTTAGTTGGCCGGTGAACAGAGAAATGAAGGAGAGTGAAACCCATCAAGATGTGCTGGTGATATCAGCGCCCAGTTCCATAACGATCTTACATCAATTGAGAGTTCCGGCGGCGATCGATTGGACCCGACCACTTGCACTTTCAGCCCGTGTGTGCGCTGGAAAAGCATTCTACTCGAACAACTTTCATCATGGTCTGGGCCACACTTTCGTCTTCCAGCCGGTCAGCCAGCCAGTTAGTCAGTTAGTCAGTCAGTCAGTTCGTCGTTCGGCCCGGGGCCTGGCCAGACGTAGCTTTGGCTTTGTAATTTGCATATTTTCCGCATCGCGCAGACGCGGCAACAACAACAACAACAACAACAACATTGTCGGGCAGTTTATTAAACAAAATATTGACATGAAAATCGGCTTTCGATTTTTCATGCGGAGCGTGCGACAAATTGTGCGTCGGAGCTGCACAAAAAAAAAACTAAACAACAAAAACGAGATTAAATGGAAAGTGAAGCTGCGGCGCGCATGCGTCGCCAATCAAGTGCAGCATCAGGTTGCCATCTCTCAATCTCCCATTCAGGCCATCTCTCAATATATACATCTATACCATATATGTATATATGTATATAGAGTCTTAGCCTGTCTCAGTTTGTCTGCGTAATTAGGACAAAATGTCTAATAGTTGACCAAGCCAAAAATCGAATACGAGTCCAACGTCTGGCTTCGTTGTTTATACCCTGTACCCATTAAAAATGTCCATGAAGGGGTAAATTGGTTTTTGCCAAAGCGTATGTAACAGGCAGATGGAAACATTTCTGATCGCATTTGGCAAATATTTTTTGATCATCATGAATTGCCATGTCGAACTAGTCATATGAAATGATCGATAACTTACTCTGCTTACACGAAATCGATAACTATCGATTTTCCAAATAGTATTTTTTACAATATCTCGCAGCTGGAGACCCAAATCTCGTATGTGGTCTTTCATATAGCATATACACATGCAGAATATCCAGAATTTTTGGAGGCATAGCCTATGGCCTTCGTATATACACAAATTTGAATTGTCATATATATGTCCCGAAAGTTTCATATATTTTGCATGGTAAACAGCACAAGTTATTATAGAACATTTTGCATAACTTGAAGTTGGCTGAAGAAGAAGCAAGCCTGTTGTGTGCGTAACAGAACAGTTCGATTGGGAATAGGATATCTGCTAGTCGAGCACGCTTTTACTTTTTGGCTTACGCACCTAATGATCATTTACAGCTAAATGCAACTGGCTTATGATATGTGCTGTTGTTGTTGTTGTTGTCACTGGACTTAAGCCGATGCATTTGGCCAGTTGCGCGTTGCACGCAACTTTTACTCAGGTGGAAAGTTCTTCTGTCAACGCTTTGATTTGATTAGCGGCAGATGCGCAAGCAGGCGCTTATGGTCAGGAGGGTAGCGGGAAGCGAGGGGGAGGGGAGAGGGGACGTTTTGGTCTGGTCTAGTGCAGCATGTTGAATCGGCTTTTGGGAAAGTCGCAACACTTGGCTGAAACCGAAAGTTGAGCCAACTTATGCGCCCAACTCAATTAAGCATTTGTCAATTTGAGCAAAACAAATTCAAGTGAAAAATGGAAAATCGGAAATGGAAAAAATGGGAAAATTGGGAAAATTGTGAGACCGCTTGGAAATCAATTAATTGACATATTTATTGGATTACAATTGTGTCTTGTGGGTGTTGTTAATTCGATTTTGGTTTCGTTTCGGAAAGAGGAAACGTATCTAGAGCAGCGATGGCTATTGCCTGACTTGGATATACCCTGTAATATATATATTTGATGTTTCCAGCTCTTAAAGTATGAAGAATTGATGTATTATATCATTAATAAAATGGCATTTGTGGCAATAAATAAATAAATTTAGTATACATTTTTAAGCCAAAAACAAAGAAACTACCATATACTCAACGTTTTATAGGGTATGCATTAAACAATGCAAGCTAACGAGCTAGGACAATTCGCCATGGCTGGCAGAAACTGGCTGCTCTGAAACAGCCTAACAAGTGAAAGCTGAAAGCTATAAAACCGCAATATATTAAGCGATTGGTAAAAGGGATTTCATGCTCATCTCTCGCTGTTAAACAATTATCAAACATTTTTCCACACATTTTCACTGTGAAAATGTGCAAGTAGAAAGTTTTGCAATAGAAACAATTAAGGCAAAAATTAAATGGAAAAAAATAAAAAAACTGCAAGCAAAGTTGGCGCAATGAAAGCTGAACAAAAAAAAAATATTGCAGACAAATCTGATGCCTTAGCCTTAATGAGCGCGGGATGAGTCCACAGTTTTGTGGCAGCGCCCGCAGTTTGAGAGCGACTGGAGTGGAGAGCAGAGACTGTGGCCTGTGTGGTCAACGGCCACGAAATCGCTTGACAAATGCCAACAGCAATTGGCATAAACTTGGCCAAAGCCGCAGAGTGCATGCGCTAAGGCCTAATTATGTCTGCGATTTCGATCAACTGCATCTTCCTCTTCTTGCCACACTTCACACAATGATCTCTTCTGCTACGCCCCATTTTGCTCCATTTGCCGCATTTGAAATGGCCGGCAATCTTTTCAATTATTGCTTATCATTGCGAATGTGGCATGGCCAATGGCCAATGGTCGATGGGCAGACCGAATGTCATTAGTGCAGGGCACCTAATGCGGCAACAATGTTGCAAGCAGCATCAGCAGGGGCAGCAGCACATTGCCGCCACATGTTGCACGCTCGCGATGCTTAGCATATTTTGCGTCTAGCCGGCCGGCTATCTTAACAGCTCCGCGACCAATTGATGATATAAATTCCAAAAAATTTTTACCTATCTGCAGCATGCGGCAATTTCAGAGATACATTTCGCGTTTGTTGTTGCCACTTTGCCGACGTCTTGCGGCGTCGCGTCGCGTTGCATGCTGCAGCATGTGGCCAATTTTTTTTCGGCTTTTCAATGGCTTTTCCTTTGCCACTTGTTGGCAGTTGTTTGATTAATTGCCTTGCCAGCGCCAACGGAAAATGTTTTACAAATTGATTAGGGGGTAGTGGAGGGGGGGCGGGAAGGGAGAGGTGAGATGGGAGAGGAGGGGTTGGGGATGGGGATGTTCGGAACGGCAGGGGAATTGAGGGAAGTTATGCATCCAGTTCCGGCGCAAACTTGTTGACAAATGTTCGCAAATTAATGGCTGAAATTTGAAACCGAATCTGAACAGAAGGCGAAAGTTTTGGGAGTTGTTTGTTTGGCCTCTAATTGGAGAAAGAGATGGGCGAAAGAGAGAGAGGGAGAGAGAGAGAGAGGGAGAGAGAAGGAGAGAGAGAAAAACACAAGTATGCTACTTCTTTTATGTTTGGAATATTCTCGATCTTCTTTCCCAAACATATGCAAATATTTTTACAAGATCTCTTATTATCGAAATATTATAGATCTTTATTTCTTTGCAATACATTTTCTCTATTTTTTCGGAGTATGCTAAAGTTTTTACTCCTAAATATGTACGAATTTTTTGTTTTTCTCAAATTATTCTAGATTTTCATTTCAAAACAACTTCAAATAACTATCCATAATAACTTTTTTTTGAGTATTTCAGATCTTCTTTCCCAAGCATATTCAAAAAATCTTACAAGATATTTGCTTTGCGGAATATTAAAAAAAAATTGCTTGAGATATTTTCCTTTTTTTGCTTTTCGAAATAGTACATAATTTTACTAAAGGTTTTTCTATGATTTTTTCCCTTTCATTCTAAATTTTTGGTCTATCTTCGCACTTCAATTCTTTGTTCTTCATCGTGAATTGAATCATCAGAAATTTCTCGAATTTAGAGAATATTTTTTTTTAATTATTTAGCAGAAGCTCTCTGCTCGCCTTACCTTTTCCTTCCGCACTTTTATTATATCTGATGAGTAGAAGAATTTCATAATTATCGCATGCCAGCAGCCCAGCGTATGTTACCTGGTTCAAAAATAGTTACTGCCGCCTTGTTTTGCACTTTAATTATGCAGTTGGAGAACCCTTCTTTTTTTATACCCTGAACCCATTAAAAATGGGTAAAAGGGGTATTATGTTTTTGTGCAAAATCCAAATGTATGTAACAGGCAGAAGGAAGCATCTCCGACCCCATAAAGTATATATATTCTTGATCAGCATTAATAGCCGAGTCGATCTAGCCATGTCCGTCTGTCTGTCCGTCCGTTCGTCCGTCCGTCCGTCCGTCCGTATGTATGAACGCAAGGATCTCAGAACCTATAAGAGCTAGAGACTTGAAATTTTAGATGTAGGTGCTCCTAGTTCCTACGCAGATCGAGTTTGTTTCCGATAATCGATAACTTGCCCCGTTTCCAAGTAATCGATAAAAATGTATATCGAAATCCTGTTTTTTAAGCAAATTTGGTAAATAATAAGAGCTAGAGTCACAAAACTTGACATGTAGCTTCTAGAAAAGTATATATATATCGATTATCTTTCATTTTATACCTATCGCCACCTCCCCGCTACTCTCTATCTATAAGCGCGCGCTGCATTTGGTGTTGGAATAAGAGGGTTCAGGGTATCCCCTAGTCGGGAGCTCCCGACTAGAACCTCTTACTTGTTTTATTTTCTTTTTGTTTTCGCTTTTTAGTGGATGTGCAAACTTTGGCGCATTTTATGGGCCGCTCATTAGATGCGGCCAGAGAAGAGAGAGAGAGAGAGAGAGAGAGAGAGAGAGATTGTGATAGGGACTTTGGGGCCGCTCCTTTATGAGTTGGAATAATATCAACAGACGTTAACAACGCGCACGGCTCATTATAATGGGCGGCAGTTTATTTAAATGCGCGCACGGCACATCATTAACAAGGCAAACGGGGCAACTGGCCAGCCGGAGAGGAGCAGGCCACAGGCAGGATGGAGGATGCGTCTCTATTAGCGGACGACCGCACGCACCGACGGCGACCAAAACGATTTCATAATATCTCAATTGAGGCTTGCAGCGGGCAGCGGCCAGTTCCATTGGCCATCGCCCCATCAAAACATTGTCCAGTGCACAGTGGGGTAGGCATATGCAAAACTGCAGCGAAATTTTAACATGCATGTTAGAAATAATACATATGATCGATTGATAGCAGAGATAATATGTGGGCTAAGTAAAGAAAAGGTCTCCCAATCGCAGCGTAAGGCAATAAAATCTATAAACAGGCAAAATATCTTTTGGGATCTCAATTGCAGCTTAGGTATTAATATCTGTGGATTGGCAAAGCTGCAAGGCAAAATTTAACATGCATGTTAAGTATTTTTTTTAAAAACATTTTAAAGATGGTACCTGAATTGCAGCTAGAAGTCTTAATATGTATGGACATGCAAAACTGCCGCGATATTTTAACATGAATGTTAAAATTGGAAAATATTAAATTAATATAGAATGTTAAGATTAAAATAGAGATAACATTAAGGCTAAAGACAGAAAAGGCAACTTGTGGGACTTCAATTGCAGCTAAGGTATTGATATCTATTGACTGGTAAACTTGCAATCAAAAATTTAACATGCATGTTAAGTAAATTTTCTTTTGAGGCTTCCAAAAATAAAAAAACTCACTAGTGGGGCCTCAATTGTAGCATGAGGTGTTAATATCTATGGGCATGTAAAACTGCAATGAACATTTTAACATGCATGTTAAATATTTGTTTTTTTTTTTAAATTCTTATAATATCTAATATTAAGATCTGAGACTAACAAAAAGAAAATCTCACTAGTGGGGACTCAGTTAGAGCTTGAGGTGTGCATATATATATAGATGTCCAGAGGGTTTCCTTCGGCCTTTGTAAATAGACTTTTATATTACTGATAATCTTTTATATCAGCTAAAATATTGAATCTATGTTTCTAATTGGAACTTATCTATTCTATTTTTCAACAGTGCGTAACAGTGTGCAGCAGCTGGCGCCTTAATTGGTTTCTAAGAACTGGCATCTGGCCCTTCCTTTGGGTCTTTGGTACCGTTCTGGTTCTGGCTGCGTTGGCTCTGGCTTCTGCCATAGAACGTGCTCTTCTATGTGCGTTTGCCTATTACCAGTCGGTTTCTTGGCTCTGCCTGCTAATTAAGGTCGTCAGCGGCCTGCGCTTTTGTGCGTTTGCAAATTACCCCGCAATTGGCTAAAGGCAGCCACCAACTGGACACAGCGGGTGTGCTGAAGAATGAAGAATGAAAGGGGGGGGGGGGCGAGGCGGGGCAGTTAGTGTTTTGCCTCACCTGGTAATTGCGTGCAATGCCTGCTGGGCACACCAGTGCCTGCTAAACTGTGATTCAAATGATTGGCTTTGCTGCAAATGTCGCCTTCGGCGTCGTTTTCCGTTTCATTGGCGAAATTTCAAAATCTTGCATGCATATAGAAAGAAATCCATTTCCTTGAACTAGCACTAACATTAACTATTGGGAATTTTAGAGTCTTAGATACCTATTGAAAAAAAAAGCACTTTTAAGAGTTTTTGTTTGCATATTCTGTTAATTTTCAAGCATTTTTGAAAATGAATAACATTTTGATTATGCTTCGACCTTTGTATAAATTCTACATTCAAGTTTGATTCATCTAAAGTCAACTTGAATTTTCTTAAAACCATATACATTCAAAATTTTGAAATATATATTTTTTATTTTTATGTACATTTTACCTTTCTTTTTATCATAGTTTGTCAACCAAATAGATTCTACAAATTGTATTCAAATTGTCTTACTTTTAGCATGTTTTGTCTCCTAAATAGATTCTCGATTACAAAAGTTCTATATTTAAGTTTGATTCAACTTTTTTGAAAGCCATATTTACAAATATTGAAACTAAAATTACCAAATTTTATCTAAGTTTTGGGTACCCAATTATTAGCATGGTCTAGAAATATTCTAAATAGATTCTGTAATAACATTTTTTTTTAATTTTAAAGGACACAATTCTAATTTAATTGAGATTTGAAGTTTTTATTTTCCTTAGTATGTTAAGCTTTGATTAAAACAATTTATCGCTTAGATCAGGAAAATATTTCGATTGTCCTCGAGCTGCTTCCCAATGAAGATTATCGAGTTGAAGAGACTATTATTGTTAATATTAATATTTTATTATTCTCATATTATTTTTCATTATCATTATTTGAAATATAATCATTATCATATGTTTTTACCAATCAAGCTTATAAACGTTTTGCTTCTGGGGATTTTTTTGCAGCAATCGATGGATTGAATATTGAGAAAGAAGCCGAAGATTGTTTTGCTTGCAATTAAACGCCCATTAAGACATCATTGGATCAATCAATCAATCAATTGCAGCCTGTTTAACTACCGAAATAACGATATTTTATTTTTTGTTGTTTTTTGATTTTTTTGGCAGCATTTCCGCTCATCCTTGACACAAATATGAAAATATTTATGTGTAATTATCACAGCAAATGGGCATCAAAGTCGAAAGTCAAATCAAAAGCCCAATAAGCATGAGAGTAGATTGGAGAAAAAATATGAATAAATGGAAAAAGAAAAAAACAAAATACAAAACAAAAGCAGCCCAACATGGATTGTTTATAGTTACAAATCATTTGGCATTATTTGTGGGTTGTTTTTGTTTTCTTGTTTTTGTTTTTGGCACGAAATGCGGCGCACTTTATGTGATTTATCTGTCAGCCTTCGCCCACAAAAGCTACAGCAATGTATCGCGTATCTGCTAGATACGTGTGTTTGTGTGTGTGTGTGTGTATCTCGAGTGGTTAATTACACGCGTGTATCTGTCAGATACATGCGCCAATCTTTTGCCAACGCAGCGAACAAAGCTAATCAACTGGCTTGGAAGTGATATCGAAAGAGGAAAACCAAAAGGAAAAACTCCCAAATCAAAAAAAAAACGAATAAGAGGTTCTAGTCGGGAGCTCCCGACTAAGGGAATACCCTGAACCCTCTTATTCCAACACCAAATGCAGCGCGCGCTTATAGATAGAGAGTAGCGGGGAGGTGGCGATAGGTATAAAATGAAAGATACTCGATATATACATATATACTATTCTAGAAGCTACATGTAAAGTTTGGTGACTCTAGCTCTTATTATTTACCAAATTTGCTTAAAAAACGGGATTTCGATATACATTTTTATCGATTACTTGGAAACGGGGCAAGTTATCGTTTATCGGAAACAAACTCGATCTGCGCAGGCACTAGGAGCACCTACATCTAAAATTTCAAATCTCTAGCTCTTGTAGGTTCTGAGATCCTTGCGTTCATACATACGGACGGACGGACGGACAGACGGACAGACAGACGGACTTGGCTAGATCGACTCGGCTATTGATGCTGATCAAGAATATATATACTTTATGGGGTCGGAGATGCTTCCTTCTGCCTGTTACATACATTTGCACTTTGCACAAATACAATATACCCTTTTTACCCATTTTCAATGGGTTCAGGGTATAAAAAAACTAAATTTAAATGCAAATCGTTTGGCTTGGCTTACCTTTTGGGCTAGCCCCGAGAGTTTAATTGATGGGCCTCTTGGGGGCCATAATGTTGTGCCGAAATTATTAGCACTTTGTTATTTTTGGCTGCCACGCCTCTTTCTTGTACGCATTAGCACTAAATTCCAACACAGCCAGACAGAGAGAAAGAGAGAGAGAGGGAGAGAGAGAGAGGGAGAGGGTGAGACTTCCAGTTAAATTGAATTTGTTGGCTGCTGCGGCTTTGCCTGGTTTATCATGATAAATATTTAGTTTGTATGTGCCTTGATAATGCTTGACTGCCCATCTCATCCTCCATGGTCACTTGATGCGTAACTCGTATTACCCAATGCTTTTTATGATATTGAAAAGTCGTTGAACATTTAATATTATCTTTACCTCAAGCTAAAGTAATTATTTTCGTTAATAATGCGCGCTATTTGGCAATTTTTATACCCTGATTTTTTATTCCACCAGGCTCATGCATACTTTTAACGACGATGTCTAACCCATTTATATGCCAATTTTACATATGCATAGACCCTATATATACCCTATATTTACTCTATATATACCCTATATATACGCTACATATACCCTATATATACCCTATATATACCCAATATATACTCTATATATACCCTACACATACCCTATATATACCCTTTATATACTCTACATATACCCTACAATACCCTATATATACCCTATATATACTCTATATGTACCCTATATTTACTCTATATATACCCTATATATACCCTACATATACCCTATATATACCCAATATATACTCTATATATACCCTATATATACCCTACACATACCCTATATATACCCTTTATATACCCTCTGGTATATAGATATCTATATATATATCTATTATATTATAATCCCATCCCGCTCATGCCATAAGCCAGAAATTTGTTTCGTTTATTCCTCCAGGCTCTTGCATACTCTTCACGACGACTTCTTTCCCATTTCTTTGCCTATATTTGACATCCAATTGCAGGCAAAGATTATTAGATTATTCAAGCTGTTGACATCTTCCTGACACTTGGCTCATCACTTGGCTATTGAGGAAGTTGTGTGTGGCCAATGGACGACGCATCGCCACTTGCGCAATTCGTTGTCAGCTGTGATATTTCCAGGTGTCGCTTGGCGTCTATTCACAACTTGACCATAAAATATGCGGCTGACAATTGCTGACCGCTGTGAACCCGCGAACCCTGGGCCAGGCTATGGCTAGGTGGGCTGGCATCTTCACCTTTGCCACATTGTTGTTGTTGTTGCTGTTGTTGTTGTTGTTGTCGACTTTCCACGCTTTTCACTTTCTTTGCACGACGAAACTTGCCACATGACAGACGAATTTTCGTGGCTAACACAAAAAAGAAAAAAAGTAAAAACAGAAATTAGAAAGAAAAAGAAAATGGATATAGGAAAACTAAGAAATAAATGCAAATTGCCAGCGTGTGTCGCGACTTCCTTGCAGCATCACGTAATTAACATTAAAGTTGTCTTTTGTTGCTGCGGCTGGTGAAATTTTTGCGCGCCGCTTTCGTAATGAGGAAATAAATGTGGCCAAATGCGTCGGCGTTGGCTGCGACGTCTGATAAGCCGCAAGCGGAGACGCGTTGGGTGTCAATGCACCCGCCACATGCAACAGTTATCGCCTGCGTATCGCTGGGCTGATAAACGCCAGTGCTGTCAAGTTCGTGTCCTAAGTCTTTTGTTTTGCAACCATGTGAAATCAGCTGCATATCTTATCTGTATTTGCCTGGCGCTTTTATGACTCCAAACTAACTACCTGGCCAGATTATCAACGTCCACTGAACACAACAAATATATGAAGTTTGTTGCATTAGAACTCATGATTTATTATCACACGCCCCGTTGGCATAAACGCCCCATCATATTGCAAATGTCAATTGCACAGCTCATTCAGCTAAATGGATGCTACGTGCTGCAATTTTAATGCTCGAGATACCGCAAATAAAAGTCAAGGCCTGCTCCCCACCTCTCTCTCCCTCTCGCTCTTGGCTGATGTGGTTCCCATGTGAGCTTCTGTTGTTGTTGTTGTTTTGTGGCCAAGCTTTTGTGGCGTTTGTTCCCATAGCATTTTGAGACAGATTTAGATTAGGAA
Source organism: Drosophila ezoana (assembly GCA_035045725.1). NCBI lineage: Eukaryota > Metazoa > Arthropoda > Insecta > Diptera > Drosophilidae > Drosophila > Drosophila ezoana. The sequence goes on from JAWNOU010000207.1 coordinate 2,104,841, forward strand.
TATAAAAGAATATAAAACGCAGCATAATTAAAAAAACGTAAATGCAACGATTATTATCCCTCAAGGTTGGCTCTAATGAAAAGTTTTGCCCATCAACGATTGCTGCATCATCAAATTTATAATTAGATTTATTTTCCCACTTAACTGGAGTATTGTTGATGAATTTATTTAAATAATAATAATATAATTTTTAGAAGTATTATATATTATAATCTATAAGAATCTATAGAATATCCTATGTGCATTTTTTATGTTTTTGTCAACAATTCGGATTATTTAAATTTAATTTAAAAAAATTTGCTACATTTTGTGTTCAGTTTTTTATATTAACTTTTATTTATTTAAATTGTTATTGATTTTATTAAAATGAAATTTTTTTTCATATTTACTAAATACGTGCTAAATTAATTTCTGAAAGCCGGAAGTGTCTGCAACAATGAAAATTGCAAGAAAAATAAATGGAGAAAAAAAGAGAACCCATAAAACTGCCATGTGCATGCTAAGGTTTGCCACTTAGCTGGGGATGCGAGTTCGAGTCCGTTGGCTAATTTGTTGGCTTCTTGGAAGCGCTAATCAAAAGTTTAATGCCCAGCGTTGGGCGCAGGGCGAGAGCCGAGCTGCAAGTGGCATGCAAAAAGTAAAGCGAAAAGCAAACAAAATATCGACAAAGGCAAAGGCGCAACTCCATCGCGTCGTTCGACAATTATGCAGCAAAATCCACTCGAGGCGTTGCCCGAACCGGCGCTGCCAAGTGATTCTAATGATGCTTCTAATGATATAGTCAAAAGCGAAGCGCGCGCCTCAGAGGAGGTTGCTGCTCAGCGACAGTCGACGGTAGCAATTGCAACTGCCAGCCCCAGCCCCAGCCCCAGTCCCAGTCGCAGTCGCAGTCGCAGTCGTAGCCAAGGCCCAGGTGAGCAGCCAACTTGCATGTGCTTAAGCTTAAACCTTAGGTGAGCACAGGGGCTTGTTTGCGCCCACAGCGAATTTTGATCGCAAAGCGAAATGTGTAAGGAATAGAAGTGAAAGTTGAATAGATGAGTACAGTATTAGTATGCTATTTTTAAACCAATACAATAAAAAACAAGGTAGTATAAAGTAAAAGCCGCAGGACATCAATTATGCTGTCTTCTCGATTCCTAGACCTCGTGTCGACATCAGTCTTATATATAGCTCTAGAGCAAAATAAGGCATAAGTAAGCCAAAAGACTTTTAACAGTGCCTGAATCTTTTGTTAGCTTAGAGAAAAAAAGCTGACATCTCTTTCCAAACTTAACTTAAGCAACTTAACAAACTTAACTCTTCAAAAAAGGGCAAGTTTCTTCTGCAGTGTGACAAACAAAAATGCTGGGCAATCTGTTTGGTGCATGCGAGTTTCCGATTTGGAAAACGATCTAGAAATGCCCAAAGTGAACTATATTATATGGTATTATATATATATGGTAATCACATCCAAATCGTCTGGCTAGGCGTCTTCTAACAAGTCCTAGAATTGGAGGAGTCCGCATGAGAAGAAGATTGTGGAGATCTCATCCAATCGAGCTCTCAGATCGGTTTATGTAATCAATTATGTTAGACTTAACAGTAGAATAACTAGATTTGTAATTGCTTAATTAATTATCAGTTTAATTAAAGTTGTTTCCATAATAACAGTGCAATTGTAATAAAGCAAACAAAATTTAAAATTAAAAATTTTCCCAGTTCCACATAAGGGTTAATTAAATGTTCTAGCTTGAAGTCTATTGCGATTCAGTCGCTGCCGCTGCTGCTGCTGCTGTTGTTGCTGCCACATCGCTGGCAACGTCAGTTTTTCCGCTTTGATTTTGCGTTAATCTTGGCTTGCACCTGTTGGTGGCACTGGTGGTGCCCGTTTTGTGGTGCTGGCTGGCTGGCTGGCTGGTGGTTCCTTCTGGTTCCCGTCGATGCCGTTGTTCAATTTTGCGTGCCGTTGCCGCCTCTGTTATTTTAACAATCTGCCATTTAAGCGTAAAAAATGTTGCCTCGTTTCGTGCCGCAGCGTTTTGGGCTATTTGATTTGGCAATCATGGCCAGCGATGGCGCTTTGCCCACTCGGCTCTGTTGCACTGTTGCGCTGCGTTCTGCGTTGATTTTGTCTCAGTTTGATTCGGTTCGCGGTTTGCTTTGGTTTTTGGGCGCTGCGGCCTGGGGCCAGGGGCTGGTGAAGCTGGTCGGTTGCACGCCTGGGCGGCGGCATTGCGTTTGTCTTTTGGCCGCCTTTTTGGGCAAGTTTGTGTGCAATGCGGCGCTAAATCGAAAAGAATCAACTATGTGGATTAGCCAAGAGTTTGTGGTTTGATGGATCTTAAATGCTATTTTATAGCAATTCATAATGCAATAAAAAGGTATTTGCTTAAGCTAGCAGTCTGTAGATCTTTTCTCAAATATACCTGCCTTATTAAGTAATTCCGTACGACTACTAAATACCCTAAAATAAACAGCAAAACAACTTTGCAGCCTTTTAACAGAGGAACAGTAACAGCAACAGCGCAGCTCACAGTAACATATGTTACGCTTATGCGTATGTTACTTACAGGATATCATAAACGATCAGAATATGCTAATATCAGTAGCCCAACCTGGGCGTTATAGGCCATTACTCAAGCCATTACTCTTAATGCCAATTCCTGCCTAATGTCCAATGGCCAGCGGCAAGGTTGTTTAGGGGAACAGCCCACAGCGATCCTCGGCCCATGTGCCGAGTATCCATTGCCATTGATCATTCGCATCCCCATACTGGCATTCGCATCTTTGTAGTCAATTTGATAACTGCCTTGGTGCTTTTTCCCCATTTTATCGTGCGATCGTTAGTCGATATAAAATTTTAAACGGCAGCAACGAAATCAGCTCAAACTTCCAACAATCAGCTACCAGATTACAGCACAACCAGCAGCAGCAGCAGCAACAACTGCAAACTGTGGCAATTGCGTAAATGATGTTCTAATACAACATCAATTACAATGGCAAGCGGCCCATGGCCAAACGGTAATGATGTTACAGCCTCCAAGATGCGTTCGCACAGTGGTTAAGAAAGTTCTGAACATTTTATGAACATTAACTGAGTTGATCTGCGCAATATTTTGTTCTAAAATATCATAACAGCATCACTTTACATGACATTTCACAGCGTTGTCGTAACACAACCTAACATAAGATACACATAATGAAAAATGTAACACCGTTATAGGATATTCTTGAATAACATTAAAATAACATAATTTTTGGTAAACATGAGTATCTTTACTTTATATATGTAAATGCTAGAAGGTATAGTATACAGTGCATACCTGTTAACGTAACATGACATGATATAGAATAACATAACATAACAAAACACAACATAACATTACATAAAATAATATAACTAACCATAACATAATATAAAATTTCTTATCTTGATATATCATAACATAACATTGCATGTCGTAACATTGCAAAACATATCCTTGCATAACAATAACATACAATAAACAATACGAATGTTTATAATAATTTTATTAGCCACAACCTCTTTTAATTGACATGAAATCTATGACAATCTTGGCTAATCAAGCACCATCGCTTTGGGGGCAGTTGAAAAGTGTTGCATATCTATCCTTGGGGCCATTTGCACTTTTCCTTTTACTCCATTCGCGGAGCACTGTGCGTGTGCGTTTGGGCAACGACTTGGGCCTCTGAGTGGGGCTTACGGCATTCACGCCTTGTTGCTGGCTGGTCGTGTAGCTGTTATCGTTGTCGCTCGGGCAACGGGCAACTCCGGCAACTCTGGCAACTGGCAGAACATGTCCCCGGCTCTCTGGGTCTTTCGTCGCGCGTTTCTTGTCTGCGCCAGGCAAACAATTTCATGCATGTTGCTGCCGTTGCAACAGCAACAACAACAGCAACAACAGCAGCAACAACAACAGCTAACAACCGTTTTACGCATGCGTGTGCCACAGACTTTGACTCAGGCCTCGCAGCCTCACAGCCTCAGCCTGTTGCACCTGTTGCCAAAGTGTGTGCCGCAACGCCGCGCCCCGCCCCCCTCCCAACGGCCGTACCGTGAAAACCTCAGACCGCCAGCAGCTGCGGCTGCATTGCTTCAGTTTATGCTTTAATTGTGGAAATTATGTGACATTTGTTGCTGTTGCCCGCGTCTGTCATAACTAGCAAAGTCGTAATTAAACTGCCTTCTATTTACCGCAACCCCTCCCCCGCAGGCGCTCTCTCGCTGTTGCCGCCCATGTTGGCAAACGTCGGAGACAGTTTTGTGGGTTTTACGCTGGCTGTAAACATTCGACGGTTGTTTATTGCCAGCAATTGATGCATGGCTGCCTGTGGATGATGAATACCGAGTCAGAAGAACAAATAGAAGTTGCAACAGCAACAGCAACAACAACAACAAAAAAATAAACCACATTTGTTAGTTGCACCTATTGTTGGGATATGTGGGGTGTTACGGGGTGGAATAGGTCCTAACCCATGGTGAGGATTTGCTTAACAGAGATTTTATTTCGCTCAATTTAACAAAGTAAATCCAACTCCCAACATTGCTTTTTCTTTGGATCAAACCCGAAGTAAATTATTTTGTGGTTATTTAATCATCTTGAGGTCCTTGAGGTACTTAAATCGAAACCAAATTAAATTACTTTGATCTGTTGTTAAATGTGATTAAAGTGCGCTCGTCAAATTCAAGAACTCAGCTTTGATATAATACCGAACTAGTCTAACTGCACTTTGATTGATTTATTGCTGCTTGCTGTTAAAGTTGTTGTTGCTGTTAAAGTTGTTGTTGTTGTTGCCTGCTCATTAACAGACAAGTTTTGTGGCTGCGCTTGAGTCTTGAACCCGGTTGAACTTGGGCCGCCAACCGCAAACGAATCGCAGCAACAACAACAGCAACAATAACAGCAGCAGCAGCAGCAACAACAACAGCAACAACAACAGCAACAACAATAAAACACCCACAGCCATCATAAAGCATTATACGACCATCTAACTTCCAGTTTCTAGCTCACTCTCTCACACACACTCCCGCTCTCTCTCTCTCTCTCTCTCTCACTCGCACTCTCTGTAATGTAATATTATGGAGTGTTGAGTGCATTACGCGTGAGTTGAACTTTATGGGGTGTTTGTAATTGGAATCGTTGCCTAACTGTAACGGTAAGCATTGAGCTGCAGGTCCAGCTAGATCTAATTCAAAGTGCAGGTCAGCCATATTTAGTGGGGCATGCTGTTAAAATCAAAATACCGGCACGTAATCCTATAACAAGCAACAGCCCCGAAACACAATTAAGATCTACATTTTTATGGTGTTCAAACTATAAAATTTATATTATTAAATTGCTGTTATAACAGCTACAACAACTGTTTGCTGGCTGTCAAAATACAAGAGTGAAAAAAAAAACAAAGCTTTATTATAATTTACTCATAAATGAGCGCATAAAAGAAAAGCGAAAATCAATGCAGCAGCAAAGCAAAAACAACAACAACAATAAGTAGGCTGCACCAGCAATAGTTATGTTTATCGTTATCGGAAGCCAGCGCAAAAGAAAACAAGAGCAACAAGAAGGGAAGCGAAACAAAAGCTTGCTCAACAGCGAAATGTGTTATACACTATGAGCAACAATTTTAATTGAATTGACATTTGTTAAAAAAATAGCACATTACAAATGCTCAACAATTATTGAAAGCTATTTAATAATGGGCTCTTCGCATTGAGCTGCGCTCATAAAGCTTTATTCATTCCATGCCTGTGTCGGCCTCCTTTACAAACAGCTTAACATAGGCATGATACCCTCCCTCAGCTAGTTGGCTGCTGTTATTGCCAATTGCAATTTCTCCATTGTCTCGGTCACTTTTTCTTTTTCGCTGGCGAAAAATGAAACCGCTGCCGCTGCCAACGCAGCCGTCAACGTCAACGTCGCAGCACCCGGAAATCAATCAAAGTAAGGGCATTCCACTTCAACATCGATTGCTTGACGGCATCAAATTGCAATGGCCGACTGCAGTTGTTGTTGTTGTTGTTATTGTAATAGGCCGCAAGCGCAGCGGCCACTTAAAGCACAAAACAAAAAACCAACGGCAAAACGGGAGATGAAATGGCAGCGACAGCAACATCAGCAGCAACAATAAGAAAAACAATAAACTCGAGCGCCACAGCGTAGGCAGCCACCAAATTTGGTCACTCTCTCGCTCTCTCATTCATACTCTCTGGTACTCGCAATGCAGCTGTGCAGCAGGTGCCGAAAGCTTTTCGAAGCTGCTGCGCGAGCTTTCAGCTGTTTGTTTGTTTGCGGCTGTCTTGTGCCGGTCGTTGTTGTTGTAGCGTCGGTTTTCATTGATAAAAATTAAATGGCGCGAATAAATTGCGAGAGACTGGTTGTGTGTGAGAGAGCCCGAGCTTGAGGTGATCGTACAGTGGCGGCTGGAAAAGTTGGCACGGTGTAGCGTACATAGACAGTGAATACTGATTGTGCTGTGTAAATTATTTTGTATAGCCTATTAAGTTTCTATTGCACTTTATTAACTATATAAATGATATTTACTTAACGCTGTTGCGGAACAGTTTTACATTTTTAATTCACTTTTTACAGTAGCATAAACAACTGTAAAATGCCAACGACAACACAATTGCGCCCAAAAGTCAAGGCTTGAGCTTTGCCATGTTAACGGTTCACTCTCCTAGTCCCGTTGCATGCGTGTTCAACCTTCACAGCCTGCCGCTCAACGTTCAGAAATTTCGCGAATACCTCAGCAGCCAACAGCTGTTTGCAGCGCGTGCTCTCAATTACTCTCTCTCTTTCTCTCTCTGGACTAGCGCTCTCTCACTACGAACGAACGCAGCAGGTGCAGCAGCAGCAACAACTACAACAGCAACGAATCGTAACAAGTGCCGAGTGCGAAGCTTTCGTCTGCTGCTGGCCGTCGACGACAGTTTGCGCCGTTGCCGCTGAACAGTTAGTGAACGACTCTCGTGCGAGACAGACGTGAGCGGCAGCCTAGAGCTTGTTATAAAAACAAATTTAATTTCGAATTTCGAACTTTGGCGCGACTTTCGCAGACAACAAACGTAGTGAAAAAAGCGACAAAAAGCAACAAAAAAAAACAAGTTAAATTGTAAAGTGCATGGCAAATTAAAAGCAACTGCAACGGCAACTGCAACTGCAACAAGTGCAAAATTGTGCATAGTTTTTTTTATAACAAAGTGTTGCCAAGTGTAACACACACATAATAACATACACATACACACACAGACACACAGCTCGAAGTGGACATGTCGGCGTCTACTAAACTGGAGCAGCACTCCAAGCCCATACTGAGTCCAACACGATCCCTTGACGAAGGTTTCGAAAGTGATCCGGATCGGGTTTCAACCGATTCAGAGCATCAAATAAATAACAGCAACAACAGCAGCAACAGCAGCAATAACAATGCCAGCAAGCTGGCGCAGCTTAGCTCGGCGGCAACGGGCGGTGCCAGCAGCAACAACAGCAGCAACAGCAACAACAACAACAACAACAGCAACAACCTGACAGAGAAGCGCGGCGCACTCAGTCTGGCCGCGCCGCAGCTGCAGCGACGCGATTATTACAAGGATCAACTGCAGCAGCAGCAACATCAACAACAACAACAACAGCAGCAGCAACAGCTCAAGCACCAACACCAACACCAACAACAGCAGCAGCAACAGCAACAGCAGCAACAGCAGCAGCGCCTGCAATATCAAAAACAACGGCAACCGCTGGTCGCCAGCGCCGCCGCCGCCAGCATTCACAATCATCGCTTGACCAACGGTCTCAGCGTTGGCGCCGGCGCCGCAGCCGCTGCTGCAGCTGGCTATAGGCGCGGACGTCGCCTGCACGTGACGCCGCCAGCGCGCCACGCGCTGCGCTCGCATTCGGTGGACGCCATTGGCAGGCAGCGACACGGCTACGATCCGAGCAGCCTCATCCTCAAGCACGACGGCAACGGCAACGTCAGCAGCAGCAGCAGCGTCAGCGTCAGCGTCGGCGGCGGTGGAGGCGGCAGCGCCAACAGCCGCATGCTCAACTACAAGAGTAGCGCGCCTGGCACAGGCTCGGCGGCGGCAGCGGCAGCAGCAGCAGCAGCGGCCGGGCAGGCAGCGCTGCTCGTGCAGCCCATCTCGAGTGCCACGCTGTCGCCGCTGGCGGGCGTCGGGGTGGACGGCGTGGGCGTCGAGGGCGGCGGCGGCGCATCGCCCGTTATAGCCTCCGCCACGCACAGTCTGTACACCTTTTACCCGGCCGAGGGCAATCTGCAGGTGTGGCAAACCGAGTGCGGGGACCTGACCTACAAGTCGTCCAGGAATATGCATCAGCTGCACAAGGCGCCCGTGTGCTGGACACAGTCCATACCCAGGCAGGCAAGACGGTGAGTCCTTCAAAAGTCTTCCAAATATTATCAGATATATTTAGGATAAGAATTTTCTAGAATTAGCATACGTTTTTGCTTAACAGTAGGAGTTTTTGAAGAAGAAGAATTCTTGAAATTACTGTCTGATTTAGGGCAAGCTCTCAGTGCTAGAAAACTCTGAATAGAAACTTAACAGAGGTTTCTCGATATCCCTTCTCTATAGATCTATAAAGTAAATTGTGTTAACATTAATGTTATATTTGCAGCTAACTTTATGTGAGTTTTAATGCAAAAATTAAAAGTGGGAAAAAGTGAAAAACAGAAAAAAAATTCTTACATCAAGAAATTTATTATAAAAATATGGGAAAAGAAACAGAAGAATAGAAAATGAAGAAAATTATTAATGAAAAAGAGAGTAGCCAATTTCTTACTATTAGTGTAATTATTATTAATATTATTGGGATATGACAAATTTGTAAGCTTATATCGGGTTTAATATTGAAGTTTTTAAAGGCTTTGCCCTTTCTTGCTTTTAAAAAAGAATAGGATACTTCAAGATTTTGAGATATTTTCAGAATATCTTGCTAATAAGTCTGAATAATCCATGGATTGCCTTAATTTTGGAGCTTAATTGAATAATGTTTCCTAATTAATGATTTTTAAAATGTTATTTATGCTTTCCAAAAATAATAATACATGCTATTATTATTTGATATATTCCTAATTATATCTTTAACTTTTTGCTCTTTAATCGAAGAAAATTTCTAGTTAAATTTAGCAAATTGTTGTGCTTTTTTCAAAAATAATAATACATAATATTATTATTTGATATATTCATAATTATATCTTTAGCTTTTTGCTCTCTAATCGAAGAAAATTTCTAGTTAAATTTAGCAAATTGTTGTGCTCCGGTTTTTTTTTGTTGTTTTGTTTGTCGAGCTATTTCAAAGTGTACGCTAATGGGTTAATTGGTTCGTTTTTATTTTTGGCCAAAAAGAGTCAATAGCCATTTCATCTCTGTGCGGCAAAGTGAAAGTCTTCAGCAGCAGCAGCAACAACATCAACAACAACAACAAAGTGGCCGCGGCCAAGTTGAGCGCTGGCTTTGGCCAAGCGCATGTGTCATTTAACTTGGCCGCGGGGGCTGCAATTAAAATGCCTTCAAAACTGTAACAGCCAAAAAACGGTAATTGCTTTACAACGGCCATTGCGTCCTTTAACAGAGACTTGGCTAACTGTTAAGTTTGCTTTGCATAACATGGCGCTGTTAAGTGTGACCCCAAATAAAATGTTGTAATTGCTTTACAATTTTTCTGTTAACTTTGCATAACATGGCACAGTTAAGTGTGACCCCAAATAATATGAACACATTGCTGTAATTGCTTTACAGCGTCCTTTAACAGCGTCTTGGCACAGTTAAGTTTGATTTGCATAACATGTTGCTGTTAAGTCCGAACCAAAATTAAATGAACACTGAGCTGCAATTGCTTTACAGCATCCTTTAACAGCGCCTTTACTGTTCGCTGTTAAGTTAACTTTGCATAACTTGGCGCTGTTAAGTGTGACCCCAAATTAAACGCAATATTGCAATTTTTTCGCTGTGCACATAAAATTTAGCAATTTCTGCGTACTTTTTATTACCTATTCCAACTGCCTTTTAGCTTCGCTTCGGTTTGGCTTTTTTTCTCTACTTTTTTTCTGTTACAATTCGCAGCTGCTGAAATGTGTTTAAAATTTGAAATTTACCTCGCATTTGGCTAATTTTTATGACTCTGCGCATTTCGTGTGCAACATTTTTGGCGTGTGATGCAAAAGCACGTGGGCGTGGTCACAGGCTGAAGGGCAATACGCTAATAAATTAAAAGAAACCGAGAAAATGTGTTAAAGAGTGGCAATGGAAGATAGTAAAAGTTCAGTTGGAAAAATAGGTTTTGAGAGTGGTGTGAAGTAGTAAAGGATTTTTTTGAGAAAGTTAAATCATTTTTTATTAGAAATAAAAGAGCACTGGCATGGTTTAAAAACTAAAAGTATACGCTTATTGCCTAGAATTAAAAAAAGGTCAATATTGAGGTTAAGAAAAGTAGAAAGAAGAGTAGAGGAGTATTAGGTTTCGATTATGAGCATGATAACAAAGTATATAAAAATTATCAATGAATTTAAGGTTTTAAATTAGAATTTGAATTTGCTGACAAAGTCAGTGTGACCAAATAAAGTGGTAAAAATTTATAAAAGCGATAGCCATATATCGATAAAATTAGGAATAAAGGATCAAGTTAGAAGGTCCACCAGAGTAAGGGAAGAAAAGAAAAGAAAAAGAAAAAAAGATCGAGAAATATTGGAATTGAAATCATTTAAATGAAATTATTTGAAATTTACAATTGCCTTGAAAATATCTAATATAAACATTATTCGTATAATTTACTTGTACTTGCAATTAACTAACTTAACAGTCGGGTTTCTAAGATTATTTCCAAGTTTAAGCGAAATTATAGTAGATAATATCAAGGGAACTCCTTAAAATAAAACCTTCTTAAATATATTCAGATAGAGCATACTTTCTTTTACTTTCAATTTATAATGCTCCTTATTCATGTTAGCTGAAAAGATGATAGATTGGGTAGAATTTCGACTCTCCCTATAAACAAAACGTTCTTATGACAACTTTTAAAGGGAACACCCTCACCTTTTCAGGCACTCAAGCACTTTACAGCTTTACATTCGCGTATCGAAACATATTCAAATTCCCCGCATTTGTGCAATAGACATGCAAATAAACAGATATTTACTTTCAATTTTGCCGGCTCTTTGAGCTGCGGCCAATGTATTGGGCTAAGTAGGCGGCGTCGTTTGGGCCGCATTGCATAAGGCAGGCGGGCTAAATTGTTGTTGATGTTATTTAAAAGCCTTTTACTTGGATGCAACAACACCCACACGCCAGACATGCACAAATTTCAATCAAATTGTAATCAAAAACACGGCAAAAAGTGCTGCAAAAATGCATTTTTGATGCGCAAAAAATATCAAAATCAATCAAAAGACTTAGGCAACAAACTTGATTAGTTCAACACACTCGTGAACTGTTATTGTTGCTGTTGTTTTTGTTGTTGCTGTTTTTGATTGAAACGCACTCAAAAATACATCTGGCATGTTACGAGTATTGCCTGCAAATCAAATTGCATGATGCGCAAAAATGTTTTTATGCTTATTTGAAAAGTAAAAGTTTTTTGCACATTTTTGTACAATGTGTGTGGCGCCTTATTGTTGTTGTTGTCTGTTGTTTCTTTTGCCTGTATCATCTTCTCTCTCTCTCTCTCTCTCATGTGTGTCATATTTTGTATACACTTTTGCTTTTCATGAGTCTGACACTAATTTGTTTGTGCGAGGCTGCGACTGCGTCTCCAACTGAGGCGTAGGCGTCCGCGTCGCTTGTCACCTGTCAATTTGAGGCGCCTCGCGAACATTTGAAAGTGTTGCGCAGTTTTTTTTTTTGATGCTGCACAGATCGTTTTGTTGCGTCTGCGTCTGCGAAAGTTGTATGTTATTTAGTTTTTGATAATTGCCGCGCTTCCGTTTAATGAAGGGCGTAAGCTGGGGGCGTGGCTGTGCATATTTGTATTTGCAATTAAAGATATTATGTACATATTCGCTTAGAGCATGAATGAATGATTGATTTCCATAGCAGGTGAAATTGTGTAAGACATCAATTTAATTATGCAATTGTCTTAAGTGCTTAGAAATGGGCGTGGCTCGCGTAAAAGGGCGAGAGAGTTAGCTAGGAAATTACATTGAATGAATAACGCATATTCCTCATAATTGAAACCGTTTGACTGACAAAACTTTGAACATTATTTCAAACAATTTATTATTAGGTATATGTAACATATGATAAACATTAACTGAGGCAGAACTTAAAATATCAGAGCATACTTTATTCTTTTAATTTAATAATACAAATTGGCACAAAATGTAGAAATCTTTATTATTAAGATAGTTTAAATTGTGCATATATCAAGTTGGGTTTATCCTATGCTTGATAAAGTTCACCTGGAACTGAATGTTGTGAGCGAGAAAAAAAGAAAGAAAGAGTTCTGTTCATCTGATTGCAATAAGATACAACAGATACTCAAGCCAGTTAGTCGCTATCAGCTCTAGTTGCAGGGTACTTATTTTACAGGGTATTTGCCTTAGTTAACCCCATAGAACGTTCGAAAAGTTCCATGACTCCTACAATGTTTTCTCCTCAAATGAAAAGCAACCCTTATAGCTTCCTTATTTCAATAAGTCAACTCCTCTTGTTGCTTTGCATTCCCATGCTCGAGTTGGCGAACTGAGTCAGCCCTAGCTCTAACCCCAAATTTGCATGGCACGCACACACACATACGCACACTCACAGACATGCATAATTACCATGACATGCAGACGCACAAAAGCCGCAGTCATGAAACGAAAATTTCATTACATTTGCTGGCCTTTTTGGCTTAACTGAGCTGAGGGCCGGGTAACAAGATCTGCGCCTCTCAACCCGCTTCACATATGAGTTCACATTTTTGGCCCGTGACCCAAGCGGGTGCGCAGGTGTCGACATTCGAGACCCGCGACACCAAACTGACGGCTGACTCACAGGTAAAGGGTAGGGAAGGGGGGAAGGGTCCCACATTGTGTTTGTTTTCATTTTCGCATAATTACAATGAAATAAAAAAGGCACTCGAAATGCACAACGAAAAATGTAACAAAAGCTGTGTGACAGACCGGCGCATGGAAACCCTAAACGACAGAGGGGGGGGGTAGGGTTGTGTATGGGGTTGCACTGTGAGAGTTTTGTTATTGTTGCTGCGCTGCATTTCCGGCTCGCTCTTTGTCCGCATCGCACTGGCGGCCTCTGATGTCATTGACAACTCAATTATGGTGCGGCCGACCCGGCTCCACTTCACCGAGCGAGCGTTTAGAACGAGTTGCCACAAAATGCTGTAGAGCCCGCATTTATTCTTTTGTTTCATGACTTGCCGAAAAAGGTGCTAAAGCAGACGTCACACGGAACGCAACGAAAAGCCCCGAATCGAAGTACTCGAGTTGGGAGCAGAAACACGGCGAACGAATTGCGTATGCTCTGCAAGCTGCAAGAGATGTCGCAGCTTAGGTTTTGGTGGGGAACTAAGCAGGAATGTAAATAAACAATAAATAACCTCTCAGATAAATTATATGTTATGCTTAAATATTGCGTATTGTTATGATCAAACGTTTTGGTTAAGAAATGTTGGTAAATAACGAAACCTTTTCCATATCCAACTTTCCAACTCTGACAGATGCACTGCCTGCACTTCAAACGGGCTATACAGACTCACCTCTTGAGACTGATCAAGTATATATATGCCTAACTGTATTATACTAACTTTTGTTAGTTACACACTTCATGTTGATATCACAATACCCCCTGTAAGAGTATCGCGAATAATGCTTTAATAGGAATTCTCTTAATTACTTTCAAGTGGCAAAGCTCTTAATTTTGTTCATGAAGCTGGCAACAATTGTGGTAAAAATAAAACTAAGCCAAAAATTTGAATGTTTTCAGCTGTTTTAAGTTGATTTATAAACGTTGCGCTGAAATGTGGGTGAACTCCAAGCGAAAAAAATAAACGAAAGAAAACAAAACTTAAAAATAAATCAAAAAATTAGTATTTGGATTTGTTTTTTGTTTTTGTGAAAAGCAATTACAACTTTGACATTGAAATGACTATTGTCAGGTGTTACACAGGTGTGTGTGCGGGTGTGCGTGTGTGTGCGAGTGTGTGTGTGTGCGAGTGTGTGTGCGTGTGTGTGTGTGTGTGTGCGTCATAATACAATGCACAAACAAATGAGCCAAATGAAACAAATGAATCATTTAGTTTTGATGTCTGGCCAAATATTGCATTCAGTCGCGAGTTCGTTGCTTAAGTCATTTGTTTGCGCGTGTGACAATAACAAGAACAACAACAACAACAGCAGCTGCGAGCAATTTTAGCAGGCGTATTTACACTCGTGTTCGCTCGCCGGATCTATTATGTAAAAGAAGTTTGTCGCCTCAGTCATTTGTCGGACCTATTATGTAAAAGAAGTTTGTTGCCTCAGTCATTTGTTTTGAGCCGCAACTTCCTCAGTTCCTCGCGCACAGACCAAATATTGACACCAAAAATTGCTCATTGAGCAGCCATAATGGATACTTTTAACGTTTTTCGCTCTTGCCAAAAATAAAAGCAAATTAACAATAAATAAAATAAAATGAACAAAAAACTGAATTTTTTATACGAAAGCAAATGCGGAAGATTCAACTTGTTCGATTTTGATTCTTTCGGCTGCTCTTGGTCATTTTATTATTTGTATGTTGTTGTTGTTGTTGTCTGTTGCAAATAAGGTGCCTAATTAAAAATATGAAGAACTGGCAGCAGCAACAAAAAGCAAGATGAGCAATCAGAGCTCTAAAATGTCCGAAACATGTTCATCAAGCTGAACTAACGCAGCTTTTTATAGCTTGGCTTTTTTTTTTGGCATTTTCATCAAATGGCTTTAAGTGATTGGCAAATACTCGCACCGCAATCACAAAGCTAAAGCCAGCCCAGCATTGTTGTTGTTGTTTCTATATTTACGTTTTGTTGGAATAAGTTTTCTTGGCATTTTGGGCGCTTATAAATAGTCAAACAATTATGGCCACAAACTGGGCACAAGCCGCATAAGAAGCTGTCTCAGCCGCTGTGATAAAGGGGGGTTGTGGGGGGTTGTTTGGTGGAGCAATTAGCGGCTTTGTTTACAAACTTAAGTGACAAATTTATGGGGATTCTTAATGGTAATCGCATTGCCGTGCCAGTTGGCATAGCCTTGGGGCTACATTGATAGCTCATCAAAGAGACAAAAGATTATAAAAATAGTTATTCAATTTGAATATTCAATTTGTATTGTGTATTTGTTGTATATGTGGAAGTGAGCAAACATATTGCAAAAGAAACTTCTTGTAACTCTTCTGGTAGAATCGGGTATTGCCATTGGGCCACCAAATGTCATAGTTCCTAAGTTCCTAATTATTGTAATATGTTTATGTTTATATTAATTTGCTTGGTCGATGAAAAACAACAATTTGTAATTATTCTTTAACATTCGCTTTCCATAACATTATTTTATTATAATTATTATCTTTTTTATTCTCTGTGAATTTGAACCAGCGACCTCTCGCTTTTTGAATTTCCAGCTCGGATTTCTTGAAGGATTTCTTTAAGAACTATCATTAAGAGATTTAGATTATATTTCCATATTTTTATGATTTCCTTGTTAATCTCTGTGAAGTTGAACCAGCGACTTCTCGCTTGTCGGATTTCTCTGTTGGATTTCTTGTATGAATTCTTGAAGAACTATCATTAAGAGCTTTTATTTATATATTAATATTTTTACGATTTCTGTTTGATTCTCTGTGAATTTGAACCAGCGACTTCTCGCTTGTCGGATTGCTCTGTTGGATTTCTTGTATGATTTCTTGAAGAACTATCATTAAGAGTTTTTATTTATATATTAATATTTTTACGATTTCTGTTTGATTCTCTGTGAATTTGAATCAGCGACCTCTCGCTTTTTGGATATCTCTCTTGGATTACTTAAAGAACTATCATCAAGGTATTTTATTTATAGATTTCAATACTTTCCCAGCTCTGCGTGACCCCAAATGACACGCTCATTAACGTGTGAACGATACGTGTAGATATTCTAATTTCAGCTAATATTCCGCTTTTACTTTTGCTGCCCACATAAAGTAGCTGATGTTTCTTCTTCTTCTTCTCCGTGCTGCTCTCAGCTGGCCAATTTCCCTTCGGACTTTAACCATAAATTGCCGCGTGTGTCTGGCTAATTAACATATTTCGTATATTGTATTTTGTTTTTGTTTTTCGCATTTCGTGAATTTCTGTAATTAAAAGCGCGCAAATCTTTTGCATTTTGGCCAAGAATTTCGCGTCGTATATCAAATGGCAAACAGAAATGAAAGTTTTTGCAGATATTTTTTATTTTTAACGCTCTTCTAATATTTAATTATATTTTATGAAATTGTTTTCGGCGCGCGATCTATAAATGCCTTTATGACTGGGGCGTTTGCCAGGAGGCCAGGCTTTGGACACGGCTTATTAACTTTTTATGTGGCTTTTATGTTGCATAATTTTTTTATAGGCGCCGTATTGGATTTCATTATTTTTATTGCGCGCCTGCTTTTAACATATTTATAGCTTGTTTTTGATCAGTTTTAACGAAAGCGAAAAGATTTTGTCTTTTGTGAAATATTCCTCTTCGCAATTTGCTAAATATAAAACTTATTCTTCAGTTTGTCTGTTGTCATGTAAATTATAAAATTTCAAATGCAAATCTATGCATGTTAGAAATTCTAAAATAAAACAAAATAAACCGGCTATAAGCTGAGGGCAGCGGCGGGGGGGCTTGACCACAGATTTGTTAACACGCTTCAGACGGTTATTTTTAATACCCAATGAGAATGGGCAAAAGGGTGTAACGTTTTTGTGCAAGTGGATGTCATCTTCCAAGCGTATTGCAAACTGCAGAGCATATCTCTCGTCGAGTGTATCTTGATCTCGTTTTGAACTTCATCCCTTGGCTTTGTTATTTACACTCATTTGGAAGCCATATTGATGCCCTGGAATTTCCTGAAAGATCAGACAAGAAACAGCCAAGTTGATCAAGAAAGGATTTCCGATAAAAATCGGTCTGTCAGATCAAGAAGCCGCTGCATAAACTGTGTTGTTCGTTTAGTAGAGGGTATTTTCAAGTCGAGCATTCCCGGCTAGAGCACTCTAAGCTGTGTTGCAGGCGATGTGCGTACGTGTGTATCTGTGTATTTGAAAGGCAGCTAGAATGCCTCTGACGGCAGCTCGGCGCTGTGTTGAGGGTATTTTCTAGTCGAGCACACCCGACTCCCGACTGCAGCGCTCTTATTTGTCTTTCGCTGTCGTCGCCTTTCTGCCAATTACTGTGCAAACAAAACTTTTCTCTAATTTGCTGACACGGACACGTTAAGCGCACAGTTTCGGCCTGGCTCGCATGTCATGGCCAGGTTCTAATCAAAATCCCACAGCCAGCAGCCGGCAGCCGGCAGAGTGCTGGACGTGGTCCATTGATGCACTGGCTGCGATAAACGTCAGGCGATGCTGGTTCTTTTTTTTCTTCTTCTTGTTTTGTTTTGGGCGCACAACAAATATTTTTTCTAATTAATAATAATAACAATTGAAGCCTAGTTGCAGTTCCGCATCAGCTAACGGCACTCCAATGCCCACGACAACAACAACAACAACAACAGCAACAATAACTATAAGAAGAAGAGGGAAAAAACGCGGTATGTGGAGCAAAAGGTGTTGAAAATGTATTTCACTCTTTTCCATTGCTTCTTCTTTGCGGTTTTTCCGTCTTTCGTTGGCTGTGCTCGCTTTTCAGCCCAAATCAAAGCGGTTCATCAAAATTGCTCACAAACTTGGCTAAATTGCATTTGTTTTAATTAAAACTGAGGCTTGCGGTTTGCACTCAAGCTTTTTCCCAGCAGCCAATATAATGGAATTTTTATAAATAAAAAAAAAATAAAAATATAACATGACTGAGGGTTAAGGGTTGAGTTTTTCAATTTAATTTATTGTATATACCTTTAAAAAATATTTTAAAAAATTATGGAAAGGGCTTATTGTGAGAATATTTGTAAAATCTCTTTAAAATTTATGCAAATAATTTTAAACCACATTTAAAATAATATTTGTGCCTATAAAAAATTACAAAAAATGTTTTTGAGACAAATCTCTTTAAAGTTTATTCAAATAATTTTATAACAAATTTGCAATTAAAAAATTCTAAATTTTTTTATAGAGACAAATTTCAGTTTTTTATTACTTAAATAATATAATAATATAAATTCAAGCTGGAAAAAAGCTTTGCTTTTTGTTTTATTCAAGAAAGTTAAATTAACTATCAGCTTACTCAAAATATTCAACATAATATTCCTTATTAATGCAGCCATAGTTGACATATGTTTGATTTGAGAAAAAATAAAATAAAGTTTATTTCTCAGATCATACATATAGGGAAACTTCTTTTTGTTAATGATTTTATATAGTTAACAAGGCTTTTAAACCAATTCAGTTCACTTTTGGCCAGCAGCAGACTTTGTACATAAACAAATTTTATTGCCCATTTAGATAACAAGCAATAGGATTAGCGATTAGTTCCGTTAACTAGAGACAATTACCGAGCCGCACATAAAAGTGCGCTAACTTAAAGGTATTTAAGTTAAGTTTGACTTATCTCTCGCATCTGAGCCAAGTTTCGTATTCGATTCTAGCGCCTGCGGCAATTAAAAGCGATTTAAAATAATTACAGAGCCGAAAACGAAACGACGTAATTTGAGAAAACAACAAAAGAACGCAACGCGAATTAAATAAATTGCTATACAAATTCATTTTATTGACTCGCGTGTGTGCCAAGTGGAAGAAACCAAAAAAAAACAAACAAGTAAGAATGCGCTAGACGGGAGTGCACGACTAGGAAATACCCTGAACCATCTCCTACAAGTCAATTTTGGTTGCTCTAGCTCTAATTACTTACGAGATTTGCTCAAAAAACAGGTTTTTAATAACGATTTTTATCGATTACTTGGAAACAAGGGCAAGCTATCGATAATCGTAAACAAACGCGATAACGATTTTTATCGATTACTTGGAAACGGGGCAAGCTATCGATTACCGGAAACAAACTCGATCTGCGCGGGCACTACGAGGACCTAGCTCTTACAGTTTCTGAGATCCTTGCGTTCATACATACGGACAGATGGACGGACGGACGGACAGACAGACGGACAGACAGTCGGACATGGCTAGATCGACTCGGCTATTGATGCTGATCAGGAATTTATATACTTTATGGGGTCTGCCTGATACATACATTTGCACAAATACATCATACCCTTTTTACCCATATTTAATGGGTTCAGGGTATAATAAATAAAACTAAAAACAAAAGACGATCGTAAAGTTTGAGCATTTCGAGCAAAAATAAAAACAAATTAGCGCTTAAATTGGAAAACGAGAACCAGAACCGGGGGCCAAGTGAATGCTTTTTCTGGATTGGCAACAATCAAGATGAACAGACGTTGACATTTATGGCTCAGATTACGCAATGGGAAAGGGTCTGTTCTAGTGAATTGTGTGTGAAACGAGGGAAAATGCCTTTTGGAACAATGCCCAAAAGAGCTGACGCTTAATTTGAAAGTAACTGAAAGTTCTTTGACTTGACTTGGCTGCCCTCGGGAATTATTTTGACTGCTAGTCGCTTTACCTTTTTCTCCTGCCTCTAACATTCTATTCGCTTAATTGTTTACACGCATATATAAATGTATATACATATAAATAACTCTGAAATTTGTTTTTCACACGCTGCCAGAAAACAGAAAATACAATTTTTTTTTGTTTTTTGGCCAGCCCACGCCGCAAGTATAGTCAAATATGTATGTCGAAAAAACTGAAACTGTTCCACGCGCTTTGCTATAAAGTTGTTTTGTTTGTCTTTTGCTCGCTGATTAATTTTAATTTTCATGTTTTGTTTACTCGCCTGCCTGCTCAGCTGCCTGATGGATACATTTGGGCTCTTGCCCTGGCACTAAGTAGCAATTTAACACACACAGACACACACACACACACACACACCAAGATTCGACTCGTCTCTGTGGTGGGCGTTAGCTGTGCCTCAGTCTCCCCCCATTTGGCTTCAGTCCATGCAAATGAGGCGCTCAGCGCCAAAGTGACAGGCAAATCCCCGGTAAATTGTGTGGGCGTGTTTTATTTAAGAGCTGCTCAGTCGACGGGCATTTAAAATATATTTGTTAATTTGCCAAGAAGAGGAAGAGACAGTGAACAACGCACTTTAAGAATTAGAATAGAATTTTGGGAATTATATTTAAAACAGGAAAGAACGACACAATGAAGTTGAAATACCCTGGTCAATTTATGGCTAATTATTTTGCAGCTCGCAAAGCTTAGTGTAAATATCATGCGATAAAAAACGTTTTCCCATGCGAAAACTCATTTTTCGATTGGTTCTTCCCATGGAACAAAATGATATAATTAGTAGTTAATAAGATTTCATATGTTTGAATCAAGCTAGAAATCTTACATGCCAAGTTTGGTTAAGATATCTAGAAAAACGAATAGTTAGGTCAGACAAGAACTTAGTTCTGATAAACTATGTCAGCTATATGATATAGGGGTTCGATCCTGTTCTGACTTATGAACTGCCTGCAAAAGAAAGTTGTAAAGTTGCATGAGGAAAGCTTCAAGTTTAAGAGACAAGTTTGCATAAGAACAGAAAAGGTGATATACGGACTGGGGTATATTGACTGGGCTTTTGATACTGATAAAAAATATATGTATGTGTCTTCTTTAATGTAAAATACAATTGGAATAAAAAGCAACAACTTTATTATTGAGTCTAATAATGGGTTATAAAGATTTCTTCTTGCCGATGATAGCTGCCCACATTGAATTTTAAGACAGTTTGGGCTCACATATTTACTTGAAAATACTGAATATATTATAATATAATATTATAATTGAGTATTATAATATAATATTGAAATTGATTGAATAGGTTGTTTGAATACTATATTTATATAATATTTAAATTGAATATTAATAAGGGGTTAATTTCATTGCTTCCCCCTCTCCCCTCTCAATAGCCCAGTAACCCAAAAGCCTCATTCGCTGCAGTAGTTGCTGCTGCTGCTGCTGTTGCAGATGCTGCTGCTGATGCACTTTACTGTTGTGGCCGCTGCGACAGCTTTGAAGCGACACCCTAACAAATTTTTAGCTGACGGCGGCATATTTTCAACACCTGCCTCGCTGTCGCCATGGCTGGCAGGCTGGCTGGCAGACAGGCAGGCAACCTTTGTGCCACTTTGCCAGTTCCCAAAACTCACTTTTGTGTCATTTGCAGAGAGCGAGACGGCAGCAGAAAAATGCGCGAGCCAGAGAGATAAGGCAACAAATTGTTTGTCGCTGCAGTAGGTGCAGCAGGAGATGGCAGTCGACGGCAGTCGACGGCAGGCAGACAATGCGGCTGTTAGATGCATGCATTAGAGCAAGTTCGAGGCAGGCAGCAAATTAACTTGGCCAAGACTCAGGCAGAGGCTGCTGCCGAGGCTGTGCCAGCAGCCAGACGCATCGCGAGCTGCGAACTGCGCATCTTATTAAGAAAGAAAGTACTTTCAGTCAGGCAGCTGCTGCTGCTGCTGCTGTTGTTGTTGTTGTTGTTGTTGTCGCTGCATTTCTTTAGCTATTTTCCACCCATACAATATGTTATTTATTTTTATTTTTTTCTGCTGCTTCTTCTCTACTCTTTTTTTGTTTTTTTTTTTTATTTTGCATTTTGCAAGTGCCGTGCGAACTTCAACTTGAGTTGTTGAAGCCAAGCCACACAAGATGACTCCACTTCAGCTCTGCTGTGCTGCAGGCTACAGCCGCAGCTTCAGCTTCAGCTGGCTGAGCTCTGGAGTGTGCGACAGGCATACACACAGAAGAAGAAGAAGAAAAAAATGCCAACAGCCAACTGGTTCCACTAGTTTGAGCATTTTCGAATTTGGTTTTTTATTTATATATATTTTTCTAATCATTTCAAATGCGTTTCAATTGCCTGCAAATTGGCTGCTCGCAAGCCGAAAAAACAAATCCATTTGGGCCTGGTCAAGTGGCTTGGCCAAGTTTTTTAGTGTCTCTCGGCTAACAAGCCTTTTTTTTTAATTGCTGCCCATAATGCAATTAAACACAAATATTTCTAGCTTGTATTTAATTTGTGTGCAAATATTTGCACAGTTTTTGTTGTCAGCCAAGTTTGTTGCCCAAGTCTTTTGTTTATATATATATATATATATGTATTTTTTTGGACTTTGCACAAATGTAATTACAATAATTGTTTGGCTATTGCAAAAATGTAAATGCAATTAGGCTAAACAAAAAGGGGGAAAAAATTATGGTGACAAAAAATATCCGAATTTTTGTGGCGTAAAGTATTTTTTGTTTTATCAGATCAAGTTTTAAAGAGAAATTAATAGTTATTTTTAGCAACTTTCTTAGTTGTTTATGTCTCTACAGATAAGTATAATGCTAAAGATGTGGAAATTCTTTAAGTCCAACTTAGCGTCTTTTGTGTTTGGAAATTCTTGTATACATTTGAAGTCAAACTCCAATCAAACAGCTTCGGCTATGCGCCTCAGTGCACTAGAATCGCTTCAGTTTTGCGTTTGTTTTTTTGTCGTTCAGACTGAGACTTCCCTCTTAGCATTTCCGCATTTTTATTTCGATAGCTAATTAAGTTATATAAGAGCTGTGGAATCATAAACCAAGCCAGCCAGCCAGCCAGCCAGCACATATTCAGGCAGGCAGGCACTCACTCACTCGACCAACGGGCGTGTCAACATTCACAAGATCTACACATAAATCCATTTCGCAGTTCCAGTAGCATGCACAGCTTGCAGATGAAGAAGAAGAAGAAGCAGAAGATGAGGCAGAGGAATAAGCAGAAAAGCTGTTTAGATAGAAGAGTTGTTGATCTTATGACAGCGCCACTTTCCTATGATGTAATATCGTTTTTAATTAAGTCACGCAAAATTTTGCGCTAATTTGCACGAATTCTATTTTCTATTTCTGCTTCTAATTGGCGCGCCCAAAGAGTCCAAAGGGGCAAACGAAAGGGCCCAGAGAGTCCATTGCCCCAAGGGCCATATAATTATGTAAACAAGGAAGCAACAGCTCGAACTTGGTTGGCTTTATGTGTGCGTAATTGCTTAGAGACCCCATTGATAGATACTTTTACTTGCTGGGCCGTTTCCTACGGAAATTGCCAGGAGCAGAAGCAGCGGGCTGTGAACGGGTGCGGTATAAGTGTGTGTGTGTGAATGTGTGTGTGTGTGGCAATCGGCAGTCAAATGGAGGCCTTAACATTCACAGCAAGCAACAGCTCGACTTGATTATTTTCATTCGCATTTCCACAACAACAACAAAGATTGCCACGACTGGCCGCAAAGTTTGTTGCCTAAGTCTTTTGTTTTTACTTTGCACACTTGTCGCGCGCGCTGTGTTAATTGAAAATGAAAGTGCAAACACCCCGAATGAAGAAAAATACATATAGATACACAAGGCTGCAATGAAAATGTTTAGACAGTCGCCATCGATAATCAAATGACAAAACGCCCCTTCGAAAACTTTCTTTGCTCTCTTTTGGTTTTCGCTTCCCCCTCCTCTCGTTTTATTTGCTTTGCATGCCACACTTCTGATTTCCGCATCATCGCTTGCTCTTTGTGTGTGTGTGTGTGTGTGTGTGTGTATGTGTGTGTGTGTATGTGTGTGTGCATTGAAGCGTTTGGTGCAGCCGCCTAAATTGGCTGCTGATATTGCTGAAGGTCTGATCTGGTCTGGTCCACTTCGTGCTGACCACGTTCAATTAACATGGAAAGTGACTGCAAATGAAACTGAAAACTGAGTCTAATAGAGAAATGCAGCAAGCTGCCAATAGATTGATTATCTTGGTGGTCTTTATTGAGTACTTTTATCTTGGTTTTTGATGGGCGTAAATATATACTATAAATAATGAACGACAACACGATCTTCCAGGCGTCTGCCATTAATAACAGACAAAATGTTGTATCAAATGTCATTTATATGTTTAGACTAATGTCAAACAATATTATATTTTGTTAGATTATCTAGTGATATCTCGATATTAAGATAATGTTGTGTTATCTAGCTAAATATAATATTAATTTTAATATTTATTATCTTAAGTTATATATCTATATGTTCTTCGAGATCTTTAAACTTAGTTAACCAATTCTCAAATATTGAGAAATGAAGAAAGCGAATATCTGTTCGACTTATAATAATTTGCATGTCAATGTTTTTTCACAGCTGTGATTTAGGCTAATTTCATAAGCGAATACTTTTATCTTGATTAAAATAAAATATCTATTAATTTGATGATTCTTTTAATTGAAGGAGAAAATCTTAATTGAGTTATATTTTAAATTATTTACGGATTTTCATGTCAAATGTCATTTATAAATGTATTATTAATTAAGCTTCAGATGACAGAGATTTTATCTTAAGAAGAGAAGCAAAGATTTTGATTAATTACAATCTTATTCTAAGTCAACTTTGAAGCCCAAAATAACACAACTTTAGATAATAATCGTAAACTTAATAATCTTAAACCAAGTTAGTATAGATTGCCGAAATTCGCCTAGATTACCATAAAGAAATAAAATGTTCAATTTATGGCATAATTTCTAGAGTTTCCACGTCAAGAGAAATGTTCTTATTGATGAGCTGCAAATTGATCTGCCCGGCTGTTTCTCATTTCAAGTGTCATTTATATTATTTCAAGATAAGAGTATTAAGTCACAGGGGAGAGATTTTGTATATTAATGATCTTTAGCTTAGCTAGATCAAATTTTCTCAGATCTTGCAGCTTATACTTACCATAAATCAGCAGCTCTTCAACTTGTCAATTCGCTTTCAAAACGCAGACTGCGGGTCTACGGTCGACGTCGCCCCATTCCCACCCGCTCTTCTCCCTTTCTCTGTAGAAAATGTAAATGCGGCAAGTTGAGCTGCGTTGCCACGATTTTGTTGTTGCTGGTTTTGTCGATCGCCGATCGCCTGGGCAATAACAATAATTTCCTGCTGAAGAAAAATTGCAAGTTGGCTAATTTGCTGCAAATAAACGACGCGCAAATAATATACAATTAATTGCCAGACGCAGTTGGAGTCGTCGCCGTCGCCGTCGCCGTTGTTGTTGCTGCTGCTGCTGCCAATGTTGCATTTAAAGTCGTTTGGCGGTCAAATGCATTTGGCCAGCATTTAATGCAACATTGCGCCAAACAAAAAACTCTCCGTTTCTGCGCTGGTATCTGCCGTCTTGCATCTTGCATCTGCAGCTCTTCGGGCAGCTGGACATCTAGGCATGTAGGCAACTGGGCGCTGGGCAACGCCCACACGCAGATTTTTTTTTCTTTCCTTTTGCTGCTGCTGCTGTTGGGTAAATTGCAATTTGGCGCTGTGATCGGCAAATTATGAAGTGCCAGGAAAGCCATTTAAACGATTTAATGGCACGCTGCAGATACACAGCGCTCGTAAATAAACAGAGCACAGTTGCAGAGCAAACCGCGCAGCCGGCACCATTTATAAAGAAGCCCCTTGGTGGTCCAAGAAAATAAAACAAGTAAGAGGTTCTAGTCGGGAGCTCCCGACTTGGGGATACCCTGAACCCCCTTCTTCCAACACCAAATGCCGATATATTTAGTATTCTAGAAGCTACATGTCAAGTTTGGTGACTCTAGCTGTTATCGATATCGATTTTTATCGATTGCTTGGAAGTAAGTCGGAGTAAGTTATCGATTATCGGAAACAAACTCGATCTGCGTAGGCACTAGGTGGACCTACAGCTAAAATTTCAAGTCTCTAGCTCTAGCAAACAGAATATTCCACTCAAAACTAATTATATACTTAAATTCTCAAAATTTTTCCAAATTCATTTTTCCTTATTAAACCAAAAGATTTTCTACAAATGAGTTCTCAAATCGAGCTCAATTATGTTGTTGGAAATCCTGTAGAAAATGCTAAAGGTTAGGCTTTGGAGTATAATTGTTGTATTATTTATTTATTTATAAATGCTTGCATTTTTAAATATATGAAAACTTCTTGGTTAACTCAATATTTTGCAATGTTTTGCATGTAGCTTTCATAGCCTTTGAACCACTGTGCACACTACAAAAAGTTGTTGCAGCTCGCATTGGAACTGAAATTTGCAACAATGTTGCCCGCTTGCTTGTTGTATTTTGTTATTTTTGCTGTAGCGGAAGTTGTTGGCGGCATGTTGTATTGTTGTTAATGTTGTTGTTTTTGTTGTTGTTGCTGTTGTTCTTGTTGTTGTCGGCAGCTGCCTGAGCAGCGAGATGAACTTGAAGATCAGCTGTGCGCAGCGTTGCGCTGGGTCGTCATCACCAAAGTCGCCGTCATCATTTGATTAATTTGTTGTGTTGGAAAGTTTTGTTGCAAAGTGAAATCAAGTTGTGTCTGTTTCGCCGACTTGCCTTGTGGCCCAGCGTCAACTCCCATTTCAATTCAATTTTCCACGTCGCGTTCGCATTCTATTATTATCGGATCTCTGTGTGGGTATATAGAGTAGTAGCTAATGCAAAAGGTCTTTTTGGCGCCCCGGCTGCATGCCAAATCAATTGTGTCTGTTGTCGCTGCGCTTGTCGCTGTATAATAATAATAATAGTAATAATATTTCTGTAAGTTTTTCTCTCTCTAGTTTCTCCCTCCTCCGTTTGCTTCTATTTCGTTTTCTATGGATGTTTGTCAAGTGTTTCGAATGGCGGCACGTATGAAAACATTTCGTCTGCTTTCTTTTCAAAATCTTCGACGGTTGCTGAGTGTTAAAAATCAGTTTTTAGCTTTATTTTTACTTTGGCTCTGGAACTGTGTGCTGCCCCGCCCCTTTTTGTTTGCCCCACAGGCGCTAATTACGCAAGCACATAGTTAGGAGCAGCGGCAAAGAAATGAAAGCCCATCCAACCATCCATCAGAGAAATGAGCTCAGTTCCAATATGTTCAATGTCTGGTTTCAGTTCAGGCGATTTTCATTTAGCGCTCCATATTGTTTTCCTATGCAAATCAGTTATTAAGCGCATCTTAATTGAATTAACACCATTTCTGAATCGCCAGAGAGTCTCTTTCTCGCTCTCCCTCTAGATATCGGTTTGTGGCACGGGTCGTCAGTTGTGACGCTCGCCGAACAAGTGCTAAAAAGTTTGCGAAAAGCAAAAAAATTAACAGAGTCTGAGCAGCAATATTTTGGACGAGAATAAAATAACTGAGAATATGCCCAGTTATAGAATTTTTCGATTATATATGTAGCTTATCGGTGCTTGGTACGAAATTCGTTGAATTTTTATTAAGGTTTCAGTACATTTATTTATTTCTCTATGTTCCTATTCCAATTGATAGTTCTTTAGCTAAACCTAAATGCTCTGATAACAATAACATAATAACAGTGCGCTGTTATAGGCATGTTACGTTCAAGACAGTATGTTAGCATACACATACTTATAACAGTGCGCTGTTAATAACATTTTAGGAAGTAAATACTACCAACAGCGCCCTGTTATTAACATGTTGTGCTAAAACTGATATGCGCTGTTAATACTAGCTATTCGTTATTGTATTATTTAATGAAGCAATTTTTATGCAATTTTTCGCTTGGAATAAAAAAAATGTTGAATTTAGAAAAAATATTCATGGCTTAACATTATCATTAGCTTTATTGTAAAAATGTACCGTTAGCTCTAGCAGTTGTCTCTTCACGCAAATTAAATGTTTTTGTAAGGTTGGGCATTTCTAATTTATTCAGAGATTGTCCCAAACCTAAGTACTCATTGATTGTATTTAATTTAACGATGAAACATTCAAAATTGCTTTTCGATATTGAAGAAATTAATGTTCTATATTTGTAATCTATTGCCATATTGCAGTCTTAGTTCAACTCCAGTTCTCACCGTCTCGTTCTCTGCCTCAATCAAACAGATTGAGCCATCAGTTCAGCTTCTTCGGGCACATGAAATCTAATGCAATAAATTCCATGAAAAATGCTCTGTGCAAATGTATGTATGTGACTCGCACACACACAAACGCACTTCGCTTGGCTGCGCCACGCACACATGCCACAAAAATGGAGGCAACCGAATTACTCATACGCCACGTTGTTGCATGACAGCACCAAACGACGTCGACGTCGACGTCTATGCCGCATTTCAATTACATTTTCAATTTTGTTGCTCATTAAACCGCCTGCAAATGTTGATAAACATTTTACGGCTTAAGCTCTTGCTGTAATTGTTGTTGTGTGTGTGTGAGTGTGTGTGTGTGTTATGTAAGCGGCACGCGCTCAAGTCCGAAAAGCGTTTCGTAGTTGTTTTAGTCATTATGTTTGAAATACTTTAGTTTTTCTAGTATTGTTTTAAGCGTCAGTCAGTTGCCTGGCATTGCATTTCCTCATGTTATGCATAAAAGTCTTGAAGCAGACAATTTTTAACTGTTTTTTTTTTTTTTTGTTTTTTCTCTTTATGATATGATGGCCCTTTTCTCGTTGTATAATAGAGTAAAAGTTGCCCACGCGGCTCTTCCGCTTGTGGCAGGCAGGCGGGCAGCATCCTCCGGCGTTTTGTTGTCTTTCTCACGCACTTTAACACCATTTAGTTGATAACAATCGCAAATGTTTTTTTCTGTTTTTTTTGTTTATAGTGTTTTTTTTTTTTTGGGGTCCGATTCGTGCAATGCCACTTGCCGCACAGCCGTAAAGCAAGTTGTGTAGCTGAAGATGCAGTTGAAGCTGCCGCTTTCCCAATACTTAAGATAAGCAAAGTCCAAAAGCGAGCGGTGAAGGTGGCTCTGGACCTGCACCCAACCAGTTGCCGAGCTGTAATAAAAATGCAGGAAAAAGTACACATCGAAGGAGAAAGTAAACGTTAACGTTTCGGCTTGCTGCAATGTTGAAATGTTGTTGCAAAGAAAGCAGCGAGCCGGCAAAAGGCAACAAAAACATTGCCAAGCTTCAGGGGCAAGTGGGAAGTGATGCCGGGGCCTATGGGGCACGGCTGACGGCCGGTTGAAGGGGCGACATTGTCAGGTAGTTGCAACGGCGGAGGGGTTACGGGTCCAGCAGCTCGGCAAGTGAATGCGTCTGCCATTAATACGTACCTATATGTAATAACACGTATAACAACCCCTGGGAACTGGTACTATAATTCGCATATGTACTGAGCCTTAATAGGCTGAGATCTTGCCAGTAGATATATCAGAAATTCATATATTAACATTATTTTAGGAGATAAACACAATATAGAAACAATTGTGTTTAAATTTGGCCAATTTTATATATGTTTTGATTTGGAAAATGAGATTGTCTTCCATTTTTGTTGTGTTTTGTAGACTGAAGTCTTGGGATGATTGTGGATTGGATTATGTTGGGAAATTTGTTTTATATTTTTAAACATATAAATAGTAAATGAAGCACTTTTTTTTAAATTTAAAGACAGATTTAGGTTACATGGAGCTTTAAAAAATAAGCTAAGCTAATTTTTCAAAAGTTTTTTTTTAGAATTAGAATTTCAATTTCTGGCATTATTTGTATTCTTGCTTAAACATATTTAGATACTTAAAAGTTACTTTATTTCAAAATTTAAAGCTTAATTTTGCAGCTTAGTAGCTTGCTTTATTTTAAATTCAAGGACTTTTGTACCTGAGTTTCATGAGATATTAAAAACAGAAAGTAATAAAAAAAATTAAACTTTCTAAAAAAAAAGAATTTAAAACTTTGAAACTTGAAGCGTAATTCTTTACTATAAAAAATGAATTAAAGTTTTTTTTTCAATTTTTTACCATATGAAAGTTCTCAAAACTTTATTTATTATTATTTTCTCTCTCGTTACCTTTTTTTCTGTCTCCCTCTCTCTCTCTCTCTCTCTCTCTCTCCCTGTCTCTCGCTCTGTCTCTATCTCTCCCAATTCCAATATGTTTTTTCCATTTTAAAAAATTGTCCTCAACAACCTGCATTTCTTTTGTTGTGTCTGCTTTGTCAGCCCTTTCGGGGGTCATTGCACCTGCCGCAAGCCACAAATTTGTATTTGTTGCAAGACCTTAACTGACTTGCCGCACCAATTGCCACACACACACACACACACACACACACACACACACACACACACACACACACACACACACACCCCACACACACACACACACACACACACACACACACACACACACACACACACACACACACACACACACACACACACACACACACACACACACACACATACAGGCACATTCCAGGCAAATGTGGTATGAAATCAATAAAGCATTGAAATGCATTTGCAGACGAAGCAGCTGCTTTGCAGCTTTTCTCTAGCATCTGCATGCACTTCGGCACTTTGGCTGCCACTTGTTGCACCTTTCTCCTGCCGCTGCCGCAATTCGTTGCACACACACAGAGCCGCACTTGCCAGGTTGATAAATTTCTGCAGCCATAACGGCCACATATGCCGTTGCCAACGCCGCCCGCCTCCCTCCTCCCTCCTCCCGACCAACCGCTTCTGCTGGCCAACTTATGCGCATAATTTTGCCTTGATTTCATTTTTCTCGCTGCGCGTATTTTTCAATTTCAAATGCAGCCAAGAGATTGGAACTGCGAGCATACGATCGATGGGCTTTGGCCAGCTGGCTATTTATTACCTCACCGCCAATGCAAATTTGCAACGTTTAAGATTTTGATTTAGTTGTTGTTGCCTTAGCTGATCTGTCTGATTATGCGGCTACTGCGTTGCATTTGGCAATTGAAAGTTTATTTATTTATTTTCGGCAACGGAAAAGCACAAATAATGCCTACAAAGAAAGGTTCAATGCACCCACTAAACTAGCCGCTAAATGAGGCGCGCGCGTGCCGTGCCAAAAAAAAAAGAAGAAAGAAAAACAACAAAAAACCAGTTAACAGCATTTGTTTTTTTTTTTTTTTTTTGGTTTCTTAGCCAGTTGCCAATCCATGGACAAGGTCACTTCCGTCACATGCGCCGCGGCTCAGCGTTGTGGGTGTTATTCACCTTTTAGATACATTTGGCTCGTGTTGTTGTGACTTAATTGTTTTGTCAAGGCGTCGCGGCGCGTCGCCTGTCACAATTTGCAAACTTGCCCTCTCCCCACGCTGACTAACTGGGTCAGCTTGGTTCTTCAAGCCTAATGGGCCGCCGCTCCACTTCACTCTGACCCACAACTGAGACTTAGCGGCGACGTTTCAAGTTTGGCCGAGCTGCAAACTGTTTTTGCTTGCCTTGGGCCATTTAAGCCAAGCATTGAGAGACGCCTTGAATGGAGACGTTGCGGCTGAAGATGACACTGGCAATGAAATTGGAGTCGCTTAGGATCTTGACGACATGTTATGCATACATTTTAATCTCCCCTACCCCTCTCATTTTAATGAGGCATGCAGCCGCTTGCGGCACATATTGATGCCGCGCCAACTGTAACTATAGCGGATGTGTGTGAGTGTGAGTGTGTGTGTGTGTGTGTGGATATATGTTAAAGCTGGGATTATGCTGAAACGGTTCAAAAGCGTTGGCAACTTAATTGGGCTAGAAAAATTGGCCAAAAGTTAATGGCACAAATTTACAAGAAACTTTAAATGTGAGCAGAATAATAGCTACATTATCTACAGTAATCTTGAAGCTTATAGGAATAATCAGAGTTTGATATATTCTATTCTATTCTATTCTATTCTATTCTATTTAAGACATTTCGAATGTGTTATTGCTTGTAAATCTATCAATCAAATCTATCAATAATAGACAAAATATAGAGCTTGAAGGCAACATGCCAAGAATACAAGAACTTAATGCTAGATCTTTAATCATCTATATATATATATATATATATATGTATTCGATATTCTAAAGAAATTTCGTATACAATAATTCTGACATACAATTCCAACGTAATACCTTAAATTAATTATTTTTCGTTTTTTTCGCTTTCAGGTATGTATTAAGACATTTGCTGCAAACACATTTTGATATACTTAAGAGGTAAACAAGACAAAATATGCAACCCCACTTGAAATTCATCTGGGTAAGTCCAAGGTAATAAAAATTTCACTTTAAGTGCCCGACTGACTCACAAGAGCTCAATCTCTCAATCTCTCAGTCTCTCAATCTCTCTCTCTCGCTAAGCATGCGGCTCGAGGTAGATATACAATATAAGATATGCCCCCCAACGATTGTTGTTGCTGTCAGCTGCTCTCACTCAGTGTTCTAATGATTCGCATTGGTTTATCAGCCAAGCGGCATCGGCAATCAACAAGAAAGAGTCTACAGAGCCGAAGAGAATTCACGACAAAGGGCAGTTTAATTATGCGCAATTAGTGGGCACTCGCAAAATAACGAAGAAAGATACAATTGTATCTGACAGTTGCGGTCTGGCCGAGTTTATGACTTCATTTGTAAACGAAAGTGAAAACAAGGCAGCACAGCAAAAAAAAAAAAACAAAATAAAATAGAAAATGAAAATGAGTCGTATTTCCATTAGGTTTTTCTATTACCTTCACTTTTGTTTTTGTTTTCGACATCTTTTTTGGGCGTGCGAAATATGTTTGTACTTTTACTTGTTTTGATTCTACGGCCAAAAGAAATGTATAATTAAAGTTGGCTTTTTTGCCTGGCAATAATTAAAGTTTGCAAATGTGGTTAAAGGTTTTTTCAAGCATTTTATCAATTACAAAACAATCGCATCGTTTCTTTAAAAACTTTCTCAAGTGTTTGGCTATCGATCAATTGAAGCGATTTAACAAAAGATACGCTGAAATAACAACAAAAGGCAGCCACAAGTTCATGAAATACAAACCTCGAATACATAACCCCACACTCAACTGAGTACCCTTAGTTATAAGTGTAACCCACAATTATTGTCAAGTAATTTGAATTTTGGAAAGTAAAAGTCAGAAGTGTGCGTGTGCGTGCGTGTATGTGTGTGTGTGTGTGTGTGCGTGTGTGTGTGTGTTGCACTGTCAACTGTTGGGGCCAGCCTCCTCTCATTTGACTTTGGCTCGACATATGCTTATTAAGTTTTTGTCGAGACTTGTTTGTCATGTAATCAAAATCACTCGCATGCATCAATTGTTCAATTAGTCGGTTCAATCATGCAATCAACTGAGACCGACGCATGCTATTCTCGCCCCCCGCCCTCTCCCTGGTGAGTTAGCCGCTGGAAATGGAGCACGAATGTGGCTTATAGCGGTTTCTTCTAGTCCATGGACTCGTTTAATCATAGACTGTGCCTTGTTCTTGTTGTGTTGACAATTCAATTATTGTTTTGCCAGTTAGCCAGCCATAAAAGTTGCTATTCATATATTGAATACTTTTTATAATGATATATGCATTTATAATTATTTCTTATTGGCTTTCATCATTTGTAACATGTGCCTCTTTTATATTAATTATGTATGCCATAAGGCTGATGCTTTAATTAATTATCGAATATTTTTAGGCATAACTAATGCGTAAATATCGTATAGTAGTATAGTATATATGATAGTATATATATTAAGTATATATTTAGGTGCCAATTATACTTATTATTCAAATTTTTTAACTAAGGCTAAGTTAACTTTTAAATATTTTCCTTAATATGCTCATCTATTCTTATAACGAATTTATTATATTTTGCATTTGCCTGCACAATGTGAGAAAGCCTTCACCTTAATCTTTGTAACTTTCCCAGCCCCTAATTTTGGTATTTCAATTGACAAACCACAAAATACCAAAATAATTGTCTTTGCATGCATGCATTGCATAAATCTAAATATCTAGTTATATATCAACCAATTAAACTTCGCTCTCTTGCCAAATCGCCGCCTCAATCAACTCAACTCAAATCAACTGAACTCATCTCAGGCCCAATCTCATCTCAATTCAACTGTATTTCCATGTCGAATTTGGCTACATTTCCTGGCTGCGGCTCATTAAAGGCCGCTGGCTGCACCCGCACCATGCATGCAGCCCGAACCCGCCCCCCTGCCCGAAATGAAATCAATGAAACTGTCCATTGGCTGGTAAAATATGCAACGGGTTTTTTTTTTTGGCCATCCAATAACAAGGCAAACAGGCACAACGACAGTATGCCATAATTTCTGTCGAGGCTCTGGCTAAAATACTTGCCAGAGTATTTTGTATTTTATGAAAGTGAAATTTCTCGTCTCTCTGGCCGTTGCCTATGGCCGCGGGGCCAGCATCAGTTAACCAAGTTAACAACCAGCCAGCCAGCCAACCAGTCAAGCATCCAGCTATCCAACTGGATGCTGTGCTTGACTCTGACGCTGACGCTGATGATGACGTTGATGAATAAACAAACAAAGCAAGCAACATGTGAGTTCCCCACCCCGCAACTTTATTGCCTCCTCTCTCTCTCTCTCCCTCGCTCTCTGCTAGTCTCTTGGCCACTTGACGACGATGTCTGTCAACGGCAAATGAAAGTGTTTGTTGTATGTGTGTGTGTGTGGGGGGCGATGAAAAGGGGCGCGATGCGGCGCGGTGATTGCGGGTGCCACTCATAAGTTTTATTACCACACACAAAAGCTCATGATTTTTCATATTTCTTCAAAAGAAGAAAGTACACAAAGCTCGCCCAGCCAATGCGCCGACACGGACCTGACACCGTCACACGGCGGGCACTGTCTTCTCGAGTGGCAATTTTTTTTCTTTTTTTTTTTTTGAAGACTGGCGCTCGAATCCCACGCTCCGATATGAAACGGTCAGCAAATTAATTGCCAATTAAACGGCTTGATTCGATTTGCCTTTTTGCGAAAGCCGGAGATATCTAAATAATATGTGAGAAATCATGACAATATCTATCAGATGTAGATAGATATGATTTTGTGCTGCAAAGTTAAGCTAAAATTTATTTTCTAGAAGACAAACTCAATCAATCATAGAAATCAGTTCAGTTAGGAGTGAGAAGTCTCTGGAGTTGGATATTGTTTGAGTCAAATTTGTTCTTTATTTTTGGCATAAGCTTTAACTGTAACATAGACTCTTCCAGAATCTTCTCAATATTGCCTATTGTTTCATTTTAATTGTTATAATGAATAGAAAGACAATTTTAAATGCATGAAATCTCTACCCAACAAACAGAAAGAAAATATGTACAATTAAAGCAAAATCGAAACCAAAAAGTGAACCCTTAACCCTTACCCTATTCAATTCGGCCCAGTTCTGAAAGTGAAAAGATGATCTATGATCTTTGCAACTTGATTTTTTAACAAATTTCGCTGCTCATCAACATCCATACAAGTACTTATTGTATGCCCAGGCAGCACCCGTAGAGCTCGGTCCAGCACGAGCGGCAGCTGTCAATCGTCCGGCAACAGCTGCTTCCACTTTCCTTTCGGCACTCGCTTAACAATTTCACAGCTTTTGCTTTTTTGACCCTTGCGGGCCGCGCAAAAACTGGTGCAAAAAAAAAAACCAAAAAAAAAAGGCCGTAGCCAATCCGGCTGAATGACAGCGTAAAGACAAAAGCTGCGGCGACGAGGACGCGAGGCAAATTACATGCTCGCAGTGCGCTCGACTGTAGTATTCAAGTGAAACAAATAGAACAAAACTTTTGCTTTCACCTTTGCAGTATTCAAGGCGGGGGCAGCCGCTCGGCCCGCTAACAGCTACCCGGCAAAGGGGGCAACTGTTGAGGCAGATGCCAAGAGCCACTCAACGACAGTTCCGGGCAAACGTTTTGCATGTTTTTTGTATGCCAAAAAGGCGGCACAGGCGCGCACGGTAAGAGGGGCAGTTGTAGCCTAGCACAACAATAGATGAGGCCCAGCTTTCCGGGCAGAGCTGTTGTTGTTCTTTGTTGTTGTTGTTGTTGTTGCTGTTTGTTTGGTGTTGCTGCTGTTGTTGCGTTGGCGTCTGGCGCGCAATTTGCATGCCAAAAGCAGCAGCGAAGCGAGGTGAATTGTTGTTGTTGTTGTTGTTGTTGGCCTAGGCAATTTGTTATTTGCCTTTTGAGGCGCACGCGCTGCCTTTTCAATTTGCGGTCGGGCCTGCCCTACACGAACTGCACTTGGTAGAGAGAACTGTGGAACTGTGGAGCTGCTGCTGCCCCAGTGACCAAATGAACCACATTGGACAAAAGAGTAGATTCCAGGTATTTAGATATTCTAAACATGAGCTAGACGCAAAAATTTGCGCATCCAAAAAGATAAACGAAATGCGCAACGCATGCAAATGCGCTGCAAGAAAGTTTTCTTGTCAACTTTCTATGCTCTAGCTGAAGATACCAAAAAAAAAAAAAAAACCCAAAAAAAACAAATATGTTACTGGTGTTATTTTACGAGAGTTACGAGCAGCAGCTGACAGGTGGCTGGGAAAGTTTTGGAGTGAGCCCTATCTATGCTGAATCTTAGCACTTGCCAAAAACCAAAGTCAAAGGCAGCTCGCATACAAAAGACTCAGGCAACGAACTTGGACGAATTGGGTGCGAAACCAAATGCATTTTTGTGGCTCTGACTGTTGCCATATTTATTTCTTAGGATTGCCTTAAACATTGCACTAGTACCTTAATTTTTATTTTTAGTATTTCTTATTGCTTATTTTGCCCTTTTGAAAGTGTTTGCTGAGCAAATGTCAAGGCTTCGTCAAGCTTTTTGGCCAGCTTGTTTGATCAGCTTAGCCCGGTTGGCCAATAAACTTTAAGTGGACGACATGCGTGCATCTTACGCATAAATCACTTATTATTTTCAATTTTATCTTCATCAAAATAATTTGGAGCCTCATTCGGGCCAACTCAAAGTGCAAGCCGTCTGTGTAAATGTGAAGGTTAGGCCCGTCGAGCGCCTGCCATTTAAGTTAATTTTTAATTTACGTATTTATATCAAGAGTTTAATTTTACAACTGGCTTTGCGTGCTATGAAATGTTTCTTTTTGTTCCTATTTTTTTCATGCATATTTTTGCTTAATGCAAACACGTTTAAAGTTTGTATCGAATGGAAACTAGTTTTAAATATGATCTGTACGCATTTGTTGTTGTTGTTGTTGTTGTTGTTGTTGTTGCGTTTGCTGCTCCCCCGGGCAATTTACAGCCTGATAAGCCTAGCCGGTTTTTTTCGGCCATTTTTGACGTCGGCCAGACGCACAGACGACACAGGCGATGATTTATAAATATTTATGAAACAATTTTTATGGCTGTAGTTTTTTTTTTTTTGTTAATTTTTTTTTTGAAGACATTTATGTGCTAATCAAATGATTTGTGCATAGATAAAATTAAGTTTTTATTGGCTTTTGGCAGCTTCAAGTGTTTCAAATAAGAGCAGGTTGTTATTTTTCCAAGTATATAGCCAAAGTGCAGGAAGTGGCATAAATCAGGCAACAAGATTTATAGCTGCGTGCATAAATTCTAAACAATATGGGCAATATGTTCAAAGCTTAATGCTTCAGTTAATATATAAAGATGAGCGCCTTTAAAACAAATATTAAAATAATACAACTTTCTTTGCTTAATGCGCTTAAATAAATCACTTTTGCTAAGTTAATTGCTGCCGCCTTTTGCTTTTGATGAGCTGTCAAAATTTGCAATTATCATTATATAACAAAAAGACGTCAGTAAAAAGATTTTTGTTTTATTTGTCATGTATGAAAAACAGCCAAAAAAAACTGCACACAAAAATGTTTCGATGACTGCTGCTCAAAGTTATAGTCATAAATTTGCTGCTCATTACATTTTGTTAATGTTATTTGGCACGCCGCGTGTCACGTAATCGTAAATGGAGCCCCAAAATCCGAAACCCCCAAAACTCAAAACTCAAAACCCGGAGTTGTGCGAGTTGTCAGCTTGGAAGCTGCGCTAATGACAAATGCGCAACAATGCGGCTGCAGTTGTTACAGCAATAATAATGATAACTAAAAGTCTTTGGCTTTAATATATAATTTATAGTCATTGGTAAGCGTTACGAATCGAGTTAAAGTTAAAGTTAAAGTTAAAAATATTTTGCGCAAGCGCGCCAGAGCGAGACTTTTCATTTTAATGAGCCTCAACACTCTCACTTTTCGCTCTCGAGGGCCTATAATTAAAAATTACACATATATATACAATATATATATATACATACCATGTGTGAAGTGCTGATTACTTAATTAAACTGTAGCGCATCGGCTTATATAAGCTTTAAAGCTTATCGATGCGTTGTTGATGTTGACTTGTTGTTTAACCTACAAAGCAAATATATTTAATTAAAGTGCACGCCTCGTTGCAGCACAAACACACACACACACACCGGACACACACACACTGTTGCCTGCTGCACACCCACATTTCACTAACTAAACCAATTGGTCAGGCTTCGGTTTTGGGTTGGTCCCTGACCGCAAACGAGAACGCCTCACAGTTATAATAACATTGCGCATACGCCACCTACAACGTCAGCCAGCTAGCCCTGGGCCAGGCCAGGCCTGGCCTGGCTATGCGGCAGCCAACTCCTCTTTGCTGTTGTTGCCTGGACAGCAACAACAACAACAACAACAATATATAATAACAATATTTTTCAAACAACAAAAGAAATCAACTAGAAGCGCCCTAAGCCTAACTCAAACCAAAAACCAAACCCATTTTAACCGTTAAGCACATTTGACTAAATCTGCTACACATGGCAGCCCATAGGCGCAGGTTCAGGTGAATGGAATTGCGGCACGGCTGCATTGGCTTCGCATGGCAGCGGTTAAGGTGGGACAGCCAGGCGGGGGGGGAGGTGCACAGGCAGATGGACGGGGTGTGCAGATGAAGCGGCTGCATTTGCTGCAGGAAATGCGCAGAACATGCGCGAGCTTCAACTGGAATGGTCTAAAGTTTTTTGTTTTTGTTTTATTTTTGTTTTTTTTTTCGGCCAGATAGCAGATCGCTATACTAACAACAATAGATAACAAGAATTAGTGGGCATGAAATTGGCTGAAGCCGACAGCGGAAATACACTAAGATTTGCCATTTTTGAGAAAAGTTAATTACTTTTTGGCGGGTGAATAAACATAAATATAATATGAATACAGTCTCTTACTTTTTAATTCAATATAATACTTTACTTTATTTAATAATAAATAAAATATAATATATATATTTTTCTCAAAAATATTTTTATAAAATTTTAAATAGGGAAAACTTAAAAAATGTGATTGATCTTATTTATTAACAAAAATTAATTATTATTTATTATTATTATTACTGTTAATATTATGATTATTATATTTTTATCATTTCTCCTTATTTGAAATTCTAAAAAAAACAACAACACAAACATATTATGAAATTAAATGCATAAGATTGTATATAATTTATACTCAATGCAAGTTTGATGCTGCTAAAGCCACAATTCAAAGTCCAACTACAAACGATTTGTCATAGTTAACATGCCCATTGTGCTAGAGTATTAAAAAGGTAGCACGAACGCAGGTCACTTGTTGCTGCAGGAAGCCAACAGCAGAGCTGCGGCAGAGCTGGCTGAGCGGGGCACGACGACAACGGCGGCGGCAGCTGACAAGAGGAAGAGTAACAGAAAACAGCCCACATGCTGCACACACGAGGCGAGTGAAAACAGTTAAGACAACAACAGCAACAATAATAGCAACAACTGCAAAACTGCAAACTGCCAACTGGCAACAGGAAGACCTTAAACTTGGCCTCAACGGCAGCAGCAGCAGCAGCAGCGACGACGGCAGCAACATCGTGAACAGCAACAACAACAACAGCAACAACAACAACAGCAGCAACAACGAAAGCAACAACTGCTGCACAGTCAAACACACAATTCAATTTTATTTCATTTACGTTGTGCTTGCTGCCGCTTGTTGTTGTTGTTGTTGTTGCTTGTTGTTGTTGTTGTTGCCAGTCGCTGGCTCGTTTGGCTGCCTGGCAGGCAGCTTGTGTGTGGGCCGCTGGCTGGCTGCCTGCTCCTCGGTTCGTTTGGATTGCACACAGCTCCTCGAGCGCCAGCCTCATGAATGGGAGCCGCAGTTAGCCGCTGCTTCTAACTCATTTCTGCTCTTTGTTGCTGTTGTTGTTGTTGCTGTTGTTGTTGCTGTTGTCTTCGGTTTGCTTTTTTGTGAATTGGCGTAAAAATGTTGTGAGAACAAATGGTTGTTAACTTTTGCA